>JASEVX010000004.1:124857441-125361310 GCA_031761405.1 Serripes groenlandicus | reverse complement strand
TATCTGCATCCATGCTATCGTCTCTCACTAAGTGGCCAAGCATAGAGTGTCAGACCAGAACGCGCGAATGCGCCAATTAATCTGGTACTACAAAGATCTCAAATACCATAAGATTGGGTTTCCTGGAAACGTCGGTAAATAAGATAATCAAAAACAAGTGTAACATTTCCTTAGTGCAAACTCAGTATTGTATCAACACACAATAGACGATTTGATTCCTTCCATGATTTTTTCTTGTATTTAAGGGGGTCATCTTTTTTTAATCGTGCGTGGGTTATTTTCTCATAGAACTTCATATTAATGAGCCGTTCCGCGAGATAACCAACAATAACCTCTGCGTGATGTATCGACCCAGATGAGCCTGCTGTGTCCACGCAGACTGGTCCGGGCCGATACATTCCGTCTCAGGGGGATAGAGGTATAGAGTAATGATTCCCGAAACAGAATATCCACAGGAGGCGAAAAGTGTCTATCCGGGTGTCTGTGCGGCATGCTTATGCTGATCCGGGTCGATACTTTACGCAGAGTCCACACGTTTTTTTATATCGCGGGACGACTCATTTCCATTCTGTAGTATGTGGTTCTCTACCGGGTTATGTCAAGCTCAGACCTTTGTTATTCCAAACGTCATGAGAAAACCGACGTCCGCAGGTGTTGCCATAAATAGTATTTACGATCAGAGTGAACGTTTGTATAATCAATGTGGGGTCATTATCATTCTCGCGAGACTCCAATGATGATTGTTCCTGTTTGCTAAAAACCAAAAGTCTATTTTCATTCGTATAATATTACTATTTTCGCCCATACGTGTATAATTCGAGTTGTGTTCAGTTTATAAACAGTATTTAAAAACTATCACTCCGACAGAACACTCACCCATTATCTCTGGTTACTTACTAGTTCTTTGTTAAGAAATGCACATAACCTACCACGCCCAATTCGAGCAAGGATCTTACCCGGAGCGCCTGATGTCTTATTCCCTCGCATAAACCACTCGATCATAACGTACTCATCGATTTATACCTCGCATAAACCACTCGACCACCACGTACTCATCGATTAATGCCTCGCATAAACCACTCGACTACGACGTACTCATCGATTAATGCCTCGCATACAGCACTCAACCACCACGTACTCATCGATTAATACCTCGCATAAAACACTCGACCACGACGTACTCATTGATTAATACCTCGCATAAAACACTCGACCACAATGTACTCATCGATTAATGCCTCGCATATTCATCCCCCACCTGGGAACTTGGAGAGAAAAAAAACACGGGAAACCCCCCGCCCCCCCCCCCCACCCCCCCCCCCCCCCCAGAGTGGTCGGCCGCGCATACACCACTCAACCACGACGTACTCATCGATTAATACCTCGCAAAAAACACCCGACCACCACGTACTCATCGATTAATACCTCGCATAAACCACTCGACCACCACGTACTCATCGATTAATACCTCGCATAAACCACTCGACCACCACGTACTCATCGATTAATGACTCGCATACACCACTCAACCACGACGTCCACATCGATTCATACCTCGCATAAACCACTCAACCACCAGGTAATCATCGATTCATACCTCGCATAAAACACTCGACCACGTACTCATCGATTAATACCTCGCAAAAAACACCCGACCACCACGTACTCATCGATTAATACCTCGCATAAACCACTCGACCACCACGTACTCATCGATTAATGACTCGCATACACCACTCAACCACGACGTCCACATCGATTCATACCTCGCATAAACCACTCAACCACCAGGTAATCATCGATTCATACCTCGCATAAAACACTCGACCACGTACTCATCGATTAATACCTCGCAAAAAACACCCGACCACCACGTACTCATCGATTAATACCTCGCATAAACCACTCGACCACCACGTACTCATCGATTAATGACTCGCATACACCACTCAACCACGACGTCCACATCGATTCATACCTCGCATAAACCACTCAACCACCAGGTAATCATCGATTCATACCTCGCATAAAACACTCGACCACGTACTCATCGATTCATACCTCGCATAAACCTCTCGATCACGACGTACTCATCGATTAATACCTCGCATAAAACACTCGACCACCACGTACTCATCGATTAATGCTCGCATAAACCACTCGACCACCACGTACTCATCGATTAATACCTCGCATACAACACTCGACCACGTACTCATCTATACATGCCTCGCATAAACCACTCGATCATAACGTACTCATCGATTTATACCTCACATAAACCACTCGACCACCAGGTAATCATCGATTAATGCTCGCATAAACCACTCGACCACCACGTACTCATCGATTAATACCTCGCATAAAACACTCGACCACGTACTCATCTATACATGCCTTGCATAAACCACTCGATCATAACGTACTCATCGATTTATACCTCGCATAAACCACTCGAACACCACGTACTCATCGAATAATGCCTCGCATAAACCACTCGACCGCCACGTACTCGTCAATTTATACCTCGCATAAACCACTCGACCACCAGGTAATCATCGATTAATGCTCGCAAAAACCACTCGACCACCATGTAATCATCGATTAATGCTCGCATAAACCACTCGACCACCAAGAACTCATCGATTAATTCCTCGCATAAATCACTCGACCACCACGTACTCATCGATTAATGCCTCGCATACACCACTCAACCACGACGTACTCATCGATTAATGCTCGCATAAACCACTCAACCACCACGAACTCATCGATTAATACCTCGCATAAACCACTCGACCACCACTTACTTCCTCGCATACAACACTCGACCACGTACTCATCGATTAATACCTCGCATAAACCACTCGACCACCACGTACTTATCTATTAATGCTCGCATAAACCACTCAATCACGACCTACTCATCGATTAATACCTCGCATAAACCACTCGACCACCACGTACTTATCTATTAATGCTCGCATAACCACTAAATCACGACGTACTCATCGATTAATACCTCGCAAAAAGAACTCGACCACCACGTACTTCATCGCATAAAACACTCGACCACGTACTCATCGATTACTACCTAGCATAAACCACTCGACCACCACGTTCTTCCTCGCACAAACACTCGACCACGTTTTCATCGATTAATGTCTTGCATAAACCACCCGACCACCACGTACTAATCTATTAATGCCTCGCATAAACCACTCGACCACCACGTACTTCCTGGCATAAAAAACTCAACCACGTACTCATCGATTGATGCCTCGCATAAATCCCTCGACCACCACGTACTCATCGATTAATACCTCGCATAAACCAATCGACCACCACGAACTAATCGATTAATAGCTCGCATAAACCACTCGACCACCACGTACTCATCGATTAATACCTCGCATAAACCACTCGACCACCACGTACTTCCTCGCATAAAACACTCGACCACGTACTCATCGATTAATACCTCGCATAAACCACTCGACCACCAAGTACTTCCTCGCATACACCACTCGACCACCACGGACTCATCGATTATTACCTCGCATAAACCACTCGACCACCACGTAATCATCGATTAATGCCTCGCATAAACCACTCGACCACGACGTACTCATCGATTAATACCTTGCATAAACAACACGACCACCAGGTAATCATCGATTAATGCCTCGCATAAGCCAGTGGACCACCACATACTCATCTATTAATGCCTGGCATAAAACCACTCGACCACCACGTACTCATCGATTAATGCCTGGCGTAAACCTCTTGACCACCACGTACTCATCGAGTAATGCCTGGCATAAAACCACTCGACCACCACGTACTCATCGATTAATGCCTGGCATAAGCCTCTCGACCACCACGTACTCATCATCGATTAATGCCTCACATAAACCACTCGACCACCACGTACTCATCAATTAATGCCTCGCATAAAGCACTCGACCACCACGTACTCATCGTTGATTAATGACTCGCATAAACCACTCGACCACCACGTACTCATCAATTAATGCCTGGCATAAAACCACTCGACCACCACGTACTCATCGTCGATTAATGACTCGCTTAAACCACTCGACCACCACGTACTCATCAATTATTGCCTCGTATAAACCACTCGACCACCACGTACCCATCGAATAATGCTTCACATAAACCACTCGACCACCACGTAATCGTCGATTAATGCGTCGCATAACAAACTCGATCACCACGTACTCATCGATTAATGCCTCGCAAAAACCACCCAACCACCACGTACTCATCTATACATGCCTCGCATAAACCACTCGACCACCACGTACTCATCGATTAATGCATGGCATAAACCACTCAATCCCCACGTACTCATCGATTAATGCCTCGCATAAACCACTCGACCACCACGTACTCATCGATTAATGCCTCGCATAAACCACTCGACCACCACGTACTCATCGATTAATGCATGGCATAAACCACTCGAACACCACGTACTCATCGATTAATGCCTCGCATAAACCACTCGACCACCACGTACCCATAAAATAATGCTTCACATAAACCACTCGACCACCACGTACTCGTCGATTAATGCCTCGCATAAACCACTCGATCACCACGTACTCATCGATTAATGCCTCGCATAAACCACTCGACCACCACGTACTCATCGATTAATGTCTCGCATGAACCACTCGATCACCACGTACTTATCGATTAATGCATTGCATAAACCACTCGACCACCAGGTACTCATCGATTAGTACCTCGCATAAATCACCCGACCACTACGTACTCATCGATTAATACCTCACATAAACCACTCGACCACCACGTAATCATCGATTAATACCTCGCATAAACCACTCGACCACCACGTACTCATCGATTAATACCTCGCATAAACCACTCAACCACCACGTACTCATCGATTAATACCTAGCATAAACCACTCGACCACAACGTACTTCCTCGCATAAACCACTCGATCACCACGTACTCATCGATTAATACCTAGCATAAACCACTCGACCACCACGTACTAATCGATTAATACCTCGCATAAACCACTCGACCACCACGTACTCATCGGGTCATGCCTCGCATAAACCACTCGACCATCATGTACTCATCTATTAATGCCTCGCATAAACCATTCGACCGCTACGTACTCATCTATTGATGCCTCGCATAAACCACTCGACCACCACGTACTCATCGATTAATACTTCGAATAAACCACCCGACCACCACGTAATAATCGATTAATACCTCGCATAAACCACTCGACCACCACGTACTCATCGATTAATACCTCGCATAAAACACTCGACCACCACGTACTAATCGATTAATACCTCGCATAAACCACTCGACCACCACGTACTTCCTCGCATAAACCACTCGATCACCACGTACTCATCGATTAATACCTAGCATAAACCACTCGACCACCACGTACTAATCGATTAATACCTCGCATAAACCACTCGACCACCACGTACTCATCGAGTAATGCCTCGCATAAACCACTCGACCATCATGTACTCATCTATTAATGCCTCGCATAAACCAATCGACCACTACGTACTCATCTATTAATTCCTCGCATAAACCACTCGATCACCACGTACTCATCGATTAATACCTTGCATAAACAACCACTCGACCACCACGTACTCATCGATTAATGCCTCGCATAAACCACTCGACCACCACGTACTCATCGATTAATGCCTCGAATAAACCACTCAACCACCACGTACTCATCGATTAATGCCTTGCATAAACCACTCTATCACCACGTACTCATAGCTGAATGCCTCGCATAAACCACTCGACCACCACGTACTCATCTATAAATGTAAAAAAAGGCCAAGAGCTTTTCTGACTTATAACGTGTTTTTTCTCAATAAATAAAGGAACAAAACCACAACAAAGGGCAACAACAAAAAGCCACTGCTTTTAGATTTTGATTATGATTATTGAGTATGATTATTTTTATATCTTTATTAACACGTTTAATGGGAATCAGTTATCAAAATAAGTTTCGTTTACGTTTGTACGGCATTGCGGGAAATGGGAGTAAGTAACATTATTATGATAACAATGATATTAGAAAAATGAAGACCCGCTATTAGATATTGCGATAAGATACATCGTACACGAATAAATGACTCGTCGAGGTGAAACGGTTAGAACGTCTGCCTCGGAAATGGCAAACAAGGGTTCGATTCCCGTTCGGGTCATGCTAGATTCTTTAAACATGGTAGTACTTGCTTCTTTCATTTGCGATTAGGATTGCGGGGATAGCAATACGACTGGAGGGTCGGTGTCAGCATAAATTATACCGTAAGTATTTGTAAATTATACATAAACATCCGTGATATAATTGAAACACAGTTGAGCCCGGTTTAAACACCATTCCGATAAACAAAATGTGTTTTACATAGTGTGTCACGTCACACGCACACTGATACGACCAAACAGTGCGACCGAACTGTCTGACCAAACTGTACTACCAAACTGTAAGACCAAACTGTGCCACCGAGGTCGGGGAGTTCGGGCCGCATACTTATCAAACAACAGCATTTACTTCAACCGATTTTTTTGTAAACATAGCATCACAATATGGATCTGTGAACAAAAAGGATAACACTATCATAAATCAAAGCGCCGATGGCACTGTAGTGGCGATCGTATAGAAAAAAGCAGTATCTCGGTGTAGGCCTTGCGATTTTCAATAATGGTGCACTCTGGAATGACTCTGTTTATATTGGGCGGAGAGGGAGGACTTTGTTTAGATTGTGCAGAGAGTGTGGACTCTGTTTAGATTGTGCAGAGAGGATTGACTCTGTTTGGATTGAGCAGAGAGGAATGACTTTGTTTAGATTATGCAGAGAGTGTGGACTCTGTTTAGATTGTGCGGAGAAGGGGGACTCTGTTTAGATTGTGCAGAGAGGGAGGACTTTGTTTAGATTGTGCAGAGAGTGTGGATTCTGTTTAGATTGTGCAGAGAGGAATAACTCTGTTTAGATTGTGCAGAGAGGGAGGACTTTGTTTAGATTGTGCAGAGAGTGTGGACTCTGTTTAGATTGTGCAGAGAGGGAGGACTTTGTTTAGATTGTGCAGAGAGTGTGGACTCTGTTTAGATTGTGCAGAGAGGAATAACTCTGTTTAGATTGGGCAGAGAGGGAGGACTTTGTTTAGATTGTGCAGAGAGTGTGGACTCTGTTTAGATTGTGAGGAGAGGGATGGCTCTGTTTAGATTGTGCAGAGAGGGAGGACTTTGTTTAGATTGTGCAGAGAGTGTGGACTCTGTTTAGATTGTGCAGAGAGGAATAACTCTGTTTAGATTGGGCAGAGAGGGAGGACTTTGTTTAGATTGTGCAGAGAGTGTGGACTCTGTTTAGATTGTGCAGAGAGGGGGGACTCTGTTTAGATTGGGCGGAGAGGGAAGACTCTGTTTAGATTGTGTAGAGAGGGAGGACTCTGTTTAGATTGTGTAGAGAGTGTGGACTCTGTTTAGATTGGGCAGAGAGTGTGGACTCTGTTTAGATTGTGCAGAGAGTAAGGACTCTGTTTAGATTGGGCGGAGAGGGAAGACTCTGTTTAGATTTTGCAGAGAGGAATAACTCTGTTTAGATTGGGCAGAGAGGGAGGTCTTTGTTTAGATTGTGCAGAGAGTGTGGACTCTGTTTAGATTGTGCAGAGAGGGGGGACTCTGTTTAGATTTTGCAGAGAGTGTGGACTCGGTTTAGATTGGGCGGAGAGGGAAGACTCTGTTTAGATTGTGTAGAGAGGAATGACTCTGTTTAGATTGTGTAGAGAGTGAGAACTCTGTTTAGATTGGGCGGAGAGGGAAGACTCTGTTTAGATTGGGCAGAGAGTGTGGACTCTGTTTAGATTATGCAGAGAGTGATGACTCTGTTTAGATTGGGCGGAGAGGGAAGACTTTGTTTAGATTGTGTAGAGAGGAATGACTCTGTTTAGATTGTGCAGAGAGGGGGGACTCTGTTTAGATTGTGCAGAGAGGGAAGACTCTGTTTAGATTGGGCAGAGAGTGTGGACTCTGTTTAGATTGTGCAGAGAGTGTGGACTCTGTTTAGATTGTGCAGAGAGGGGGTACTCTGTTTAGATTGTGCAGAGAGGAATGACTCTGTTTAGATTGGGCAGAGAGGGAGGACTTTGTTTAGATTGTGCAGAGAGTATGGCCTCTGTTTAGATTGTGCAGAGAGGAATGACTCTGTTTAGATTGTGCAGAGAGGGGGGACTTTGTTTAGATTGTGCAGAGAGTGTGGACTCTGTTTAGATTGTACAGAGAGGAATGACTCTGTTTAGATTGGGCAGAGAGGGAGGACTTTGTTTAGATTGTGCAGAGAGTGTGGACTCTGTTTAGATTGTGCAGAGAGGGAGGACTTTGTTTAGATTGTGCAGAGAGTGTGGACTCTGTTTAGATTGTGCACAGAGGAATGACTCTGTTTAGATTGTGCAGAGATGGAGGACTTTGTTTAAATTGTGCGGAGAGGGTGAACTCTGTTTAGATTGGATTATGAGGTGAGGGGGGTGGGACTCTGATTGGATTGTGCGGAGAGTGTGGACTCTGTTTAGATTGTGCGGAGAGCGTAGACGCTATTTAGATTACGCGGAGAGGGAGAACTCTTTTAAAACAGTGCGGAAAGGGAGAACTCTGTTTAAATTGTGCGGAGAGTGTAAACTCTGTTTAAATAATGCGGAGAGTGTAGACTCTGTTTAAATTTTGCGGAGAGTGTAGACTCTGTTTAAATTGTGCGGAGAGTGTAAACTCTGTTTAAATTGTGCTGAGAGTGTAGACTCAGTTTAAATTGTGCGGAGTGTGTAGACTCTGTTTAAATTGTGCGGAGAGTGTAAACTCTGTTTAAATTTTGCGGAGAGTGTAAACTCTGTTTAAATTGTGCGGAGAGTGTACAATCTGTTTAAATTGTGCGGAGAGTGTGGTCTCCGTTTAAATTGTGCGGAGAGTGTAGACTCAGTTTAAATTGTGCGGAGAGTGTAAACTCTGTTTAAATTGTGCGGAGAGTGTAGACTCAGTTTTAGTTGTACGGAGAGTGTAGACTCTGTTTAAATTGTGCGGAGAGTGTAAACTCTGTTTAAATTTTGCGGAGAGTGTAAACTCGGTTTAAGTTGTGCGCAGAGTGTACAATCTGTTTAAATTGTGCGGAGAGTGTGGACACCGTTTAAATTGTGCGGAGAGTGTAAACTCTGTTTAAATTGTGCGGAGAGTGTAGACTCTGTTTAAATTGTGCGGAGAGTGTAGACTCTGTTTAAATTGTTCGGAGAGTGTATACTCTGTTTAAATTGTTCGGATAGTGTTTAGATTACGCGGAGAGGGAGGACATTTTTAAGACTGTGCGGAACGGGAGGACTCTGTTTTAATTGTGCGGAGAGTGTGGGTTCTGTTTATACTGTGTGGAGAGGAGACTCTGTTTAAACTGTGCGGAAAGTGTGAACTCTGTTTAGACAGTTGGCACCTTTAAAACCACAGTAGTGTCCTGTGCTACTATATTTTTTCTTATTCTAGTAAATGTCTTCGGTTTAAATTATATATGACAGCATCCTAAAATATGTAAGTAATATATGATCAGTGCTGATGTGGATCAACACTGTCTACAGAAGCCAACATTTACCTTTTCTCATGAACGGGCTCAAATACAAATAAATGTAGCAGACGGTTTTTGAAAATATTGTGGAATTATGAACATTTCTCCTTTTTTGCCACTAGATTTCATCTCAATTCAATAGGTGAAATTTTATTTACTGACATTTCCATATGTGTTTTCGAAGTCGTCTAGTTCATATTTGCTGTAAATGAGAAAGGGTTATATTACCGCTACGTATAGCGGATATGGTTAGTTAACAAAAACACCGGATTGATTGATTAAAGTTTTACGCCAATTTTCTAAAAAATCAATCATTTCGCGCCTCGGTGGTTAAATGGTAGAGCGTCCGTCTCGAGTTTGGGAGGTCGCGGGTTCGATCCCCCGTCAGGTCATACCATAGACTTTTAAAAAATGGTAGTAATGGCTGCCTTCCTTGGCGTTCATGGTTGCGGGGTAACCATCACGACTGACTTGCTGATACAACGATAAATGGATCAGTAGTACTGGTAACTGACCGGGGAAACGCCTTGATATAACTGAACGATTGTTTAAAGCAATCAA
This sequence comes from Serripes groenlandicus, assembly GCA_031761405.1. Classification (NCBI taxonomy): domain Eukaryota; kingdom Metazoa; phylum Mollusca; class Bivalvia; order Cardiida; family Cardiidae; genus Serripes; species Serripes groenlandicus. Next base: position 125,351,105 of record JASEVX010000004.1, on the reverse strand, counting down.
TCAATCAAAAAATCAATCAATCAAGCAATCAATCAATCAATCAATCAATCAATCAATCAATCAATCAATCAATCAATCAATCAATCAATCAATTGAACTCACTACTCCTAACCTGAGAGCCCTCTACCGGCAATAACAAAATGGCAGAATGTCGGTTTGTCTTCGCACGACACAGCTTATGTGTTATGTCTTCCGAACGTAGTGACGTGCTTTCGTGACAGCACCAAGACTACCAATATTGGAAGAGGTAGTTAGTACAGCGCTATAAAAGTCGATGAGATGAAAGAGTAAAGCCATAATATGGCATTGTGGTGTAGTGTTGTTTGCCATTGATAACTGAAATATGAGTGGTCGGAAAAGTCGGAGAGTTCGTTTGATACCTTTTTCAATCCGTGAAATGAAACATGATTAGGTTTTCATGGTAGTGTTGCGGATCACACTTGAAGCGATTTCTTAATAGCCTGTTTTGTCCGTGGAATGTACTAATAGAGATCAAATAAAAGTTCGATAACAAGGGATGGAATATCAACTTGTAACCGAAGTCGAGTGTGAAATCAAGTGTAAACTGGTGTTTTGATAACAGTCCGGGTTTCTGACGTAAGACGTTTCACTATATATAAACTAGTTAACGTTATACCAAATACACTATTTAGTTATCCTTTCCCAAATACACCTCTGCAGCAGACGCATTTTAAAAACATAGCAGCAAAAGGAGAATTTGCTCCATTTGTAGCAATGTTTTAAAATCTTTTCCATAATTATACTTACCTTTACAGATGTTTTTCATATTTTTGCCCAGATGTTTTTAAGTATCGTCTGCTGCATAATGTATTGTATGCGGGAAAGGGTTAACATTTGTTAATAAAATGCATTGATTAATAGTTCATTTCTCTCTGAACTTGTACTTTTACGAACCAGAAGACATTTTTAAGAAAGTGTGATACATGAGATTAAAATTATCTTCTTGTAAACATTCACTGGATAAAAGTTTGAAATATTAAGATAATTGCAAACCATTGGTTAAACATAACGCTATGAGTAACGTGAAGGTGTATTTTACAAATCAGAAGTCATTTCATTGTGAAAAACGACATATTCTAGTTTGTTATATCGTAAATATTTACTGGAATAAATTAATACTAATATAACTTTGTTGGTGAAAAGTTGTACATATGTTACACAGTTACTTTAGACTATGGTTTATATAAACAAACATGTATCTTACAAATCAAAAGTAAATTAAATGTGAAAAAATAGATATAACAGTTTGTTATCTTGTTAAATATTTACTAGAGCTAAAATGTAAATACTAATACAACTGCTTTACCGACAAGTTGTTCATACAATGAATGAACACTGTTGCTTTATAACTTTATAACTTGGTTAATTTAAACGAACGTGTTTTTTACAAACCAGATATAACACTTTGTTATCTTGTGCTATATTTACTTGAGTACAAATTCAATACTATAACAACTGTTTTACCGAAAAGTTGTACATACAATGTATTCATATAGTTGCTATAATACGGTTTATTTAAACGGATGTGTATTTAAAAGATCAGTTGTCATTTGTTTGTGAAAAAAAGAGATATAATAGTTTGTTATCTTGTTATATATTTAATAGAAAGTATTTAAAGTTTCAAGTACTAGGATAATCTTTCTACAACGAACAGATTGATTTACAATAAGGTTAATTTGAACTAGTAACACTTTAATTTAAAACTAAGATTTTGTTTTGTTTAAAATATGTTTCTATCATAAACTGACCTTTATTGATATATTTTATGAAGAAAATGAATTCATAGCATTTCAAAAAGTAAACAACATAATCGTGTGTGTGTAAAATATAGATACGTTAATTAAAAACAAAGTTCCTTGTAAAACTCGTGTCATATAAGTGCAAAAAAAAGTGATTGATGAAATAGATATACCATGACTGATGAAATAGATATAACATGACTGATGAAATCGAACAATAAATTCCTTTGGGGGTACTTACTGAAAGCAAAGTTACACAATACTTCCTTCGAATCACGCCTAGTAGACGTTGAATATTACCCCGAACCGGAAACCCACCATTACGAGGATAATATGGCCACGAACATGGGATTATCTCAAACCGGAAATGCGTCGTTTGTATACACGACTGGGACTCAAACTGTAGCCCCAGCACGGAAGGCTTATCCGCCACGACTTATAGAGATCATCAACAGATTGAAACAATCTTGTTTTGAACAGCATTCCGTTCCCTGGTCTTTTGAACCAGGTAAGTAATGTACTATAATTCATAGCATAAGTTATTTACTTTCACCCCCCCCCCCCCCCCCCCCCCCCCACCCCACCCCCACTATTGTGCCATTATGTTTAGACTTTCATTTATCATAAGTTTCCATACTTTCGACTAGATGGTCAAACTCGCCTGTTTCCGATCTACTATGTGTGAAAGGGTTGGTCGATGTACTTAAGTTAACCTGTATGTTGTTAAGTTAACCTGTATATTGTTAAGTTAATCTATAAGTCTAATAAAATAAAATGTAACGAGTGTTGGGTGCTTGGTGCTGCAGAAATAGATATAAAACTATCAAGAATTTAGCCCGTTAGAAGCTAACTTTTTAAAACAAGAAGCAAAGGTTCGTACAGACAGCGTTGTATTTTGGTCTGATCTTCATGACTTTCTTCGTATCTTCTCTAAAGTGTTCTTTTCTGTGCTGTTTCACACTTTCGATTATAATAATTCGTGTATTCGTCAATATTTGATTCGGAATTATTGCTCCAAGTGTTTACGGAATGAATCCAACGATTCCTTTATCTTAGACTACAACTCTAACCACATAAAACCCCATTGTGTAAACGAACAGACGCATGCACAGACACACTGGTAACGCGGTGACTAAACACTTCCCCAACAATGTCAGTTAACAGAAAGTAAAGAAGAGAATGAAATAATTTCAAATGACATAAGTATATTGTGAGAAATGATTTGACCGCGGACTCGTGAGGTCATTATACGGACCAACAGTATCCGCATGAATGTCAGCGGGCTTTTTTACACAGCGAGACTAGATTAAACATACATTCACGAATGTTCCGTGTCTTCCTAAATTCAAATGGAGTGGTTCGAATGATGTATACACGTGGTTCCGGTCTACCTAAATTCGAAACAGTGTGACAGCAGTGGTGTTGTTCATACGAGCAATCAGAGCTGCCGCTGCACTTGGTGTTTCACTGCCTTGTTTTCACAATAAACATTCAAGAAGTTGCCAAATACGAAGCTGGTGTCCCATACATGAGTTTGTAAATATGTCGATAGCTCGAACACATCGATAGTTCGAACACGTCTATTGCTAGAATACGTCCAAACCTAGAACACGTCGATAGCTCGAACACATCGATAGCTAGAATATGTCGTAACCTAGAATACGTCGATAGCTCGAACACGTCTAAAGCTAGAATACGTCGTAACCTAGAATACGTCGATAGCTCGAACACGTCTATAGCTAGAATACGTCGAAACCTAGAACACCTCGATAGGTCGAACACGTCTATAGCTAGAACACGTCGATAGCTCGAACACGTCGATAACTAGAACACGTCGATATCTAGAACATTTCGATAGCTAGAACATGTAGATAGCTCGAACACGTCTATAGCTAGAATACGTCGAAACCTAGAACACGTCGATAGCTCGAACACTTCGATAGCTAGAATACGTCGATAGACTGATCTGGGCCGACACATTCCGTCTCGGGGGGATAGAGGTATAGAGTAATGATTCCTGAAACAGAAAATCAAAGTGTCTATCCGCGTAAGCCTGCGCGGCATGCTTAAGCTGATCCGTGTCGATACTTTACGCAATGTTGTCTTTTTTCGCGAGACGGCTCATATATCAAATGCCTGTTCAGCGAAGATGCAATGAGACAGACCCCTTTTCGCCTGGCTAGTTGCTCTGCCTAATGTGATGGTTCATTCTCTCGGTAAATATAAATGAAACTGGCACTCATGCGTGTCTTAATTCGGTATGTACGTATTTCTTCTATCGATATTTGATCTGTGTCTGGAAATCTTAACCTGGAACGCCCTGGAACAGCCCGTCATGAATATCAATGAGTGTCAGATAATGAAAACGATTTCCACTGGTACTGGTGGATCTATTATACCGCCTACCTGGTCAACAATGGCTGCTTAATCTTATTATTTTAATATTTACTCAGTATAGTTATGCATGTAAACCATATACATGTATGTTTACAAGGAAAAGCAATAATATATAATTATATATATAGAACGAGCAATTTCTCCTTTTGCCACAATGTTTTCAACTTTTAGTCATAGGTTATCCATTTAATTCTGGAGATTTTCCATATTTTGACAAAATATGTTCAAAGTCGTCTGCTGCATATTGCTCTATGTGGGAAAGGGTTAAAAGCCATTTTCAACAATTGTTCAGTTATACCACGCCATTTTCTGGTTAAATTACATTTTACATTGTGCATGTATAAGTGTACCCTTATATCGATGTATCAGTCCTAATCATATCCTCGCAACCTTGCAATACAATGGAGGAAGCCACTTTTACTATTCGATCAGTGTTTGGTATAACTCAACAGGGGATCGAACACTGGTCATCGGCTCCCAAGGCGGACGCTCTTACCACTACATCGCGGCGACGGAAAACATATGCATCACAGTTGTGACATCTGATAAACCGAGTGTTTACATTTGAAGCAGAATTCAAAACATTATAGGAAAAGGAGAAAGCAATCTACTTTTAGCAATTTCTCGTTTTTAACTACCGATATGTTATCTCATGCCGCCTAATTAAGGGAAGTATTGACACTCCTCAAACGACAATCTATCAGGTAGTTGATGCGCTTTTGTAACGTAGAAAATAAATTGAAAGAAATACATGGTTTTACAGACAAACAAGCGTTATTGCGCAGAAAAATACCGTGCAGAATGAACTTTATAATCTAGTTTAAACTGTTTTATTTCATATCGATTGCGAAACAAGAATTCAGCTTATATTAATCACGCTCGATGTCTGCTTCTTGGAGACTTAACCCAAATACAAAACCCGCTCATCACGGGACACGAATCCGGAACCTTTGGTACGAGAAGCCGACGCTCTACCTCTGCACCACTGTTTTTCACAATGAACTATTTGTTGAGCTAGAAAAAAGTCAGGTAAACCAACATTTAATTATTACAGATTTTTAGAAAATATTACATCGCATGCTCGTAGTAGGATAACAATTGATACCCATTTCAAAAATTTAATTTTCTTTAGACCTATTGAAGAACAGTGCAGATTCCGATCAAGCTGCGTGGATCAGCAAATTTAGCTTGATCTAAATTTGAAGAACATCGTATATTATAGCAACAATTCTAATTGGCTAATAGAGCGTCCGCCTCGGGCCTGAGATCGCGAGTTCGATCCCCAGCCGGGTCATATCGATGACTTTAAAAAATAGTAGTAAAGGCTACCCTCTTTGGCGCTCAGGATTGCGGGACTTGCTGGTGTCAGGATACATGGACCTGTAGTACTGGTAACTTACCCAGAAGTCGCCGTGATATAACTGAACAATTGTTGAAAGCGGCGTAAAACATCAATCATTCAATCTGATTGGATAGGCCAAAACGGACAATAAGAAATGCTGTCATTCAATCTGATAGGATAGGCCAAAACGGACAATAAGAAATGCTGTCATTCAATCTGATTGGATAGGCCAAAACGGACAATAAGAAATGCTGTCATTCAATCTGATAGGATAGGCCAAAACGGACAATAAGAAATGCTGTCATTCAATCTGATTGGATAGGCCAAAACGGACAATAAGAAATGCTGTCATTCAATCTGATTGGATAGGCCAAAACGGACAATAAGAAATGCTGTCATTCAATCTGATTGGATAGGCCAAAACGGACAATAAGAAATGCTGTCATTCAATCTGATTGGATAGGCCAAAACGGACAATAAGAAATGCTGTCATTCAATCTGATTGGATAGGCCAAAACGGACAATAAGAAATGCTGTCATTCATGAATCATTTATGCAAATTATGATGTTATTTAGATTAATTGGTAAAAATTTTGGCTTTGAACTTTTTTATTTTTATTTTTGACATATAAAGGGAAAGGGACTTGCTCCTCTAAAAATAGATAGGGTAATATCTATTTTTAGAGGAGCAAGTCCCTGTGTGCCTACAGGCTTATATGAAGTTTTAAATGTCTTCTAATGCATTTTCGCCAGTCTGGTGATTGTTCGCAAGATAACTGTTATAGCTTAACTACACCAACATGGTTCTGAAATGTCTACATTATATGACCAGAGGTGTAGGTATAGGCGAATAATCAGCTCTTTTCCCAATAATATTTCTCTTTCTACTGAATCAAACCCAATGTTGTGGGTACAAAAACTAATTCATGGTTAACTTATGAGTTTAAAACATAAAAAAACGTCATAAATCTAGAGCTTTGTTTTGACGTAGGTTTTCTTTATGAGCTATTTAAACAATACTGATTAACCCTTTCCCTCATACAGACGCTTTCTGACGCCACTGCAGCAGACGGCTTTCTCCTTTTGCCACAATTTTTTCCACTTTTAGTCATAGGTTATCCATTCAATTATAGAGATTTTCTATTTTTTGACAAAATATGTGTAAAGTCGTCTGCTGCAGAATTGTCGTATGAGGGAAAGGGTTAATAGCATCAGCATCTCCTTCAATTTGCTTGCTAATTATGCTGCTGATAATTTCCCCGATTACAAAGATAATTACTACAACATTTAATAAGTTTTATCATATTTGCTGTATATGTTAAATCATCAAACTGTGAATTTCTTTATCAAATCCCCATGCATAATGGAACTATTACTTGGTGAATAAACGGTGTATATCAAATCTCCATGCATAATGGAACTATTACTGGGTCCATAAACGGTGAATATCAAATCCCAATGTATAATGGAACTATTACTGGGTCCATAAACGGTGTATATCAAATCTCCATGCATAATGGAACTATTACTAGGTCCATAAACGGTGAATATCAAATCCCAATGTACAATGGAACTATTACTGGGTCCATAAACGGTGTATATCAAATCTCCATGCATAATGGAACTATTACTGGGTCCATAAACGGTGAATATCAAATCCCCATGTATAATGGAACTATTACTGGGTCCATAAACGGTGTATATCAAATCCCCATGTATAATGGAACTATTACTTTGTGAATAAACGGTGTATATCAAATCCCCATGTATAATGGAACTATTACTGGGTCCATAAACAGCGAATATCAAATCCCCATGTATAATGGAACTATTATTGGGTCCATAAACGGTGTATATCAAATCCCCATGTATAATGGAACTATTACTGGGTCCATAAACGGTGTATATCAAATCTCCATGCATAATGGAACTAATACTGGGTCCATAAACGGTGAATATCAAATCCCCATGTATAATGGAACTATTACTGGGTCCATAAACGGTGTATATCAAATCCCCATGTATAATGGAACTATTACTTTGTGAATAAACGGTGTATATCAAATCCCCATGTATAATGGAACTATTACTGGGTCCATAAACAGCGAATATCAAATCCCCATGTATAATGGAACTATTACTGGGTCCATAAACGGTGTATATCAAATCCCCATGTATAATGGAACTATTACTGGGTCCATAAACAGTGAATATCAAATCCCCATGTATAATGGAACTATTACTGGGTCCATAAACGGTGTATATCAAATCCCCATGTATAATGGAACTATTACTGGGTCCATAAACGGTGTATATCAAATCTCCATGTATAATGGAACTATTACTGGGTCCATAAACGGTGTATATCAAATCCCCATGTATAATGGAACTATTACTGGGTCCATAAATGGTGTATATCAAATCCCCATGTATAATGAAACTATTACTGGGTCCATAAACGGTGTATATCAAATCCCCATGTATAATGGAACTATTACTGGGTCCATAAACGGTGAATATCATATTCCCATGTATAATGGAACTATTACTTGGTGAATAAATGGTGTATATCAAATCCCCATGTATAATGGAACTATTACTTGGTGAATAAACGGTGTATATCAAATCCCCATGTATAATGGAACTATTACTGGGTCCATAAACGGTGAATATCAAATCCCCATGTATAATGGAACTATTACTGGGTCCATAAACGTTGTATATCAAATCCCCATGTATAATGTAACCATTTAAGAAATGGCGAGATTTCATAGAATGTGTGATCAGGTGTTTTTTTTCATACCTACATGAAAACGAAAAAAAATCTCTCCATTCCTTATAATTTAGCATTAATTTTGGCTATTACAGTGAGTAAAAACATAATAGCATTTTACAACTTCAATAATATAGCACGTCAAACATTAGTACTATTTTTGTCCAGATCTCCAATAAAGAATTATATAACGCGGACGAATATAAAAGATGCTGTAATTTCAAGTTTCTATATCCCCATGTCACCCCACGTTGTTTATGTGCCTAAACCAATCAAACGGCAGTATTTGCGACACACCTAATATTTGTAAAATTCCATTCAATAGGCCGTTATGTTTGAGTAAATCAACAGGTTTAACAGTGTTAAATGGATTTATTTCGCTTTTAGAAAGGATTGTTGTTTCCATTGAACTGGATAGTGCAATTGGCTAACGAACAGTGCAACATAGTACCAGCAGAAATCAAATTACTGCTGCTTCTATTTGGCGCCAAATGACTAGCGTTATGACGTCAAACCGCTGATGTGATGTCATTTTCCTAGTATTCGGTCCCAGTATTTTTAAAATTCCTAGTGTTAAACCCACTTTACATTGTAAAAAAGTACGATCGCCAAGGTTAATTTTGTTATGAGGTTATGAAAAAAATATCTCAGCCAATCACAGACAAGCAATGGTGGTGAATACAAACAAAACTAAAATATTACTTGGTGAATAAACGTTGTTTATCAAATTACCATGTACTAGAAAGGCGACACCTTATGAGTTTCGCGGGATAGAATGAGTGGAGAGGAGCAGAATTGCATCCGAACTATTACCGACCACACACAATGCTGAATATGTTATTTCGATTCTAACATGATCCAAAACGTAACAATTGATGACACTCAAGTATTTTGCAACACCAAAATTATCTCCGTTAGTCTAAAAGATAAATAGAACATTATGACTTTTTTTTATAAATCTAAGACAATGGGTTTCATCGGGCCTTTAACCAATGTTTAACTTACGGTTCAGTACGTAACATACCTTTATCGGATGTGTTAGCTTTTGGAGCACAATGTGGAATTTGGAGACAACTTGAATGTCAACCGCGGGGAAAACTGTTTTCAAATCTCAAGGTCGTGATGTCACCTGTCACTCAAGCCATTCGGCTGCAGCTAAGCCACGCCCACAGAACAAATTTAAGTCAAGAACCCCTATTCAAGAATCCAAACTAAATGTATAAAACATCTAAAAACACCGTTGTTTGTTTGCACTGGATCTCGGACAAGTTTTCGGTTGAATTTCAGGTTTCTAGCTGATTCCGTTATTTGTTGGTGCGAGATCTACAGAAACAGGTTGTGTAACCTAAATATCTCTGAAACAAGATTTTTCCCAGATATAACGAACATGCCCAGAACTAGATCACATTGAGTTCTAAGAGTGTGGGGAATTTCAGCGAAATTCTTTGAGCCGTTTTCTTTGTCACCAAATCGCTGAATTTTCGTACAAATTGTGACACAATAGCCGTGTATATATTCGTTCCGTATAACAGAATAGAATAATTCTGCTCCACTATACTACATAATTGTCGTTAAGTCGCCTTTTTCAAGGTAAATTGAACATAAATAGGCAACGTCACGCGTTAATCGCGTGTATTACGTCATATTCTAAAACTAAAACGCGTGTATTACGTCATATACTAAAACATTCGTTCCGTAGAACAGAAATGAATAATTTTGCTCCACTACACTCATTCTATATAATGTAACCATTACTTGGTGAATAAACGGTGTATATCAAATCATCACGTATAATGTAACAAAACGGTGTATATCAAATCATCATGTATAATGTAACACAACGGTGTATATCAAATCATCATGTATAATGTAACACAACGGTGTATATCAAATCATCATGTATAATGTAACACAACGGTGTATATCAAATCATCATGTATAATGTAACAAACGGTGTATATCAAATCATCATGTATAATGTAACAAAACGGTGTATATCAAATCATCATGTATAATGTAACAAAACGGTGTGTATCAAATCATCATGTATAATGTAACAAAACGGTGTATATCAAATCATCATGTATAATGTAACAAAACGGTGTATATCAAATCATCATGTATAATGTAACAAAACGGTGTATATCAAATCATCATGTATAATGTAACAAAACGGTGTGTATCAAATCATCATGTATAATGTAACAAAACGGTGTATATCAAATCATCATGTATAATGTAACAAAACGGTGTATATCAAATCATCATGTATAATGTAACAAAACGGTGAATATCAAATCACCATGTATAATGTAACAATTACTGGGTAAACACACGGTGTATATCAAATCACCATGTATAATGTATCATTATATAACCTATAAATGGACGCTTTTTCATTGGCTAAAAAGTAACTTTTTAGAAAAAATATCTTGCGATATGCACCGTTTTTTCTGATATGCACCAGTTTTATAAATAGTAACAGGGGAAGACCGGGGAATCCCATGAGCCTTTATCCGTAGGCGCGTTCCGAATGACCATGGAAACTTCCGAAGCTCGTTCGGATGATCATGATTAAATGCAATCAAGCGTTTGACTTCCATTGATCATTTCCTGTGTTTCCAAACGACAATAACTGTCAAAATGGAAAATGAACCGCCACCAACGCGCTTTGCGAACCTTTCGCGCGTATTCCTTGAGTGGTCCTCTGTATTCTTTTAAGTTGATCAATATTAAAACAATATGATAAATTGAGGGTTATATAATAAAACAGTTATGGGCTTTTCAGCTGGTATACATGATGTTGATGTTGATGTCGCCCGATTGTGAACGTGGACTAGTCTACTTTAGGGAATTCGGCGCTGAAGGGATTATTTTAAACCGGTGTCATTTACCCCACTATGTTTATATTTACGAAACCACTTAAACTTGATGAAACGTGTACATCATAATTATATATTAATAGTTGCACGAAGTTAAGGCCCGGGTCAACGTTGTGGAGTGATATAAACTGTTTGAGACGTCTGTATATCGTGCATGTTACTTCTCACTAAATCTGAATATCGGATGAATGCGTTTACGTGTTTATACTACATATACCACGATTATGTATAGACATATTCAGCTACGATACTAATTTGTGTTTATGTCTCTCTTTTACCCATTCCCACATACAGACGCTTTCTGACGCCTCCGCAGCAGACGAATTTTTGAAAACATTCTACCAGAAGAAAACATTCCTCAAAACCGGCAATTTCTCCTTTTGCCACAATGTTTTCAACTCTATTCAATCGTTCTACATTTATTCATACAGGTTTTCCATATTTTTACCCAGATGTTTTAAAAAAGTCGTTTACTGCAGAGTTGGTGTATATCGGAAAGGGTTAAAGGGTCAATAAAACAAACACGTGCATGTCTACATCATACTTATATTCATATTTGAACAAAACGCTACACTCTAATATCAATGACTAGTCATTGGTTACCGTAACCTCGCTTTCGTTTAACCCTTTCCTTCATACAACAATTCTGCAGCAGACGACTTTGAACGTGTTTTGTCAAAACATAGAAAATCTCCATAATTGAATGGATGACCTATGACAAAAAGTGGAAAACATTGTGGCAAAAGGAGAAATTGCACGTTCTGTGCAATTTCTTCTTTTGTCACTATGTTTTCAAAAAGCCAAAGTCAAAGAGACGGTCAGGTCAATTGATACAGACAGTTTACTTATTAGTTTTCGAGACTCCGACCAGCCTTCAGCCTTCTTTGAAAAAGAATATATTCATATCGAATTTGAAACGGTTTGCATGTAGCAGCATAGCAGCATGTAGTGTCGAGTTGTTCAAAATGATTAATATGTATGTATACCATGCATGCTATTTCTAATTTCATGTAAATACCAGGGATGCCTGTTCACTTAAAACATGGGTAAAACATCGATACTTCATCAAGAGACTGACATGAAGGATATAAAATGCTGAAATTTCATTTAAGTGTTTCTGTCTTTCAATAAAACATCCGCATCGCGTGGTTTATTAGAAAAGTTACAGCTGGAAATCGTCTTATTTTGTACTTTAAATGTCACAGTGACATGCACAACGAGTGTCATTACAAGACAGTGCTGAGCGCCGCAATGAAAAAAAAAAAGGGTGACACATTTGCGATCGGTGTAGATCGAGATAAGCTATCGCATCCACACAGCCTAGTCTGGTTCTACACTGTTGGAGAATTGGTCATTACGTTAAGCTTTGTTTTCCTATAACATCTTCCAGACGTGTGATAATTACGTTTAGCTGGGTTACCTGCAGTACCACTCAATTACACAAGTAATAATTACGTTAAGGTGGAATCATACCTTTGAAATAACGTCGTTTTTGACGTCAAAAGGTACGTTTTTGCGACAATGACTGTGTTCTTTAAGAAATCACCATTACTTCCTCATTTCAATTTGGATTCGGATAAAATGAACTTTAAACTGAAGAGAATACAATAAACCTGTATGATAATATCAATTTTATACATCTGTCATGACAATTAACGTAACATAAAGCGACTTAAAGTAGAAAATTTCGCTAGAATATTTTAACAGTAATTTGATTATTTCTAATTTATTTAAAATTCGCCCGAGAGATTAAAATAAAATATAACATAGAACACCTATTCATCTACCATTTGCCAAACTTTCAAGCAAATCTATCGTGTCGATTTTTAATAAATCACAATGGCGTTAAGCCTCTTGTGTGCGTCGTAACGTTCACTGCGGAATTAAAAATTGAGACGCATCCAGGGTAATTAAAATGAATACTTATTTTTTCCTTAAAATTATCAATTTCATTCTTAATTTAAGCTATCCCCTAAAGAAATAATGGTAGGTAGTATATATGTGTTTCTATTTAAAGAATTAAAGTAATTACTGTCGTAAATAATTTAGCCAAAAAACAACAAAATAATATTTGGATTTGTCATATCGGAGACATATGTTTATATGTCTCTGGTCATATGTATAAACTGACTCGTTAACCTTCCTGTTCAACTGTTGTTCTATATATGAAATATAATTATCACAAATATTATATGTCACCCTTGTTTTTTTGTATCGTATTTGAGATAACAGTATATAAATGTTGTTCTCAATATACAATTTTGAGAATTTCGAAGTCTATACCTGTCATGCAAAGCTTTCTTGGTATTCTATCCGTGATAATGTTGTTGTCGTTTGCGGCAAGTTTTTGATTAAATTGTAATTTGTGTTTACACAGCTGCGCAGTTATGTGTGATTAAAGGAATGACCATTACTATCTCATCTTATATTAACATCGATTTGAAGCGAATAATATAAACTCCGTCATGATATATAGTTCACAATTTTTCCTTATAATTTTAAAGCAAAACTTGGTTTATTTAACGAACTCGCTGACTAATAATAGAGTTATTACCTTACGTCTAATTTACTAACAAAACAATGCCTAGATATTTCTTTTAAAAGAAATCATTATAATTCAGAACACCATTATTTCTCCAATTTACTCAAATTTGATGGAAATATATCGGGCGGACTTTTAGTAAAACGCTATGCCGTAATACTGCTGACGTGCGCCGGTACGCGCATTGTGGAACTGAAAATGAAACACAGCAACCCATCCCTTCTTCTATCTTTCTTTTTTTACTCCATATGTCCCCGTTATTTTAAAACTACCGGTACTTCGTTTTGTCTTGAGAATTGTTTTTTACCCTAAACCCAAATTTCATGGGTTGATTTTAAGTAAATCACAATGCCATAACACCGTAGATGATCACACCTTTGGTCACATGTTCGTACCTAATTACCTGTGTTGTCGACACACTTCCAATAATAAAACAAATTGTATCATTACCCGACTATAAACTGTCTACAATTTCTAGACACCTGTGCAATGACATCGAAGGCTCACTACATTGTGCAGACAACGATATGAAAGCACTCCATGGGATATGTATGTAGACAATAATACAATAATAGTGGGTTATTTACTCAAAATTTACAAAAAGGGAGACTCGGATGACCCTTCTAACTATAGGGGAATAACATTAATATGTGCTCTCGGCAAAATATTCTCATTATGTTTGAGGAATAGACTTAATGCTTTTTGTGAAAATGAAGCTATAATCAATGATTGCCAGTTTGGTTTCAGAGATAAAAAGAGCACAGTTGATTGCATTTTTATTCTCCATAGCATCATACAAAACATCCTAGCAAGTAAAAGCAAATTATTTTGCGCTTTTGTGGACTACAAAAGATGTTTCGATACTGTTCCTCATAGCTATCTATTGCAAAAACTACTGAAACTTGGTATTAGCACCAAGTTTGTAAATATCATAAAATCAATATATAATAAATTGTCTTCATGTGTAAGATCTACAGATTTCAATTTGTCCGAGTTCTTTGATGTTTCGATAGGTTTGAAACAAGGGGAACCTCTTTCACCTATTTTATACATTTTATTTGTTAATGACATAAGCGAGAATATGAATTTTAATAATCTCACTGAATCTGATTTAAATCTTCTATCTATATATATGTTGATGTTTGCGGACGATATTGCTCTTTTTACAACTGATAAGTCTAGTTTACAGTCCCTTTTAGATAGTTTGTACGTATATTCTACAGCATGGGGCCTAACCATAAATGTGAAAAAGACTAAAATTTGTATTTTTGAAAAAGGGAGACAATCCTTAAATTATGATTGGTTTATCAATAATGAAAAAGTTGAAGTAGTGGATAGTTTCACTTATCTTGGGATCAAATTTACAAAGAATGGAAATTTAAATAGCGCTGCAAAAGCCTTAAAAGCAATGAATGGTCTTTTTATACTATTTAAGCGTATAAAGTTCGACATCAAAACTAAATTACTTCTTTTTGACAGTATGGTAACACCTATTCTTCTTTATGCTTCCGAAGTCTTAGGTATTTATCAATTTTCTGAAATAGATAGATTACATATTAAGTTTTGCAAATATATCCTTGGCGTTAAACAACAAACAACAAATGCAGCAGTACTAGGCGAACTAGGGAGATTTCCGTTATCGATTATAGGCATCGAACGTACACTTAAGTTCTGGTCAAAAATGAAAAATAATCAGAATTCAATACTACATGATGTTTTCCTTAAGCAATGCTCTATTTCAAATAGCAATAATACTTTGTGGTCGACCAAAGTGAAACGGTATTTAGACAGATTAGGTATGAGCAACTTATGGTTAGAACAGAACATATCTGCAGGAACAATAAAACTAGTTAAACAGAGAATTCGAGACAACTATATCCAAAATTGGCATGCAGTTATTGATTCATCTCCAAAACTTGATTATTACCGCAAATTTAAGATTACTTTTGAACTTGAATCATATCTACTAAATATTCAAAATGACAAACTAAGAAAACAATTAACACTCTTTCGAATTTCTGGACACAAATTAGCCATCGAAACGGGTAGATATTTAGGAATCGAACGGAGCAATAGAACGTGCATTTTTTGTTCGCAAAAGGTTTTAGAATCCGAATATCATTTTCTTCTTGTATGTTTGAATTATAGAAACATACGTACACAATATATATCAACTTCATGGCCTTCTATTTCTCGATTTATTAACTTATTATCTTCAAAAAGTAAAAAAGTTCAAATGAATATTGCAAATTATATTTCAAAAGCGTCTGAGTATAGAGAATATTGTATTAATCAAAATATGGTGTTTAGTAATAACTAAGAATTATTTGCCAATTGTATTCATTGAAAATGATTCTTGGTTATCTAAACATAATAGTACTTATCTGAAATATTATAACTAATTTTTCTTCTTTTGTATTCATGTATATAAATTATGTAATTGTAATGTATTTTACGTCATTGAGCCATATTCTTCACGTGTATATACTTGTAAATGGCCAATGGTACTTATGTGCCGACTTGCCTGAATAAAATTGAATTGAATTGAAACTCAAACTATACAGGAAAATATTGTCAATTAACTCCTGTTTTCAAACAGCTCTAGGTTGAATTGAACTGCGGAGCTGTGTGAATACAATCAGGTCAACACTTTCATAAAATCTTAAACATAAGGTTTTCCAAAGGGAAGAAAGTCAGATAGTTATTCTCGGGGTTTTATCATATAAAGTGTTTCCTTAAATAACAAAAGCATGATCACGGATATAATAGATAGAAAGCTTTGCATGACAGTTATAATCTTTGAAGTTCTGAAACTTGCTTTTTGCCTGATTAAGAGAAACGCATTCTGTATTTACTGTCATCTGAAGATACATTACAAAATACCTAGACGGTGACAAATATGAAAGTAATAATAAAATATATTAACAATTTCTTCCATGATATTTCTGACGATGCTCTCGTTTGAAGAATTTCGTATCAGAAATGTTGGGTTATGTAAAATCATAAAACTTCATGTTATATCGAATTACTATTTGATGTTCCCATATCAATTTGTGTATGTAAATGTATGTATGTAAATGACGAATTACATGTATTCGAATAAGTGAAATAAAATCTATCTATAAGAACTGCAAGTGACGGTTTGAGACTAATACTAATACTAATACATGGAATGTGAAAACATGATTTAACAGATAAACAGCGAAGTAGACAGGTCAATTTATATAAAACATATTTAATATTTAATGGAGTATAATAGATACAATTAACCACTTTCGTAAAAGAATAAATTAGATTATTTTTATGAAAAATCGGGAGTTCATTTTAATAACCCTGGGTACGTTTCAATTTAAATTCCGCAGTGTATGGTTTGTCGCGTGACAGAGCTTTAACGTCATTGCGATTTACTAAAGATCTGGACGATAGATTTTCTTGAAACTTTGGTAAATGGTAGACGAAAGGTTGTTCTAAATTATATAAGTTTTTAAAAAAAATCTCTCGGGCGAATTTTTAATAAATATGAAATAACCAAATAACTGTTAAAATATTTTAGAGAAAGTTTCATTTTTACTCCCCTTATGTAACGTTAATTGTCTTGGCAGTGGTATGGAGATTACATCACTACGTAGGTAATTTTATTCTCTTCGGTCTGGTGTTAACTCTTTCAAAATACCACTTCAAACGAGAAAGCCATGGTGATTTCTTTAACAACACTGTCATTGTCGCAAAAAACGTACTTTTTGACGTCAAAACGACGTTATTTCTAAGGTATGATTCCACCTTAAGGTGGGTTTATCTTGAACACCGTTAAATAGCACTTGTAATAATAAACAAAATGTTGTTCTTCCTTGAGTAATAAATCTAAGCTTGGTTTTACTTGAGTATCGTTGAATTGCACGTATAACAATAAAGCTAATGTTGGTTTTACTTGAGTATCGTTGAATTGCACGTATAACAATAAAGTTAATGTTGGTTTTCCTTGAGTATCGTTGAATTGCACGTATAACAATAACGTTAAGGTTGGTTTTACTTGAGTATCGTTGAATTGCACGTATAACAATAAAGCTAATGTTGGTTTTACTTGAGTATCGTTGAATTGCACGTATAACAATAAAGTTAAGGTGGGTTTTACTTGAGTTTCGTTAAATTGCACGTACAACAATAAAGCTAATGTTTGTTTTACTTGAGTATCGTTGAATTGCACGTATAACAATAAAGCTAATGTTGGTTTTACTTGAGTATCGTTGAATTGCACTTATAACAATAAAACTAAGGTTGGTTTTACTTGAGTATCGTTGAATTGCACTTATAACAATAAAGCTAATGTTGGTTTTCCTTGAGTATCGTTGAATTGCACGTATTACAATAAAGCTAATGTTGGTTTTACTTTAGTATCGTTGAATTGCACGTATAACAATAAAGATAAGGTTGGTTTTACTTGAGTATCGTTAAATTGCACGTATAACAATAAAGATAAGGTTGCTTTTACTTGAGTATCGTTAAATTGCACGTATAACAATAAAGCTTATGTTGTTTTTACTTGAGAATTGTTAAATTGCACGTATAACAATAAAGCTGATGTTGGTTTTCCATAAGCATTGCTCACTTACACGTATAACAAAAAAAATAATGTTGGTTTTACTTGAGTATCGTTAAATTGCACGTATGACAATAAAGATAAGGTTGGTTTTACTTGAGAGTTGTTAAATTGCACGTATAACAATAAAGCTAATGTTGTTTTTACTTGACAATTGTTAAATTGCACGTATAACAATAAAGCTGATGTTGGTTTTCCATAAGCATTGCTCACTTACACGTATAACAAAAAAGATAATGTTGGTTTTATTTGAGTATCGTTAAATTGCACGTATAACAATAAAGCTAAGGTTGGTTTTACTTGAGTATCGTTAAATTGCACGTATAAAAAATAAAGCTAAGGTTTATTTGACTTGAGCATCGTTAAATTGCACGTATGAAAATAAAGTTAAGGTTTATTTGACTTGAGCATCTTTAAATTGCACGTATAACAATAAAGTTAAGGCTTATTTGACTTGAGCATCGTTAAATTGCACGTATAAAAATAAAGCTAAGGTTTATTTGACTTGAGCATCGTTAAATTGCACGTATAAAAATAAAGCTAAGGTTTATTTGACTTGAGCATCGTTACCATGGTTGGTTTACCATAAGCATTGCTCACTTACACGTATAACAATAAAGCTAATGTTGTTTTTACTTGAGTATCGTTGAATTGCACGTATAACAATACAGCTAATGTTGGTTTTACTTGAGTATCGTTGAATTGCACGTATAACAATACAGCTAATGTTGGTTTTACTTGAGTATCGTTGAATTGCACGTATAACAATAAAGTTAAGGTTGGTTTTACTTGAGTATCGTTGAATTGCACGTATAACAATAAAGATAAGGTTGGTTTTACTTGAGTTTCGTTAAATTGCACGTATAACAATAATGTTAATGTTGGTTTTACTTGAGTATCGTTGAATTGCACGTATAACAATAAAGCTAAGGTTGGTTTTACTTGAGTATCGTTAAATTGCACGTATAACAATAAAGCTAAGGTTGGTTTTACTTGAGCATCGTTAAATTGCACGTATAACAATAATGCTAATGTTTGTTTTACTTGAGTATCGTTGAAGTGCACGTATAACAATAAAGCTTATGTTGGTTTTACTTGAGTATCGTTGAATTGCACGTTTAACAATAAAGCTAATGTTGGTTTTACTTGAGTATCGTTGAATTGCACGTATTACAATAAAGCTAATGTTGGTTTTACTTTAGTATCGTTGAATTGCACGTATAACAATAAAGATAAGGTTGGTTTTACTTGAGTATCGTTAAATTGCACGTATAACAATAACGATAATGTTGTTTTTACTTGAGAATTGTTAAATTGCACGTATAACAATAAAGCTGATGTTGGTTTTCCATAAGCATTTCTCACTTACACGTATAACAAAAAAAAAATGTTGGTTTTACTTGAGTATCGTTAAATTGCACGTATAACAATAAAGCTATGTTGGTTTTACTTGAGTATCGTTAAATTGCACGTATAACAATAAAGCTATGGTTGGTTTTACTTGAGTATCGTTGAATTGCACGTATAAAATTAAGGCTAAGGTTTATTTAACTTAACCTTAGTTAAATTGCACGTATATAATTAAAGCTAAGGTTTATTTGACTTAAGCATCGTTAAATTGCGCGTATAAAAATAACGTTAAGGTTGGTTTGTTTAGGACCATGTTTAAGAACTATTTGAAACTTTCATCCTTAGTGGACATCTACCCAAGAAACAGCGTGATATAACTAAAACAATATCGAATGCGGCTTAAATGTCAATGTAGCCAAACAAGTCGTCTACCCTTGTGTTAACCCTTTCCCACTTAGTGACGCGTTTTAAAGCCTCTGCAGCAGATGACTTTTGAAAACATTGTAACAAACGTAGAAATTACTCAAAACCAGCAATTTCTCCTTTTGCCACAATGTTTTCAACTTTTTTCAGTAATTATACCTTCATTTAAAGAGAGTGTCTCAGTCTTCTGCAGGTTTGTTAGTTGTATGTGGGAAAGGGTTAAGGTAAGTATGCGTGTCTCACTGTGTTACTGGGTATGATTACAGAATGAAATAGTGTATCCAGTACATTATCCCAGTTAGATACAGAGAAAGCTAATTTCCCATTGCGTGACAAATTCGAAGCAGACTGTAAAGTTGATATATTTTGCAGTGTCTAGTGACAACTGCACTTCAATGTTAGAAGAAAGCAGCGTATTAAAATGTCTGTTTTATGCGTCTTTGCGTTCGTCCACGATGCGGCCTGTGCAGTCTTATAAGAAACGTTCTCTATTTTCGAAAAGTGCAGAGCAAGATCAGACTGTGTGGTCTCACTGGTGGATCTGAATCAGCGCTTGTAGAAAGTTTCTTCAAATTGGTTTTCGCGGAGCAAAGCTCTAATGATTTGATGATGTTTAACTTTATCTATTCTCGTAGAGTCCATTATGTTACTTATCTTTAAAATGCTTTCACTTTTTCGATACATTTATTTGCCAGCTAGGAATCCTTCGTGGTCGAGTGGTTATCGTCGGGGATTTGAACCCGGTTGTTCCGAGTTCGATTCCAAGTCACGGCAAGACGGTCATGGTGGATTGCCTTTGGGCAAGTCACATTTCCTAGACTAGTACTGGTTTGTTTACCCGGGGATCATGACTATGTGAACTTAAGCCGTGATATTACTTAAATAATGTTGAAAACAGCGTAATGCCCCGATAAAACAAAACAATTATTTGCCATCTAATTTCTCAAAAAAAGTTCTCGATGTTTATAGATCCCGTTTCTACAGGCGCGGGTAGAACTTAATGGTTTTTTTCGTGGAATTTACACGGTTTGTTTAATAGAAACTGAATCCGAAACATGTTCCTCGGAGGAGACCCTTTGGATTACGTAGAAGTCCGCGAAAACAGATTTCGTTTCGACGAACATAATGAGATTTCGCGTTTAACGGAAAAGTTTTTGTCTGTTGTTTAAACTGTGCGTGTTTATTTCAAACACTTTTCGTAATAACCACCTTAAATGTCATTAACATCCTCTGATTCAGACACTTATTCGTCACTTGAAATAGTAGTTAAGTCGTAAAATCTCTATTAGATTGGTTTTTACCAATTAGTTTGTGATATACCGGGATTTTATTTAAAATTACAGATATCTTTATGAAATGGTTCTTTTTTGTAAAAGTATTTTTTTCCATATTACAGTATTATATGTCCATATGTCCTGAATCCAGCAAGACAGTCGTAACGCTTACCAAACAAACCTCAGTACCAAAGAGGGAAATACATTACTCCCATTAGTCTTTTGTATGACCCAACCGGGTGATCGAACCAGCTACTTCCCGCGACCGAGGCGGACGCCTTACCACTTCACTAACGAGGCGGACGCTTTACCACTTCATTAACGAGGCGGTAAATGTAAGGATAAAGGTGTAGCAATGATTCAGATATGAAACTAATGTTCAATATTTTTAAAATTACAAAACCAATAATATCAAACGTAATGCATGATATTTAAAGCTTTTATAATTATGTTCGAAATGCAGCTGATATTTTGATGAAGAATTTTATCACTTCATCTTAATTAATTTGTGAAATTATGACATTTATTCATTCAGAAGAGGAGTTAATCAGCATAAGATCATTCCGTTTAACGTTTATTTTCACATAAAGCCCTCTCTCGGAGTGTCAAAATCCCTTTACATAAATATCCTATGACACTACTAAATATCACATGACACTATTAGTTTGGTTTCCAGTCTTACGCTCAAGTCTTTGTTACAAAGCGGAAACCAAACTATGAAAATGACGCTAGCGGTTTGACGTTAAATACGTTAGTCCTCTTGATGCCAAAATCGGCAAATGTCATGTACCTTTTTCCGAAATACGCCTCATTAATCACTTTATCTGATCAATAGAATATCTCATTCGTGTTTATTTACTAACACTTTTAATAAACTCGATTATTAAAAGTGATAAAGGATAAACACTCATGAAATATGCTCTATGCATGTTGATTCTTGTTGCAATCTCGGTATTTTGTATTTTCAAACTATGGTCTGTTATTGCACTCTTTTGCATGATAAATGCGCGTGTAAAGTCAGCTTTACATATATAAATTCATAAAGTTGTAAGCTGACCTGCACTAGACAAATTTTGAAAATACTGTAGCAAAAGGAGAAATGATACGTAATGAGCAATATCACTTTTTGCTACAATGTTGTTACCTCTTTTCAATAAATATAATTTCATCTCATCTAATGAGATTTTTCTGCAGATTTGTTGTTTTGTTTGTAAATCAGTTGTCCTCATGGTATTTATATCGATATTACAAATAATTGTGTTGAGTACCAAATGTACATAGGCCAATATGCTTAACCCTTTCCCTCATACGACAATTCTGCAGCAGGCGACTTTGAACATATTTTGTCAAAAAATAGAAAATCTCTATAATTGAATGGATAACCTTTGACTAAAAGTGGAAAACATTGTGGCAAAAGGAGAAATTGCTGGTTTTGAGCAATTTCTTCTTTCGTCACAATGTTTTTAAAAAGCCGTCTGCCCCAGAGGCGGAGCAATTTCTTCTTTCGGCACAATGTTTTTAAAAAGCCGTCTGCTCCAGAGGCGTCAGAAAGCGTCTATATGAGGGAAAATGTTAAGTGTTGCGAGACATTTATAAAATAAGCATATAACAGGTACTCTGCGTTTGGACCCGAAGCGCAATATTTATACGTGTTGAAAATGATATGCCAATGTATTCATTTTAACCCTTTCACCACATATAGACGCTTTATGACGCCTCTGCAGCAGACGACTTTTAAAAACATTGTGGCAAAAGGAGAAATTGCTCAAAACGAGCAATTTCTCCTTTTGCCACATTGTTTTCAACTTTTTCAGTATGTATACGTGTTGAAAATGATCTGTCAGTGCATTCATTTTAACCCTTTCACCACATATAGACGCTTTCTGACGCCTCTGCAGCAGACGAATTTTGAAAAAAGTGTGGCACAAGGAGAAAATGGTCAAAACACATTGTTTTCAACTTTGTTCAGTATTTATACATACACTTATAGAGATTTTCCATACTTTTGAGTTATTATTATAAGTCGTCTGCTGCAGATTTGCCGTATGTTGGAAAGGGTCAAACACTCAAAATAGATAGCGCTGTACACGGAAGTTTCTTCAAATCTTCTATGGCTTATTGGCGAATGGAACAGAGTCAGTCAAAGATTGCGTGAATTCGCTGGCTGATCTTCATCTACCCAGATCGCACATGCCTCCGGTTGTTTCTTTTCTAGAGCGCCGCTCTCATTTATCTATATTCGTAATTACAACACATTTAACCAGCAGCAAATTACTTTGAAACGTAATCTTCACAAAGAAAAGTTACTCATCTGTATTAGCAATCGGCATATAAACATGCATTTGGCCATTTACAAACTTCCTTAAATTTCTAACCAAAAATATAAAAAGAGATTATCTGTTAAGGATTTTATTACTTTCTAATAAAAGTGAAAACATTGTTACAAGAAGAAATAGCTCTTTTTGAGCATTTTCTCCTTTTACCTCAATGTCTTAAAGTCTACTGCAGAGTCGTCATAAAGCGTACATTTATGGAAAAAGGGTTAACGCTTTGTATTTTCGCGCAACATGAGTCAAATCTCTTTCATATCATAGTATGTGTGAAGCCCGGTTAGATTAACCCTTTCCCTCATATAGACGCTTTCTGACGCCTCTGCAGCAGACGGACTTTTGAAAACATAGTGACAAAAAAAGAAATTGCTCTAAACGAGTAATTTCTCCTTTTGACACAATGTTATCCACTTTTAGTCATAGGTTATCCATTCAAATATCGAGATTTTCCAGTTTTTGACAAAATATGTTCAAAGTCGTCTGCTGCAGAATTATTGTATGAGGGAAAGGGTTAAGGGTAAATATACACATTTGAACTTCATCTATATGTCCTTATTGCTTATATCCAGTGTGTATATGTCTCTGTTATTCGTCGCTGGGCAGAAGCCCGCGACTTCTATTTTTAATAGGTTTTTGGAAATGACATGGGAGGGGGATTATTATTAGAAAGAAACACATTTAGATGTCTTGAACATATTACAATTGTGTTTGTTTACAAACACTAAGTAATGACACATCTAAAATGAAATAAATATTCCGATGTTTTAGGTATTTTCAGTTTCTTTATTTTGACTCGCATTTATGTTTTTTTGTTTTATTTACGAAGACAAAACAGTCCCTATTAGCTAGACTGGTATACTTTATTTTACACTATATACTACATGTAATCAAAAGGCGATAACTACAAACCTTTACGTCGCACAGTCTAATTTGTTTACATACGCGCACCTACTTGCAGAAGACTGTTTGTTATGTGTAAATATCGAGATGAAAATGACGTCGAATATTCTCCTTTTAATGGCAATTTTAACCTACTGAATGTTATTTTTTCATGTTCAAAGAGATGTCTTGATTTGTGAAGAAGGCATTTTATAATGTTTTTCCATGTATATCTAAAATATGAACTGTTTCTAAGCTAAAACTGTTGATCGCGTGACTCGCGAATACCAACTGCGTAGATCAATCTCCTTTGCAGAGAGCCGCTCTTTACACTCACTTACAAATAGTAAATCATAGGTGATTTAAAATGTTTATTTGGTTCGAAACAAATGAAAAAAAGAACAAACCGAGATAAAACTGGTTTTAATAGAAAAAATACTTTGAACGAACACTCTCTGCCTATAAAGAGAGTTTCAAGAACGACACCTCTGCGAATAAGAAAGAATCGGGTCTTTCGTGCAAAATTATTTCGTCCCTGACAATTTTAAATGTGTCATTTAATTCCCTAAAGGCATATTGCTTCCGATCTGCATATTGTTATGCATCATTGACACAAGGGCGCTCGTCATAATATAATTTTAATACATGAGTAGTTTGTTATTTTCATTATAAAAAAGGAAGGAAAGAATTAAAATAAATTAACATGTTGTACGGCTCAGTTTATGTTCGAAATTAAGTTTAAATTATACAACAATTTCAATGAGATTTAACTGTTTAGTTGATATTATATTTCGAAGGTGGTCTAATTTATAAATATTGGACTACATTTCAACATTTGTTAAAGTATGATATCATTAGGATGCCAAGCTAATATCATTTTGAGAAAAAGAGAAAACTCATGTCTTCAGCGATTTAATCCTTATCTCATTGTTTTAAAATGACGTGCTATTGCATGCAAATCCTAAATTGTCTGTTTTGTGGTTTTATTGAAAAATAATAAAATTCAAATATTCTGACAAACATCTTGAAAATTGTATGTGGAATTCACAAATCTTATACTTATTCCTTAATGAAAGCACTGTATACATACTAAGACTAATGATTGGCAAGATTACTCATTTCCATTACTGTTTATGATCAATAATTAGTTGGTTGTGTGTATGGTCAACCTACTTTGGAATGGAGATTAATCATAAACAATAAAAGGCTTCAATTATCATTCACTTCGTTGACAAAACAATGCAAGTTATGATACATTTTCACTTGACCCCACCCATGATGTTCCAATATGCCCCTCAGTTGATAACTGTTTATTCAACTACTATAATGTTAGTGTTATGCATAACTGCAGTATGGATATCCGGCGACATTGATGCGTTGCATCAACCTTTTCTTGTATCTAATGATATACATAGTCTCCGGGGTGTTCAGTTCTTCCATGTAGTCCAAAGTTATATCCCAGTTGTTAAGGAATTAAAATGCGGTAGCAGTGGGTTACCTCATTGCGCCCTGTGTATTTGATACCCGGGCGTCCCGGGTGTTATCTCTAGTTGCGGCGGTCATGGTGACAAAGGATAAGGCACATTTCTAGCCTTGTACTGGTTTTCTAACCCAAGTGAACGCTCGCCGTGAAATAGCTGAAAATAAGTTGAAAACTGCGTAGAAGCAAAATAGAGCCAAGCAATGCTCTGTGCTGTAGGGATATCATCATAATTGTCCCAGCCGAGCCCCGGTATCTCAGTCGGTAGCGACGCGGGCTATCAATCCTGGGATTGTGAGTTCGAATCACAGCTCGGCCAACATACTTTCCGTCGTTTGTCATTCGTCTTCCACCAATGGGTTAACAGTCTATGTGGAAAAGCAGCAAGTTGCTTGGAAAGAATTTTTTGTGGATTACTGGTGTGAAAAAGCCAGGAAGCACATTAGTAGGTGGACTGGCCGCCGTGATATGACTGAAACATATGAGTAGGTGAACTGGCCGCCGTGATATGACTGAACAATTGTTGAAAACGTCGTAAAATCCCATATCAATCTATAAATCAATCAATCTACAATTGTCTCATCCGGTTCAGTATAAACGTGCTAAGAGTACTAGCTACACTGTGTGTATCAGAACCGCCGTGATATCACTTAACCTTTTCACTGCCGAATTTCACGAAGTCGACTCCTTCATGTTGGAAATTGGACCACTCCATTTTTCGAAGTGGTAAACAATGCAGATTTCAGGGGAGACGGCTCGTATTTGCCTTTAAATACCTTTGGCAGGGTTAACAATAAAGCATCAAAGACGACCATTCAAACACACATATATGACATCATCGAATAGTTCTAAACTCTATTTTATTTGGTGTTACTACTATCAAGAATGAGAGTCTCAAAAACTAGAAAGCTTACCATGATTCTCATTTTGTTCGAAGCAATGGCCTTTAAGAACATATGGCACTATATTAATCATCCATATTATATTTTCGACCAGTGTAGAGCCAGATAGGTCAACGCATGCTTATCTAATAAAGGTGAAAATGCCGAGTATGAAGTTATGAATTGTGAAGATCAAATACAATTGTTAAACAAATGGATCAGAGATATTTGAACTGCGTTGGGGATATAAGAGGCCTGTTACATCACTATTTTTAACATCATATAACTGAGTATGGGAGTTAACACTTTCCCACATTTAACTAATTTGCAGCAGACGACTTTGAAAACATTTTGACAAACAAAGAATATCTCTATAAATGAAGACATAATTACTGGCAAAAGTTGAAAACATTTTTTCAAAAAGAGAAATTGCTCATTATGAGCATTTTCTCTATTTGTAACAATGTTTTCAAAGGTCGTCTCCTGCAGAGGCGTCAGGAAGCGTCTGTATGTGGGAAAGGGTTAACATAATGTGGCTACACTTCTAATTCAGATAGTACAATGGACTCGCGATTAAATCGAACAAATTCCTTGAAATGATGTGTCGTTTGAAAACAGAGTAGCATCCATTGCTGAGACGAGCAATCAGAACCAATTCTGCGCCATTTTCTTGAAATTATTTGATTGCCGACTTGCTTTTCATGATAAACAATTTTCCCATGAATGAAGCTGAAATAACTTAAATGACTTAAGAATAAATCAAGGGATCCGTCAAACCCGTCGATATCTCGAAGTAATTCATGGATTCCTTTCGACGTCGAGTTATCGTGTTTGGTATGTATGGTCATTCTAGGTAACGGTGCTCTGTGAATATTGCGACAAGCTTGCGGCAGTCTGCGCACTTCGCAGGTACCAAAGTTCCCCTTTTTGTTCTGGCGATGCTGAAATTACATAAATGACTTTAGAATAAAACTCTCCAACCCGTCGATAACTCGAATGAATTAATGGATTCCTTTCGACGTCAGTATGGGATAGGTTTTAATTTTGTACCATGGGGTGATGTAATCGAAAAGGGAGCAACCAACAAATATTATTGTAAAGAAAAACTCTGTAATATGTTTGAAAAAAACAGCCTTTATGATTGAATAAATTGTATTAACTGATTTAAGAAAGAACAAGATACAAAACATGTACATCGTTTACCGTTGTTACAAAACTTTAGACACATTTAAATTGTTTTTAATAACTGTTCCCCAACTAACTAGGCTAAGCTATTTTTATGAGTTGGTTTACGGAGTTCACTAGGCTACGCTTTTTTAATTGTTTGGTTTACTGCTGTGACGACTTGATTCATCAAAGCTCAGAAAAAAGATTCGGATGATGTTTTTTCCTATTTATTTCTGTTGTATTACTAAACTTAAAACGTTCCTCCCAATACAGTTGTTCATTCAGACCATTGTATTGGTTGGTTTACGGAGTTCACTAGGCTACGCTTTTTTAATTGTTTGGTTTACTGCTGTGACGACTTGATTCATCAAAGCTCAAAAAAAAGATTCGGATGATGTTTTTTCCTATTTATTTCTGTTGTATTACTAAACTTAAAACGTTCCTCCCCATACAGTTGTTCATTCAGACCATTGTATTCTTGCTATATGTTGACTATACATGAGAACTTTTTCTTTTAATTCCATAAATGCTTAATTTTGATATTAAATATCTGTTAACTTGTTAGAATTATTTGTATTTTTTGCTTATATACTCTCTTTTTTTTGTTATCATACTTCTGCTCAACTGGAAGGAGAACAGACTTCCCTCTCTCCTTCTAAAGCTTGTGTCACACTTAACTTATAACTAGTGGCATTAACACTTAAGTTAATATATGTTAATATTTCAGTATCTATGTTTTTTGTTTATCTAATTGATCTAGTTAGAGCAGATTTAAAATTAAGAAACTTCAGCTTGTATGACACTTTAGTGTTGCAGTCAATGTTAAGCAAACGGTAAACCAAATGGTTTGAAGACTAAACTTTACATGCTGAATATCACATAAATCGTAGCATATAAAGTGTATAATCCCTACGTCAAAATTGACTCTTTTTGCTCTTGATAACATTTTATTATAGACTATGGTATCCAGGTGAGCAATAGAGGAACATCTTGGCCTTCTTGTTTAAGATAAAGGTACATTTGGCCTTCGTGTTCAAAATATTTACATCCTGTCCGTTTGCACAGGTTATTTAAATGTTTTGAACTGCATCTGCTTCCCTTTAAGTCATGCTTTAAAATCATGCGCGGCGTCTTTGATGCCTAGCATCAAAATTCGTCTTGTATTGTGTGGTATGCATGGCTGTTCTAGGTAACGGTGTACTGTGAGGAATATTACGACAAGCTTGCGGTGGTCTGCGCAATATGCGGTTACCAAAGTTCCCCTTTTTGTTTTGGCGATGCTCATGTGAAAGGATCAAATTCACGCCGTCATAAATACGTGATACACTGCTGTGATATTGCCTGTTTTAGATCATTACATCATCATTTTAAGAGGATTTGATTCTTGTGCCTTGCACTGGGATTGTCAAACGATTTTTTTTTAGAATTTTCGTCACCTTCCAGCTGCTCTTCTTATAGCCTGATATTAAATAGCTGTTTCTTTTCAATCATGAATCGGTAATATTTCATTATTGTTATAATAATATTTTCTTAAGCAACATTTTCTATATAATATGTGCGATATATCATTATTATCTTTGGTAGGTATTATTATTATTATTAGTAGTAGTAGTAGTAGTACCTTTTTCCCAACGTGTTGACCTCGATCTCCAAAATTGTAAACATTTGTCTGCGCATGCGCGTCCTTATTCCCCTTAATATGTCCTTAAAATCGCAAAATTTAGCACAATAACTTCGCATTTATGAAAATATTCCCATTTTCCTGTTATAAAAACCCTGGTGGTTCCCAGTGATGTTACATATACTTTGCTCTGGTATACTGCTTGTGTTCAGTTGTGTGACTTCGGGTCGAAGTCAAGAGAAAAGAGGGAGAAATGTAACGGGAACGGGTATAAATATCACTTCTACAGCCTTGCTTTGGAAGCCGGCTTTTATAGCGACGTTGGTAGAGTGGTTGTAGACCTTTTCGTAAAGTTAAGCAACGTTCATCGCTGTTAGTGACCCGCAATTGCTTAACGCCGGTACACGTTAACCTATGGTTTTAATTTACATTCTAATTATAAAAAAATACTCGCATACAAACTCGAACGAGACACATTCTACCGACGAACTGCTACGGAAACATCCGAGAGCTGACGGTAAAATACGGCGCATGCGCGATCAAGACGATTAACACGGTGCATGCGCAATCCCATTGCACCAGCGACAGTTTATTCACAACCAATATTTGCACTGGTGCTGAGGCACCCGCGCAATATCTCCTAAATCCAAAGGCAAGTAAACTTCTCATTACAAAATGTGATTTGTAATGGATGATAATCTCAATACATAGGGCATAGATACGTCTTATTTCTACTTACTTCGTTGTATATCATGTCCGTGCTGGTACCGATCAGTCACAGAACGAAATAATGTCGTTTGATACCCGCAGATTTTAAGATGATTACAGGATTCTAATCTGATAACATATGTATACGAGTCAAGACTAGATTTGTACAGGAAACGAAACTGGTTGATACGTCACCTTACCCTTTCCCACATGCGTAACGTCTGTGGCAGACGGCTTTGTTAACGTTTAGACAAAACATTAGAAAAACTCAATAAATGAAACTTTAAAGTAGTAATAAAGTGGCCAGACATGTAGAAGACATTGCACATTGAGCAATTACTCATTTTGCCACAATTCTTTTAAAATCGTCTGCAAATTGGAAAGATGTAACATTTACGTGTGCCAACGGGTGCGAATCCATTGATCGAATTACAACTTATTAAAACTTACTGTAATTTGAACGGTTCACAACTTTACTGATTACAACTTACTGTAATTTGATTGGTTCACAACGTTACTGATTACAACTTGCTGTACTTTGATTGGTTCAAAGTTTTACTGATTACAACTTCGTGTTATATTATTGGTTCATAATGTTACTGAACGTAACGGTCTGACCATCATTTCAAAAATGATTGGAATCTAATTACACTGATTATGCAGACGTATATATTTGGCATGCAGCTATTGTCTTTGATTTTTAAAAACTTAACATATTTGCGATAAGTTCCTTCAAGTTGTGTAAAAGCTAACGTATGCGTATATTCCAAATAACTTAGAGTCTGTCGCAACTCGACTTATTATGTCGCAAATTTAACTTTTTTTGGCAAAGGTTTACAATGGATTAAACACATAAATATTTCATCAACTGGCTTTAACTTTCGTTTCCACAACCAAACCTAGCACCTATGTTGGGATATGTATTATGTGCATATATTTCCATGGCTGCATGTACGCATGTCTATTTATAATTTTATATATATACACACTTGCAGTCACTTCATTTATACTATAACTATATAATATGTTATGATAGTTGATAGTATGCTATTGCGCCATGTTTTCTTTATTTTATAATAACATATGCTCCTCGTATTGTGTATATGTATGTGCCTCTACATATGTGATGGCAACACAGAATTACCTACTTGCTTCTTGTTCAATGATTCAATCATGGGTTATATTTTAAATGTAAACGTTTTGTACCACACCAGGCAGTCTGACATTGCCTCTTGTCGCTGATCATGCAACTTGTACAAAGATTATACCATGTTACCAGACATTGGTAGGTGCCTAACATGTGTCAAATCACGTCGGCCTTCAATTTACCAACCCATGTGTGTCCCCGACTCTCTTACAGCAGTCATATCACGTCGGTCTTCAATTTACCAACCCATGTGTGTCCCCGACTCTCTCACACCAGTCATATCACGTCGGCCGTCAATGTATCTACCCATGTGTGTCCCCGACTCTCTCACACCAGTCATATCACGTCGGTCTTCAATTTACCAACTCATGTGTGTCCCCGACTCTCTCACACCAGTCATATCACGTCGGCCGTCAATGTATCTACCCATGTGTGTCCTCGACTCTCTCACACCAGTCATATCACGTCGGCCGTCAATGTATCTACCCATGTGTGTCCCCGACTCTCTCACACCAGTCATATCACGTCGGCCTTCAATTTACCAACCCATGTGTGTCCCCGACTCTCTCACACCAGTCATATCACGTCGGTCTTCAATTTACCAACCCATGTGTGTCCCCGACTCTCTCACACCAGTCATATCACGTCGGTCTTCAATTTACCAACCCATGTGTGTCCCCGACTCTCTCACACCAGTCATATCACGTCGGCCGTCAATGTATCTACCCATGTGTGTCCCCGACTCTCTCACACCAGTCATATCACGTCGGTCTTCAATTTACCAACCCATGTGTGTCCCCGACTCTCTCACACCAGTCATATCACGTCGGTCTTCAATTTACCAACCCATGTGTGTCCCCGACTCTCTCACACCAGTCATATCACGTCGGTCTTCAATTTACCAATCCATGTGTGTCCCCGACTCTCTCACACCAGTCATATCACGTCGGTCTTCAATTTACCAACCCATGTGTGTCCCCGACTCTCTTACACCAGTCATATCACGTCGGTCTTCAATTTACCAACCCATGTGTGTCCCCGACTCTCTCACACCAGTCATATCACGTCGACCCCGTCAATTTACCAACTCATGTGTGTCCCCGACTCTCTCACACCAGTCATATCACGTCGGCCGTCAATGTATCTACCCATGTGTGTCCCCCACTCTCTCACACCAGTCATATCTCGTCGGCCTTCAATTTACCAACCCATGTGTGTCCCCGACTCTCTTACACCAGTCATATCACGTCGGTCTTCAATTTACCAACCCATGTGTGTCCCCGACTCTCTCACACCAGTCATATCACGTCGGCCGTCAATTTATCTACCCATGTGTGTCCCCGACTCTCTTACACCAGTCATATCACGTCGGCCGTCAATTTACCAACCCATGTGTGTCCCCGACTCTCTCGAACCAGTCATATCACGTCGGCCGTCAATGTATCTACCCATGTGTGTCCCCGACTCTCTTACACCAGTCATATCACGTCGGCCGTCAATGTATCTACCCATGTGTGTCACCCACTCTCTCACACCAGTCATATCACGTCGGCCTTCAATTCACCAACCCATGTGTGTCCCCGACTCTCTCACACCAGTCATATCACATCGGCCGTCAATGTATCTACCCATGTGTGTCCCCGACTCTCTCACACTAGTCATATCACGTCGACCCCGTCAATTTACCAACTCATGTGTGTCCCCGACTCTCTCACACCAGTCATATCACGTCGGCCGTCAATGTATCTACCCATGTGTGTCCCCCACTCTCTCACACCAGTCATATCTCGTCGGCCTTCAATTTACCAACCCATGTGTGTCCCCGACTTTCTCACACCAGTCATATCACGTCGGCCTTCAATTTACCAACCCATGTGTGTCCCCCACTCTCTCACACCAGTCATATGACGTCGGCCGTCAATGTATCTACCCATGCGTGTCCCCGACTTTCTTACACCAATCATATCACGTCGGCCGTCAATGTATCTACCCATGCGTGTCCCCGACTTTCTTACACTAGTCATATCACGTCGGCCGTTAATGTATCTACCCATGTGTGTCCCCGACTTTCTTACACCAGGAATTCACACACTATTTTTTCCAAGCAACTAGCTGCGTTAATGCATATACTGTAAGCCCATTGGTGGAAGATGAATGGGGCGTGTCGCATTGACCTTTCGTTAAAAATGTTAATCGAGTCTGGGATCGAACTCACACCCCTGCATTGACAACGGGGCTCTGTGCTTTATAAAAGAGAATAGTCACCAAATTGACCTTTAAAGTATTTTCAAAAGTGTATTGCGCTATGACAAAAGGAATTCAGAACAATTGTGCAATGTGAATTGTAGAATCCACCTACCGGCATACATGTAGTTTATTGCATAAATTGACTTTTAAATAACATAGTTGAATCCATTTGTCTCTAGTGAAATGGTGGGGAATTATATAAATATACTATTCTCAAAGGATGAGTAACTTGGCATTTTCACGGAATCTCTGTTAACTTTATCTCCCAGACTTTCTCGGTGTTACAAATAGCTATACGGGGCCTGTTTATCATTGTACACAAGGGCCTCCATGTAAAAACCGAGACTTGTTGCCAGTTAATCGTAATGAAACACGACAACCAAGGCCACACAATGTGATCAGAAGTAACAACTTGGTCTGCTTATAGGATGACCGATTTTAGGTGGTTTTTATATTTACCCTTTCCCTAATACGACAACAATTCTGCAGCAGACGACTTTGAACATATTTTGTCAAAAAATAGAAAATCTCTATAATTGAGTGGATAACTGACTAAAAATGGAAAACATTGTGGCAAAAGGAGAAATTGCTCGTTTTGAGCAATTTCTTATTTTGTCACTATGTTTTCAAAAAGCCGTCTGCTGCAGAGGCGTCAGAAAGCGTCCACATACAACAAATATGTAGCAGACGACTTTGAACTTACATAGGCAACAACATGAAGAATCTCTATAAAAGAAAGTTTAGTTACTGAATAAAATTGAAAACATTATGGCAATTTCTCCTTCCTTTTGCAACAAGTATTTCAAAAGTCGTTTGCTGCAGAGGCGTAATAAATAATGTCGCTCAGATATGTAAAAATGTTTTCAAATTCATATATTTGATTATGAATTAAAATTAAATCCCTTTCCCTCATATAGACGCTTTCTGACGCCTCTGGAGCAGACGGCTTTTTGAAAACATAGTGACAAAAGAAGAAATTGCTCAAAACGAGCAATTTCTCCTTTTAACACAATGTTTTTTCCCCACTTTTTATAAAAGGTTATCCATTATAGAGATTTTCTATTTTTTGACAAATTATGTTCAAAGTCGTCTACTGCAGAATTGTCGTATGAGGGAAAGGGTTAAGGCATTTTAAATCTTAAAATGCCCAATTTTAACTTCAATTAGATTTCTGTTTTATCACTAGTCCGGTTCCCTGTCCCTTGTCAGAATATATGGAAATGTATTATATGGAAACAATGGAACATAAATAGTGTTTGTGGGAAAGTTTTAATGCTAATGTGAATGCAGTCATTTACTTTTCTAGTCAGCTGTCAGTCATTCACCTTTCTTCATAGACATACGGGTGGACTGTTGGCCACATGGACGGCAAGGGAATGTCCTATTAAGGCAGCGACGATTCAATGTCATCTTTAACATTCCCAATTTGTTGTATAATAATTAGAGTATATTGCATAAGATACGTCGCTTTGTATTTTACAAAAATACCAAAGTTGGAGCGAGATGTCAGCTTACCCCCGGCTCCTAGTAGCATAATACAAATGAGCCGTTCCACGAGAACACGAACATTGTGGACTCTGCGTAAAGTATCGACCCAGATCAGCCTAAACATGCCGCGCAGGCTAACCCGGACAGACACTTTTCGCCTCCTGTGAATTTTATGTTTCAGGAATCACTACTCTATACATCTATCCCCCTAAGACGGAATGTGTCGGCCGGATCAGTCTGCGCGGACAGCGCAGGCTGATCTGGTCGATACATTACGCAGATGCCTATAGCCGCAGCTGCATTTTGGGGGCATTTTCAGGAATCATTACTCTATACATCGATCTGGGTCGATATATTACGCATAGTCCATAATGTTGGTTTTCTCATGGAAATGCTCAAATCTGCATATAGCTACTGCAACACAACATTCCTTGTATGATATACCTAGTACTACTGATAAACAACTATGCTTCTGATATGAACATTATCATCGTCTGGTCAATTACTTTTAAAATCAATTTGTTTGGCCAAAGTATGCTCTTCAATTATTGTTTACAATAATTCTACGTTATTTTTTTTTCGTAAATAGGTAGCACTTATAGATATATTAAACACCGCGTTCGAATGACAGACACTATCGTATTTTGAATGGCGCGACATTATATGTCAATTGCGTCACATTATATTTGAATGAAATCACTTACTAGTAACTATATTTGGTCGTAGACAAATACTTATTCCTAAACACCGTGTTGTATGCAGACGTGTTCTTTTTGCGGCGAAAAAGTTATAGATACTCTCATTGGCTCAGTCGAAAGCGACGCGGGCTGTCAATTCAGGGGTTATAAGTTCGGCCACAATTATTTCCGTCTGACAAAATCTATTGGGCCAACAGTCGATGTGGAAAAGCAGCAAGTTGATTGGAAAGATTGTTGTGTGGATTACTGGTGTAAAACAGCCAACAAACACATGAGTTGGTATACTGGCCGCCGTGATATGGCTAAAGAATTGTTGTAAACGGCGTTTAACCCCATTCTACCACGTAAACCCTATGTTAGGCTAAAGAATCGGCTCAGTGACACTATTCAGTATATGAATCTGGATGTTGGTTCAATTAGTGCACATTTCTCAGAGGGTAGAATTATTGCTCAGCAAGGTAGTAAAGCAAGCTGTCTAGCCTGTAAATATTATGGGTACAATTCGGATGCTCCATATGGGAAAGGTTTAATCTTGTCTATTATCTCCAGAAATCTCCTATAGACAGACTATTAAAAAGTATTTAGTACATATATGAACTAAGAATAAAATAGAAATGCAAAATAGTAAAGCATATTTCAGTATGAAGATATATATATAAAGCCGAATTACGAGAACACCAACATTTTGGACCCTGCGTAAAGTATCGACCCGGATCAGACGATGCATGCCGTGCAGGCTAATTCCGGGCAGACAATTTGTTTCGCCTCCTGTGGATTTTCTGTTTCAGGAATCATTACTAGATACCTCTATCCACCTGCGACGGAATGTGTCGGCCCGGATTAGTCTGAGCGGACAGCGCAGGCTGATCTGGGTCGATACATTACGCAAAGCTCATAATGTAGGTTTTCTCGTGGAACGGCTCAAAAAAAAAGTTATGCGTTTACCCCCAAAACTACCAGTTTATAATGTCTTCAATTGTGACAACCCCACATTCGTGTTATGTTTTATTTTCTCCGAATTCTCGTTTGATTTATTAGCCATAATTTTAAACTACGTGCCTTCAATGAATCAAGGTCAAATATTGATAATATTGTTGTGCTAGAATCAGTCAGGATATTTCATGACACGGCGTATCTTGTGTAACTTATCAGACCTGCATGTAGGTAAGTTTATCCCGCAATCAACACATCAGTCATAATGCTATTCCAGAACCCAAGCCATGGAGAGGGGCGACACTTCTGCCAGTATTTAAGTATTGTGTGAGACCGGACCGGGGATCGAATTGATGTTGATGCCGACGCTTTAAACACTACAACAGGCGATTCTGTATTATTAGTCTTAAGCAAATCGAACATATAAGTACATCATACCAACATGCCGAACATAAGAGGCCATTATATCATACATATACTACAATACAATACATATGAGGACACCATATGAAACACATTGAACATATGAGGACATCATATGAAACAGGCTGAACATATGAGGCCATCATATGAAACACACTATACATATGAGGCCATCATATGAAACATGCTAGAACATATGAGAACAGTATATCAAAGATGCTGGACATATGAGGATATCATATTAAACTCACTAAATATATGAGAACATCAAATCAAACACGTTGAACATATGAGGACATCATATTAAATATGCTGAACATACAAGGACATCATATCAAACGCCATCATATCAAATACACTTAACATATAAGGACATCATATCAAATACACTAAACATATGAGGACATCATATGAACGTCATTATACGTCACTCTTCATCAAGGTTTATCATTATACATCAACATACGTCAATGTACGTCATTCTACTTCAACGTACGTCATTTTAAGTCAATGTATTTCACTGTACGTCCCTCTTCATCAATTAACGTCATTATACGTCACTATTCGTCACTCTTCATCAATTAACGTCATTATACGTCACTATACGTCACTCTTCATCAATGAACGTCATTATACGTCATTATACGTCACTCTTCATCAATGAACGTCATTAAACGTCACTGTACGTCACCGTGTCATTTAACATCAATGTATTTCACTGTACACCACTCTTCATCAATGTATGTCATTATACGTCAATATACGTCACTGTACACCGCTCTTCATCAATGTATGTCATTATACGTCACTGTACGTCACTGTACACCACCCTTCATCAATGTATGTCATTATACGTCAATATACGTCACTGTACACCGCTCTTCATCAATGTATGTCATTATACGTCACTGTACGTCACTGTACACCACTCTTCATCAATGTATGTCATTATACGTCAATATACGTCACTGTACACCGCTCTTCATCAATGTTTGTCATTATACGTCACTATACGTCACTGTACGTCACTGTACACCACTCTTCATCAATGTATGTCATTATACGTCACTATACGTCACTGTACGTCACTGTACAGCACTCTTCATCAATGTACGTCATTATACGTCACTGTACGTCACCGTACGTCACAATACATCAATGTACGTCATTGTATGTCAAAATAAATCACTATACGTCACCGTACGTCACTCGTCGTCAATGTACGTCACTGTGTGCAATTGGTCGTCATAATACGTTAATGTACGTCATTGTTTGTCAAAATAAGTCACTGTACGTCACTGTATGTCACTCTTCGTCAATGTACGTCACTGTATGTAATTAGTCGTCATAGAACGCTAAAGTACGTCATTGTATGTCAAAATAAGTCACTGTACGTCACGTCACCGTACGTCACTCTTCGTCAATGTACGTCACTGTATGTGATTGGTCGTCATAATACGTTAATGTACGTCATTTTACGTCACTGTATTTCGCTGTTCGTCACTGTACGCGAGTGCATTAAGATTCCATATCGCTGGACATGGTTTAAGTGATTTACGTCATTTTCAACAAATTGTCAGTTGTATCACAGGCACAGTAGCCTTACACAATGCCCTCAGGTGACTTACCAGTCCTAGGATTGGAAATGTGCCTTGCTGCTCAAAGTTTCTCAGTCATAAAGACTACCAATGACAAAAAAGACGAGGTGTTTGAAAGCAATCTTCTTTTGTAAGTAAATTGAATTCAAGGACCAAGTAAATAAACTACGGTTAAAGAAATACAATTATTCCAGAGACATATGCAGAACTAACTGACTTTTATAATTGTATTAAACAATCGAGAATTCTATTACTGCATTTCCTGGGTAAAACGATTGTTTTTCCTACAACAACAAGAAATTATTTTTATTTCTGGGAATTTAAGTGAAATCACATATTAGCATAATTCGTATTACATAAACGTATATGTACAATCGAATTCTTGTTTTAAAAAAAATCGTTCTTAAAATGACTAGAAGTTGAACTAGGACGATATCGACCAGACTGCACTGGTATTCATTGGTGGCAAAGTCCCGACTGTGGGATTTCGTATAAAGTGACCCATTTAAAATACGACCTTCTTCACCGCCTTGGTGGTGGTAGTTTCAGAGCGTCTGCCTCGGGTGTTGTAGGTCAGGGGATCGATCCCTGGCCGGGTCATACCAAGTAGTCCCTCATTGGCTTTCGGGGTGTTTGGGTCAGCATGACGACTGGCTTCCTTGGTGTCAGGATACAAAGACGAGACGTTCTGGTAATTTACACAGATACCGCCGTGACATAGCCAAACAAAGTGTTGAAAGCGCCGTGCAAACATAAAGAGAAACCAATATATATATACAGTGAAATACGCTCTTGTACGCATGTCACCCATTTTTCACTCCTGGATGTTTTCAAAATATTGAGGTGAATACGTTTCCGCTCATGTGATGTAATAAGAAATAATTTCGAAGTCATATGGTAGCACAATATCAGAAACAGCTGGAAAGAATTATACTTATCCAAAATAACTTCAGATCATAAATCAGACTTATTGTTAACAGGAACTCTAATTTTAATATTACCACAAAAAGCCATTATTTTAGTCATTATTTTAGGATATGAAAAAGAAGTGATATTCAATGGATTCCCATTTCATTAAACAGACGGCATTTGGCGTATTGTCAGAACATTTAATTTTGTTTCGAAAATGTCTTCAATTATGTATCAAAGTTTTTATTTCATTTTTCCAAATTTGTATTGTTCCTTCCAATATTTTCACGGCAAACTTCTCTAGATATTTCATACCAGGTGAAGGCACACAGGAAGCCAATATGTGACGACGAATTGAGCGGCGGTGTTCCGTGATAATTAAACGTAACGTAATTATTACACGAATGAAAAAAGACCTGCATGCGCATCTGTGCAAAGGGATGCAAATGGATACTGCTTAACCTTTCTTGAAAACTTCTATGACTTATCTTCGACCAGTACATATTCAGATCAGATTGCGTGGATATACTGGCTGATATAGATCGTCACTGTTCGCAAATTCCTTACGGTTGATTTT
Organism: Serripes groenlandicus; assembly: GCA_031761405.1. Lineage (NCBI taxonomy): Eukaryota > Metazoa > Mollusca > Bivalvia > Cardiida > Cardiidae > Serripes > Serripes groenlandicus. The sequence continues at coordinate 125,310,679 of JASEVX010000004.1, read as the reverse complement.
CTCAGAGCCACGCTTAATACGATTCAAAAGTCAATTGAATGAGCTGCTGTTGACGAGATACAATTAAACAAGACAATGAAGTTAATAGAACTTGATATAACTTGATATTGGCAACTTGCAACTACAGTAGATTGAATTGGAAAGTCGATGGAAACGAAATAATTGCATTACTGAAATGTTAATTAGTCACTGGAATGTTTCAATAACAGCCAAATGGGCTCGGAGTTCCATCTTGTCAGTCAAAGATTAAATATAAACCGAATTAAGAAAGCAAAATGATCTTTCTTTGTATCACATTAGCGAGATGGATTAGGGAAACAAATGTAATCAAATAGTTTTACAATACTCTTAGTCTGTCTGGAATAAAAGCACATATTGACTCTAGGCACTTTTCCGTGGTGTTGTAAGTGTCTTTAAGCAATCTTATTGTAAACCTTTTCTAGGTATATCACCAATACTACCGATGCGTGTTTCTGACACCGGTTAGTCGTAAGGCTAACTCGGCAATCCTGGGAGTAAATGACACTACCGGGGATAGAACCCTGGTCTCCCTCTCGCAAATCTCCAACAACTTCAGGTCTGAGTCTTGAAATATAATGTTTGTAGTTAAACGCTGCTTTCAACAATACTTATATGACGGTGAGCAGTTGACACTATAACGCGTGTTTCTTGACTATCAAACAAACCATTCTTCCAAGTTAACTTGCAATTTCTCATGTTGCCACAGTTTGTAATTTCAATAACTTTCCAAATGTTTGTATAGAAATGTTCACTGACGTCAGCTGAAAATGTTATCTATATGTAGACGTATGCCAATCCTGATATATCAGACTCATTAAAGAACATATACCTTGAATAGTCACAGTCTGATATATCAGACTCATTAAAGAATATATACCTTGAATAGTCACAGTCTGATGTATCATACTCATTAGAGAATATATGCCTTGAATAGTCACAGTATGATATATCAGACTCATTAGAGAACATATCCCTTAAATAGTCACAGTCTGATATATCAAACTCATTAGATAACATATACCTTGAATAGTCACAGTCTGATCAGCATCTATTTATTCGACAATGGGTCAATGAATCATTATAGTAAGAACATTCTGCCAAGGAAGGAACAGATAGGACTATAAGAATGTATGAGCGGATCTTGATATAAACTAAGTGGCACAATTTTGTATTGTATGTTTACGTCCAATTTATACATTTATGATAAACTTTGATACTGTCTCTTCTATTTACCATTTGAAGAAAGGATGCAGTATCTGTCGATATAGTATATTTTGATATAATTCTTAGAATTTGTTCACGTGCTTCTAATGACGAAACTATTTCCATACAGATGCGTGGGAAAGCGCTCCAGTCCAATGAGAGATCAGTTTAAAGACCAGCTAACAATGTTAACATCGTTTGTAGATGACACGAAGTGAAAAATCAATTGGTATATAAATCAAAGCGCCGATGGCACAGTAGGCGGTCGTGTAGAAAATCCTGCAAAATAACAAGCAGTATCTCGGTGTAAGCCTAGCGATTTTCAATATATATAGGCATATACGATAATGCTCGATCTCCAACTCAATTCGGCTACACTTTCAGCTTTTGATTGCTAATTGACGCTAGAACGTACATACGTGTCTAACTTGTACACTGCATGACATCGAGTCCTTTAAACCTTTCTAAACCAGTCTTATCATCTAGACGCTTTCATATAGTGCAACAACTATAAAATAAAGCGTTTATAATATTGAGATTGTCAAACCAATCGCCACAAAAACACAATCTGGTATATTTATAGCGCTGGCTGTGTGTAAATACATACGTATTTTCTAACGTTATAATGTGACGAGTAGATAAATCATATTGCTCGATTCCAGATTCGCTGCACATTTGACATACGCTATATAATTGTTTTTGATTGTTTTCGACCGTTCTGTTTGGGTGAATCTCATTTACACTTAAGCAAATAAATGTATATTTTCGACCAATTCAAAAATATATTTGGGCCACGCCTTGCGAATTAGAGGACTAATAGCGTCTGCGTACAGTGAAAACTCGATCAGATGTGTGAAGTTTAGAAACATAAAGATTGGAATATAGCACCACTAGTTGGAAACCAAAATAACTTTAAATGCTTTAAAACGTGAAAGTCAAAGAGAACACAAAACACTAGACATGACTATGTTAAATGGTGAAAGCGGACATAAACTCGGATGAGCTTTCTGTCGTATGTTTACGACTTTCAATGTTTAACCCTTTACTGCATACACCAAATCTACACCCGGCGACTTTGTCATAAATACGGAAACTCTCTACAAATGAAAGTCGTCTGCTGCAGGTTCTTCAAATGCGTCTTCAAGATGGTTTAGGAATCCTATATTCAGATGTCCAGTCGCTAATGATGAGGGTGTGTTAGTCGGTATTCCCGCTTGGTCATTCATTCATTCCGATGATTGGTAATTAATCTATGTCATTCGGCGTTAACGAAAGGGCTACAACTATGAGAAATATACAGATAATATCCCCCACGATATCTCACTTAGTAGCTAACCAAACCCTATGATGTTGGTACTCAAAATAATCTTGTCATTGAGACGATTCTTTTGAGTACCCAGAACATAAGATTAGAGAGCCAAATAAGGTTTTTAGAACATGCATAGCCCCCCTTTTTGCTGACACTAAATGGAAGACGCTTCTCATATGTTGTTTAGTTAGTGAAACGACTTTCATCCTTAAATAGATAATTAAACATCTCCTGATTCTATTTATGTGTTGGTTCTGTTATTCGTAACAGCAGGTATGCGCGGTTTTTCAACCCCCTCTTCCAAGCAATCAAAGTAAGTCTCAGTGGAAGTAATTTCCTTTTCACAGCAGAACTTTAATACAGAATGGTTATTGAGGAAGTAATTGGTAATTAGTTGAATCGACTTAAAACAAACATCGACTAAAAAGGGCGGTTGTTTGTTAAACGTCTGCAGTTTCGTTTTTCTTTGTATTATAATCATTTTTAGTTTTAATTACTTGCCGTTCACCTTAATACACTCCTCGCTCTTATTTTGGCATAGAAACAAAAGTCCAGGTGACTATTTGCTGAATTTCCCATTATTTTACCTTCCCGCAGTTACAATTGAGCCCTTTTAAGTCGAATATCGATCGTCACGCCACAACGGCTTTTGTCAATCATTAGAATGAATGAATGGTCGAGCCGATGCTCGATCGAACGACCCCTGGATTAATAACCCTCATCTATACAGTTTAAGCTATCGCACGTCAAAACGAAAATAGACAAAAAAGGAAATGTTGTTTGTTCAACGCCCCCCTTTCTTTTTGATGTGTTATATTATTCCTGTGCCGTTCACAATACATGTAATACAGTTATAGCTCTATATCTGGTATAGACAGGGGCGTAGCTTTGCAATAATCAATGTGTAGGCCGTCTCGTGAGAAAATCAACTTTGTGGACTCTGCGTAAAGTATCGACCCGGATCAGCCTAAGCATGCCACACAGGCCTACCCGGATAGACACTTTTCGCATCCTGTGGATTTTTTGTTTTAGGAATAATTACTCTAAACATCTATCCCGCTAAGACAGAATGTGTCGGCCGGATCATTCTGCGAGGATAGCGCAGGATGATCTGGTCGATACATTACGCAGATGTCTATCAACGCAGCAGCATTTTGGGGCATTTTGAGAAAAAATGAGTAGGCACGTGCCTACAGTGCCTAAAGGGAGCTACGCACCTGATAGATCACCTGTGTTCGGGATAAAGTACCAATTATAATATAAAGTACCAATTATAAGATAAAGTACCAATTATAAGATAAAGAACCAATTATAAGATAAAGTACCAATTATAAGACATACCAACTTACTCATCGGATGTCGACCCCCGTAGCTCAACCGGTAAGGATGGGGGCTGTCTATCCAGGTGTTGTGAGTTCGAACCCAACATTCTTTTTGACGTTTGACAAGAGTCACGCTAGATTGTTTTTCCATCAATGGGCCAATAGTCATTGCGGAAAAGAAACTGGTTACTTGAAATAAGTGTGGAATATTGGTAGATATGATTTTTTCTTTAAAAGAGTGTACGGGAATACTTGTTAATGTGATAACTCAATGTCTCAATGAGTCTGGTCTGCATATTTAGGGTCTTATTGACTCTGAGCCATAACAGTATGGACTAATCCAGACCGACACATTCCGTCTCAAGGGGATATAGGTATAGAGTAATGATTCATGAAACAGAAAATCCACAGGAGGCGAAAAATATCTGCCCGGATTAGCCTGCGCGGCATGCTAAGGCTGATCCGAGTCGATACTGTACGCAGAGTCCACAATGAAGTTTCCTCTTGGAATGGCTCATATCATGAATGTAAATTGGTGTAAAACGAACAGGGCTACACTACTAGTTTTTTTGTCAAAATATGCATCTAGGGCTTTATTACATATAGACGAACAGAAAAGACTCTGGTGAGACTTTTCAGATACAAAGGCTCGTCTTTAGTCTTCACTATACGCGGATGCATGAAGACCAAATACCGCAGGTCGCGGCTAATATATAAAGTCCGACCTGTTATTAAAAACCATGGGAAGAGAACAAGCTGGTCTTTGTTCACAGGATGGTATTTAATTTCAAGATCATTTATGAAGAAAATGAGTTGGGAAAATAAATGTGTGGTCGCTATAGACAGGGAACTGTTTATCGAATGTAGACTTCAGCACAAGTTTGTCTGTATAATAGACAAACTCGAAATTTAAGCTGATTAGAATCCTAGAATAAACACGGTAGAAGATCTATTCAAGAAAAAACAAGTACACACATTAAAGAAATAAAAGACAATATAAATGATAAAAAAGTCCGATCGGAAGTTATTACAGAAGAATCACTGCCATTCCATGAGCGTAAATTACATTCAATGTCTTATACATACAATTCTGAGGGTAACCTATGCATATCATTGACTATTAATCATGGTGCCCTTTCAGGAAATGCTTAACATGATGTTGGCGAAACAAATATATAGGGCCGTGGAAGGTAACCTGTATTAAACGCCAATGGGTTAACCATTTCCCTCATACGACAATTCTGCACCAGACGACTTTGAACACATTTTGTCAAAAAATAGAAAATCTCTATAATTGAATGGATAACCTATGACTAAAAGTGGAAAACCTTGTGTCAAAAGAAGAAATTGGTCGTCTTGAGCAATTTCTTCTTTTGTCACTTTGTTTTCAAAAAGCCGTCTGCTGCAGGGGCGTCAGAAAGCGTCTATATGAGGGAAAGGGTTAATTGTTTAAAGCACGCGTGATATTTTAAACGGTGTTTCATCATTTATAAGCGTTATTCACAGATACGAAGTATATGTATCTCATGCAACATTTTTGATATTTCATTTTGTGATATAAAGTATATATCATGAGTTGTCGACAAGCGTTAAACATGTTTGTCCACCTTATCTCGATCATAGAAATCATCACAGTGTGACTATGTATGCTGTGAGTTTGAATTGATATTCGGTTTCGTAAATTATTTGCTATAAATTTTAAAAAATCAGCGTGACCTGTGTTATACATCTCCCAGCACTGGGCTTACATACCCTGCTGTGAACCACTATTACGGGAAAGCTTCTAAATTCCTGATAAACGAACTGCTCGCCGATTTATGTCTGAATTACAATGGAAAACGGCGATTTGAATGAAGAAAAAATACCTTAAAAAATAGCAAAGAGGGACAGTCAACTAACTATAAAACTCATGTAGTAAATAAGCACAGTCCATATAACTTTGTCAATCATCGTACTATTCGGTATAGTAAATATGTTCCAATTTACATTCATTGTCTGGCAATTTGGGAGCTTAACCCTTTCCCACCTGCAGACGCATTTTGACAGAATAGCAGCAGGCGACTTTTGAAAACATTGTGGTCCAAGGTGAAACAGTCGTCTGCTGCAGATTCGCTCTATGTTGGAAAGGGTTTTTGACAATCCACGTTGGTATAACTAAAGGTAATGGCCTACCACTCGTTGGGCAACTCTTCTAGTTTCTGTGCCAGAATATGCATCAAGTTTTATGTAATAATAGTTTATAGGTTGACAAATAATAGTTTATAGGTTGACACATAATAGTTTATAGGCGGACAAATACGAGTTTTTAAGCGGAATAGTAAGAGTTTATTGGCGGACAAAAAAGAGTTTATATGTGGACATGTAAGAGTTTGTAAGCAAACAGTAAAATAATTTATTGGCGGACAAGTAAGAGTTTATCGGCGGACAAATAAGTGTTTATCGGCAAACAAATAAGTGTTTATCGGCGGACAAATAAGTGCTTATAGACGGACAAGTAAGAGATTATAGTCAGACAAATAAGTGTTTATACGGGACAAATAAGTGTTCATAGGCGGACACATTAGTGTTTTTAGGCGGACAATTAAGTGTTTATCGGCGGACAAATAAGAGTTTATCGGCGGACAAATAAGTGTTTATAAGCGGACGAATAAGTGTTTATCGGCGGACAAATAAGTATTTATCGGCGGTCAAATAAGTGTTTATCGGCGGACAAATAAGAGTTTATCGGCGGACAAATAAGTTTTTATCGGCGGACAAATAAGTGTTCATCGGCGGACAAATAAGAGTTTATCGGCGGACAAATAAGTGCTTATAGACGGACAAGTGAGAGTTTATTTTCGGAAAAATAAATCTTTATACGCGGACAAATAAGTGTTCATAGGCGGACACATTAGTGTTTTAAGGCGGGCAAGTAAGAGAGTTTATAGGCGGACAAGTAAGAGAATTTATAGGCGGACAAGTGGACAAGTAAGTGGTTCTATAGGCCGACAAGTGGACAAGTAAGAGAGTTTTTAGGCTAACAAGTAAGAGAGTTTATATGTGGACAAGTAAGAGTGTTTATAGGCGGACCAGTGGACAAGTAAGAGTTTGTAGGCGGACAAATAAGAGTTTACCGGCGGACAAATTAGAGTTTATAAGCGGACACATAAGAGTATATAGGCGGACACATAAGAGTATATAGGAGGACACATACGAGTATATAGGCGGAAACATACGAGTATATAGGCGGACACATAAGAGTATATAGGCGGACAATGAAGTCTGATGTTTGACTATTCGTATGCACAGGCTTGTCGGAATCTTCAGTGTAAACTAAGACCTAAAATAGAACCGACGCTGTGTATATGAGCCGTTCCAAGAGAAACCCAACCTTATGGCATCTGCGTTATGTATCGACCCAGATCAGCCTGCGCATTCCACACAGGCTACTCCGGGCTGACACATTTCGTCTCATGGGGATAGAGGTATAGCGTCATGATTCCAGAAACAGAAAGTCCACAGGAGGCGAGCGAAAAATGTCTATCCGCGTGCTGTCTGCGCGGCATACTAAGGCTGATCCCGGTCGATACTTTACGCAGAGTCCAAAATGTTGCTTTTCTCGTAATTCGGCTCATATCATTGTTAACTCTTTCAGCGCCGAATTGTTTAAAGTAGACTCTTCCATGTTCAAACTCGGACGACTCTATTTTCATGTTATAGGGTTTTTGGAATATTTCTATAACTCACAGCCAAACAATGCAGATTTCAGGTGAGACAGCTCGTTACGAGCTGACTCACCTGAATCTGTATTGTTTGCAAAAAGTTCAATATTGCCTTTGGCGCTGAAAGAGTTAAACAACAGAGCGTTCTAAGGATATGATTATATCGTAAATACTTATGGTAATGATAAAGAGCTGTCCTATAATTTGAATAACGAGGTAAGTAAAGAGTTCGTTGACTTGGAACCATTTTTAGTAGAGAAGAATTCAAAACCACAAACACATAGAACGCGGAAGCCAATGTGGTCAATAGTATTGACATTGCGTATACCACACGAATTCGTCTCGTAAATGAACGCTTTATCTACGTTCATCAACAGTGTAGAGGCGTGGAGTAACTGAGAATGTTTGTAAATATATTTCCTACAATCATCAGCTATGTGACATCGTACCTTCGATGTACATGATACCTTACGAGGGAATATGAGCAGTTCCATGAGAAAATCAACAGTGTAGACTCTGCGTAAAGTATCGACCCGGATCAGCCTAAACAAGCCGCACAGGCTTATCCGTACAGGCACTTTTGACTTCCTGTGGAGTTTCTGTGTCATGAATCATTACGCTATACATCTATCCCCCTAAGCCGTAATGTGTCGGCCGGATCAGTCTGCGCGGACAGCGCAAGCTGATCTGGTCGATACATTTCGCAGACGCTATACATCTATCCCCCTAAGCCGTAATGTGTCGGTAAAACTAGGTAGTAACGTCATGTTTATCACAACGATTATTTTATAATCATCATGGCTGCCAGCTACATTTCCTTACATGTCCGCTCCAGTATTCAACACTGCATCTTATGCAAGAATCGGACTACGATCTCGCACTGTTTTTACCCTACCAGTTGAAGATTAGTAGCATAATGACTTTGTAATTCTAGGACGGCATCTAACGACGCTGGATCGTCAGGGTGAGTTTAAATCAAGGTAATGAATACCCTGTAATCCGTCCGTTTCAACCCGGTTCGTGTTCTATTGTTTCTAATACTTTAGAAGATGACAACGGTATGTGTACAGTGAATAAAGAATACCGGTCGATACAAGACCCTTTGAAGTCATCATCATTTCATAATAAAGATCCTTGCGTGCGCCACTCTGGTGTTACTAAACTCTACAGGCGTGTAAAGTAACCTGGCACGAAACGGATCTAATATAATCTAATATAATCTAATATAATCTAATCTAAGCTATAATTCAACATTGCCTCAGAAATATCGACATTTATCTGTGTTTGCTCAATTAGGGTTTTACGCCGTTTTCAACTTGTTTTCAGTTATATTACGGCGAGCGTTCACTTCTTCGTGATCCCTGGTAAACCAGTACTAGGCTAGGAAATGTGCATTTCCCAAGGACTTAGTTGGTGTCGAAAGTGCATGAAATTGCATGAAAATGCATGTTTGCATAAACATATATTTGTCTTAACCTTTTGACTGCAAAGACCGTTTCTATTTCTATTTAAAGTATATGCCAATAGTATATAGCCAGGTCAGCCGGCGTATCCGAGCTCTCTGAACAGGCTCTCTACGCTGTTAAACCCGCGAGAAAACCAACATTATGGCTTCTGCGTAATGTATCGACCAGATCAGCCTGCGCTGTCCGCGCAGACTGATCCGGGCCGACATATTCCGTTTCAGGGGGATAGAGGTATAAAGTAATGATTCCTGAAACAGAAAATCCACAGGAGGCGAAACGCTTCTGTCCAGGTTTAGCCTGCGCGGCATGCTTAGTCTGATCCGAGTCGATACTTTACGCAGAGTCCACAATGTTGGTTTTCTCGCGAGACGGCTCATATGTTTTTATCTCGATATTCCTCGAATTGACTATGAGCTCTTCAAAATGGAAAACTGTAAACGTCCATTATATGAAATAATCAGCATTGAAAGATATAATCGTGTTCAATGAACCTCATAAATGGTAGTACTGACTCTGATGTCCTACAGAGACATCATTATCTGATATAATTATAGTGTGTCTTCTCTTATACCTCTATATATCTTCTTATACCTCTGTATCTATCTTCTTATCAATTATATCATTACGTTTAGCTTGGTAAAAACATTGGATTTCCACACTTGAACACATTTGCATGCATGTCTCATTTCTGATACATTAATTGTATTAATACTTTTACTTGAAGAACCTTATATATGTATCTGTCATCCAGAGAGAACATCTTATGTATCCATTTACGTTGATTAGATTTATCCTATTTGAAGGTTTCTTTCTAACTATATAGGTTATATTTTTATCTCTGACATATCAAACGTCATTTTTTTTGTCGTAGCCTCAATATAAAGTTGACCACTGACATCAACAGATAGCTCTGTCCTGCATACAACGTATATACCATGACACTGGCCTAAATACTTAATACAGTAATATGAGCCATTCCAAGAGAAAACCATCATTATAGACGCTGCGTAATCTATCGGACTCAGATCAGCCTGCGCAATCCGCGCGGGCTAATGGGGGATAGAGGTATAGATTAATGATTCCTGAAACGGAAATAGTCTGTCCGGGTTAGCCTGAGCGACTTGCTTAGGCTGGTCCGGGTCGATACTTTACGCAGAATCCACAATGTTGGTTTTCTCGTAGAACGGCTAATATATTAGCCTGGTACCGCGACGTACTATAGTAAATAATTACGTCTGGCATGAACCAACAATGGCGACTAGTTTGGTAACCCTCTCGTTATATATCGCTATCGTCTATATAATAATTAGTTTATGTGCATTTGATTTATTTTCCTAAAATCTACAATTCAACTTAGTGTTTTGAGGTGTACCCGGTTTGGTCCAAAAAGCGGACAATTTATGTAGAAAGTGCGTCGCAATTATTGGTGTATGCTTGACCCTATGATTATAATGGTAGGGGCAAGTAACTCATTGTTAAATAATATGTATGACCCACTTTAGAGAAGACTTTGAATTATCGCTTCTGCGTACAATAAAGTATCGGACAAGCCAGTGCATATGCACGGCCTCATCATAATCTTCACAGTTCGAATACGATAAGAATTATTTTCATAAGCAAACCTCATTTCAGACATCTTTTCGCCGGGAGCGTGTCATTTGCTCGAACATTGGCGTTATTGTACCCAGGGGTCCGCTGAAAATTGGCGTTATTGTACCCAGGGATCCGCTGTAAATTGGCGTTATTGTACCCTGGGGTCCGCTGTAAATTGGCGTTATTGTACCCTGGGGTCCGCTGTAAATTGGCGTTATTGTACCCAGGGGTCCGCTGTAAATTGGCGTTATTGTACCCAGGGGTCCGCTGTAAATTGGCGTTAGTGTACCCAGGGGTCCGCTGTAAATTTGTGTTATTGTACCCAGGGGTCCGCTGTAAATTTGTGTTATTGTACCCAGGGGTCCGCTGTAAATTGGTGTTAGTGTACCCAGGTGTCCGCTGTAAATTGGTGTTTGTGTACCCAGGGATCCGCTGTAAAGTGGCGTTATTGTACCCAGGGGTCCGCTGTAAATTGGTGTTATTGTACCCAGGGGTCCGCTGTAAATTGGCGTTATTGATATGCTTCAGGGATTTTAGGGTTTTATTAGGGGAGATTCAGTTCTGACAATTGATGATAAATCTCTGCCTGCACAGTCAGGAAACCTAGTCAAAATTAACACTGATTGTAAAAGAGTTGTTGAAACCGTGAGTTTGATCTGGATCTGGAATGTTCGTACATGACCTGAGATTAGTTTTTTCTTATCACACGGTTCATACAGGTAAGTTTATGTTATAAAACGAACCGATTTGGTTACCCATATGAGCCGTTTCACGATAAAACCAACAGTGTGGACTCTGCGTTAACTATCGACCCGGATCAGCCTAAACATACCGCACAAGCTAATCCGGACAGACACTATTGCCTCCTGTATATTTTCTGTTTCAGGAATCATTACCCTATACCTCTATCCCCCTGAGACCGAATGTGTCAACCCGGATAAGCCTGCGCGGACTGCTGCGTAGGCTGATCTTGGGCGTTACATTACGCAGAGTCCATATTGCTTGTTTTCTCATAGAACGGCTCATACGTATCATTTTGATATTTCTTCTGTCTTTATGAAATTAAGGTCACTTATAAATTGAAGAAATTATAAAGGAGAATTGGAAACCTTGACCAACATTTGGACCAGAATAAATAATATCAATATGTGATTTATTTTAACAATTTGTTTTTTCAGCTCTTACTGTTTTATTAAAAAGAAAGTTATATTTTTGGTTGGCCCTTACGATACTCGAAGGCTTTCTGTGATTCTTTTTTCTTTTTTAGCGACACATTCTAATCTGGTTCTGCACTGGTCGCCAATTAGTCTTGGAAGGTGACTTCCGTAAACCACCGGTAGCTATTCGAAGACAAAGCACGAATATGTAAACAGGTCGTTAACAAAATGCCTAATACTACCATTGAGATTGGTTTTCGTTGAGTACCACTCATGAATATCATTACGTGTAATACTTACATTGAGATTGGTTTTCCTTGAGTACCATTCTAGAATATCATTACGTGTAATACTTACATTGAGATTGGTTTTCGTTGAGTACCACTCATGAATATCATTACGTGTAATACTTACATCGAGATTGGTTTTCGTTGAGTACCACTCATGAATATCATTACGTGTAATACTTACATTGAGATTGGTTTTCCTTGAGTACCATTCTAGAATATCATTACGTGTAATACTTACATTGAGATTGGTTTTCGTTGAGTACCACTCATGAATATCATTACGTGTAATACTTACATTGAGATTGGTTTTCCTTGAGTACCATTCTAGAATATCACTACGTGTAATACTTACATTGAGATTGGTTTTCGTTGAGTACCACTCATGAATATCATTACGTGTAATACTTACATTGAGATTGGTTTTCCTTGAGTACCATTCTAGAATATCATTACGTGTAATACTTACATTGAGATTGGTTTTCGTTGAGTACCACTCATGAATATCATTACGTGTAATACTTACATTGAGATTGGTTTTCCTTGAGTACCATTCTAGAATATCATTACGTGTAATACTTACATTGAGATTGGTTTTCGTTGAGTACCACTCATGAATATCATTACGTGTAATACTTACATTGAGATTGGTGTTCCTTGAGTACCATTCTAGAATATCACTACGTGTAATACTTACATTGAGATTGGTTTTCGTTGAGTACCACTCATGAATATCATTACGTGTAATACTTACATTGAGATTGGTTTTCCTTGAGTACCATTCTAGAATATCATTACGTGTAATACTTACATTGAGATTGGTTTTCGTTGAGTACCACTCATGAATATCATTACGTGTAATACTTACATTGAGATTGGTTTTCCTTGAGTACCATTCTAGAATATCATTACGTGTAATACTTACATTGAGATTGGTTTTCGTTGAGTACCACTCATGAATATCATTACGTGTAATACTTACATTGAGGTTGGTTTTCGTTGAGTACCACTCATGAATATCATTACGTGTAATACTTACATTGAGAATGGTTTTCCTTGAGTACCATTCTAGAATATCATTACGTGTAATACTTACATTGAGATTGGTTTTCGTTGAGTACCACTCATGAATATCATTACGTGTAATACTTACATTGAGGTTGGTTTTCGTTAAGTACCACTCATGAATATCATTACGTTTAATACTTACATTGATATTGGTTTTCGTTGAGTACCACTCATGAATATCATCACGTTTAATACTTACATTGAGGTTGGTTTTCGTTGAGTACCACTTATGAATATCATTACGTGTAATATTTGCATTGAGGTTGGTTTTCGTTGAGTACCACTCAAGAATATCATCACATTTAATACTTACATTGAGGTTGGTTTTCGTTAAGTACCACTCATGAATATCATCACGTGTAAAACTTACATTGAGGTTGGTTTTCGTTGAGTACCACTCATGAATATCATCACGTTTAATACTTACATTGAGGTTGGTTTTCGTTGAGTACCACTCATGAATAAAATCACGTGTAAAACTTACATTGAGGTTGGTTTTCGTTGAGTACCACTCATGAATATCATCACGTGTAAAACTTACATTGAGGTTGATTTTCGTTAAGTACCACTCATGAATATCATCACGTTTAAAACTTACATTGAGGTTGGTTTTCGTTAAGTACCACTCATGAATATCATCACGTTTAAAACTTACATTGAGGTTGGTTTTCGTTAAGTACCACTCATGAATATTATCACGTGTACTCCTTACATTGAGGTTGGTTTTCGTTGAGTACCATTCATGAATATCATCACGCGTAAAACTTACATTCAGCTTGGTTTTCGTTGATTAAAATAACCTTCAACTAATCTCAAATGTTTCATTTTTAATATGAAAAGGTGGGTGTATTATTATTTAGCCACGTGCTTTAAGTTCAGTCTTCAATTATGGATGCCTTAAACCTTTATGGAATGTGGATATAAAAGGACAGTTAATAAATCAATCATTTTACACCAGGAATATTGAACAATATCTCTAGATAATCAACCAAGTAGAAACTCATATCATCATCAAACTACAAGCATGACAGTTTACCCTTTTCCACTGAAAGTCGCATTCTAACGCGTCTGAAATAGACGACGTATGAAAACATCAAACGGCAAGCATACTTTAGTTGAGTTACGTTAAGTTTAAACCAGTAACCAGTACTCGAGTCGTTGGTGGGGATAAACCACAAAGGCACGACCCTTCTCATAACGACATCCATGCTTATAATACTGCAACTTTGAAACTAGTTAAGACGTTCCCAACAGAAGGGCGTCGGCACTTTATGCAAATGTCTTTACTCTGGAAAAAGTATAAATATGAATGCTGCTCTGCGAATACCAACCGTAAGGTTGTACGACCAGTTCAGAAACAGAAAAACCAGCGCATTTGCGCAGTCTGATATAACCCTGAATTGTTCGAAGATAAGTCATTTAAAGTTTTAAGACATTTTGAAAGACATAATTATTTTAGAATGTTAACCATGGATACGTAGGTAGTTCTTTTTCCACAATTGTATTAATTACGCTTTTTGTGATTCTTCTAGTGCACCGCTTATATATGAACTGCCACGCAGTATTTGATACGTAAGGGCGTGTTTTACTACGACACCGACGTCAGTTATTCCAAACCACATAACCGCTCCTTACCATAAATGTATTTTTTTTTTTCGCAGATTCAATCAAGTTTCAAGTTATATGACCCATTCCACGAGAAAATCAACATTATGGCCTCTGCGTAATATATCGGTCAAGATCAGCCTGCGCAGTCTTCGCAGACTGATCTGGATCGACACATTCCGTCTCAGGGGGATAGAGGTATAGAGTAATGATTCACAGGAAGCGAAAAGTGTCTATTCGGGTTAGCCTGCGCGGCACGCTTAGGCTGGTCCGGGTCGATTCTTTACGCAAAGTTCACAATATTGGTTTTCCCGTGGAACGGCTCATATCAATATATCTGCGTAATGTATCGACCAGATCAGCCTGCGCTGTCCGCGCAGACTGATCCGGCCGACACATTCCGTCTAAGGGTGGAACGGCTTATATCACGGTGTTTCCTGAGTAAGTTTCTAGTACCACTCGTCCATTTTCCTGACACCAGTAATTCAGTCGTAGTACTAAACCCAACAACCCTAAGTACCATGGCGGGACCTCCATTACTACCATTCTTTATATATTTGGTATTACTTTGTCGGGGATCGAACCCGCGACACCCGTACCTGTGCCGGACGATCTACCACTACACCGAGGAAGCGGTCAATGACGTATTGACTAATAAGGAGTGACAATAATCGACTTTTTATATCGCGAACACTTCCTGAAACACAGTGTTGTGTAGCAAACAACATTTATTTCCATTTAAGTTAGAGAGTCGCCTAATGGGGATCATTTGTTTTAATTGTATAACACCATCGCAGTGACAATTTGATGTCGACTAACGAGGCACAGCTACTAACCAATTAATTCCAGCCATTTATTACCTGATGTTTATTGTGTTCATTCTTTCAGTCCTTATTTAAGTGTTTTTTTCATTATGGTGACCAGATTTCTTTCTGAACATAGAAAATTAAAATATAAAGTGTTTGTTTCTGGATGTGTCAGCCCTATTGAGAGAGAACGACATTTCTGACTTATGAGATATGTTTGCCATGAACACATGTTTACTTCCCGAGTCCTATAGTTGAAGTCAGGCACCAGGCAGATAGGCAGGGATTCAGCACCAACTCTTTAAGTGCCGAATTTCCTAAAATAAAGTATTCCATGTTCAAACTCGGGTCCGTCCATTTCTCATGTAGTAAGACTAATTGAATAATATGATAACCAAAATGCAAATAATGCTGATTTCAGATGAGAAAGCTCTCTATGAGTTGACTCACCTGGATCTGTCTTGTTTGCAAAATCCTCAATATGGCCATTTACGATGAAAGAGTTAACTTGCTTTGCAGAATGAGGAATTAATAACCGGACATATCAAAACGTACCGTACAGTCTTCAATTAGATTCGAACCTCAAACCTCTTGCTCCCGAAGCAGATGCCTTAATCAATACATGTAAATGAGTCGCGTTGGGTGATTTTTGATCCTGTATGTGCGAACAATGTAATATCTTGCGAGTGGACACATCGACACAGTCCACTAGGCCCTCCCCACCCCCCTGCCTGCATTCACGTACACCAGTACAATATTTATGTCTGACAAAGATCGTCCAGCTCGGGTGTGGGATGTCATGGGCTACATAAAGGTTAACCTTTTACCACATTAAAATGCGTTCTGACGCCTCTGTGGCAGACTCTTTCTCCTTCTATCACAATGTTTTCAACTTCATTTAATAATTGTTCACATAGATACTTTTTCTTAAACATACTTAACATTTTCAAAATCGTCTGCTGCACATTTGTTTTATGTGGGAAAGGGTAAACATAATTGAAAAACCTGCCAACGCCATTAATTATGTCCGATGCAAGCTTTTAGACATTTAATGGTACTTGAGGTAACGCAAAGGTCGTTGCTAAGATAGGGACGTTTCATTCGACGTCAAGAAGAATTAACGCTAATGAAAAGATGTTTGTGTTTGTGCATAGTTTGATGGTCCCAGTAGTATACGAAACAAACAAGAAATGACTAAAGCTAAAGCGGCTGGTGAAAATGTTATTATTGTAACTCCATATCTCAGTTAAACCAGAACTAAACATAGATCCGAACACTGCCTAATACAGGTCGTTTCATATTGACGTTTGTGTCAGCCAATCAGAGTGTCGCTTACAAAACCGTAAGGTATAAATCGGGGAATTAACCAATATAAATAAATTAGATACATAATCTGCCAGTGTTCCGATTATAGAGTTTCCATTGTGTGAGCAGAACCGAACATTTGTTGTATCGTGTGATTTCATTTAACAATCAAACGAGTACCTGCTCCTGAATATTTAAATGTATAGAGTCATATCGCGACGACCTTTCATGCGGTGTGGTCGGATCCAATGTTCGCACATTCAAAAAGATATACAGTGTAACCTCCCTAGACCAACACATCTGGCGAAGACATTCAGCAATTTACCTACCCCCCACCTCCCACCCCCACCCCACTCCCAAGAAGAAACCTCGCCGCCCTCCGATGCCGCTTAAGTACCCTTCCCCTAATGCATTCATACTCCATGTGCGGGAAAAAGAGGAACTGTTGCTCTGAACATGTTTCGATATACAGAGGTGATGTTATGAGAGGTGGGATTATGTATACCTCTCTCATTGTTAGCTTCTTTTTGTGAGGGATTTTACGTCGTTTGCAGCATTGTTTCATGTATATCACTGCGACAGTTCACTTATTCATGATCCCTGGGTAAACAAGCCAGTACAATGCTAGGAAATGTGCTTTGCCCATGGGCACTTTACCATGACCGCCGCGACTGCAGGATCGAACCCATGTCCTATAGTAAGGCGAAATGGAAAGCTTTGATATGTATACACAGGCTCATCTACGTCCTGTCCTCACTGTTCAGAGATGTAATATGAATTGCTCCATATTTTATGGTTTTATACATGAGCCAATGCATGAGAAAACGTCTAAGTTGGTATTTCCGTTCAGGTTCATATCAGTCTGTATAATATGAGCCGTCCAGCGAGAAAACCAACATTGTGGACTCTTCGTAAAGTATCGACCCGGATCAACCTAAGCATGCTGCGCAGGCTTACTCGGACAGACTATTTTCGCTTCTGTTGATTTTTTGTTTCATTGATCTTTACTCTATACCTCTATCTCCCTGAGACGGAATGTGTCGGATAAGTATGTGCGGACTGCGCAGGCTAATCTGGGTCGATACATTACGCAGAGGCCATAATGTTGATTTTCTCGCGGGACTGCTCATATTTGCTCTGTCTAATCCGAATCTTCACAAAATGACAGAAGCTTCTAACACACGTATGTAATAGTGAAAAGTGTAGACCTTGATTTGACTGTGTGGAAGCACGGACTGATCTTTATATGCACTCTTTATAAAAGCCAACTTGTACCTTTTCTCAAGACCAGGCTTATTAATACTTGAATGCAGGATATGTTAAACAGTTGTAAAACAACCCGTTATTGTGTTCGGATCTATAGAGTTTGATTAGGGAAATCAAAAACATCATTAATTTGTCTGGTTAGGAAAGAATCAATACTGTATTTATGGCTCTTGTCCTGTTGATAAAAAGATAATTTGTTTGTCTCAGATAAGTTTATTGTACAACAAGTCTAAACCCTTACCAAAACGATTAATATCGCAAACTATATTTCACCTTCTGTTTTCCAAAGAAAGGCAATAAGGTCAAAGCAAACAAGAATATTAAATCATCACAATCAACAAAACTTCAATGTTATTTTGAAACAGGAAATGGGGACCTTGACATTCATGAACAGTTAATATGCTTCATCATTTGCAATTTGAACTGAACTTTGCATTTTGTTTTAGGGGGGATGAGGGGGGATGGGGGATGGTTGCGGTGAGGGGGGATTGGGGGGTGGGGGTGGTAAACCTATACATGTATGTAATGTTTATATTAGAGGAAACTTATAAAGAAAATTTACATTGCTTATGTATGGTGGCATACTTCTGCCACCACATAACCACTTAATTGTCACGTTATTTAACTAGTTAGTCACTTAATTATCATGATAAATATCTGATTAACGCGTTATTTTTTATGTTAACAGATACATATGTCAACACAAAAAAGTCTATGTTACTGCCCACTACTGCCAACAGATACCTACATAATGCCATTTTAGACATATTTTAAGTGGTTAATGCGTTATGTAACTAGTTAATCAGATAAGTTTCGTGATATTTATGTGGTTAACTAGTTATTGAGATAAGTATCGCGATAATTAAGTGGTTAACTAGTTACGTAACTAGTTAGTCAGATAAGTTTCGCGATAAGTATGTGGTTAACTAGTTACGTAACTAGTTAATCAGATAAGTATCACGATAATTATGTGGTTAACTAGTTACGTAACTAGTTAGTCAGATAAGTATCGTGATAATTACGTAACTAGTTAACCACATAATTATCACGATATTATGTGGTTAACTAGTTACGTAACTAGTTAATCAGATAAGTATCGTGATAATTATCTGATTAACTAGTTACGTAACTAGTTAACGACATAATTATCATGATACTTATCTCACTAACTAGTTAACTACATAAGTATCACGATACTTATCTGACTAACTAGTTACATAACTAGTTAACCACATAATATCGTGATAATTATGTGGTTAACTAGTTACGTAATTATCACGATACTTATCTGACTAACTAGTTACGTAACTAGTTAACCACATAATTATCACGATACTTATCTGATTAACTAGTTACGTAACTAGTTAACCACATCATATCGTGATAATTATGTGGTTAACTAGTTACGTAATTATCACGATACTTATCTGACTAACTAGTTACGTAACTAGTTAACCACATAATTATCACGATACTTATATGATTAACTAGTTACGTAACTAGTTAACTACATACTTATCGCGAAACTTATCTGACTAACTAGTTACGTAACTAGTTAACGACATAATTATCATGATACTTATCTCACTAACTAGTTAACTACATAATTATCACGATACTTATCTGACTAACTAGTTACAAAACACGTTAGTCACTTAATATATATCAAAAATGGCATTATGTAGGTATATGTTGGCAGTAGTGGGCAGTAACATATACTTTTTAGTGTTAACATAACTATCTGTTACCATAAAAAATAACGCGTTAATCAGATATTTATCATGATAATTAAGTGACTAACTAGTTAAATAACGTAATAATTAAGTGGTTATGTGGTGGCAGAAGTATGCCACCATACTTATGCGCTATAAACGAAACTTAGCATCATAAAAATAAAACTGAAAACTTTGTGAAACAAGAAGAACTGCTCATTATGTGCAAAAACTCCATGTTCACACTTTTCCTTAGTTTAGTCTGTTTATTATCTACAAAAAAAAATGTATTTTGTTGGGGAAATACTTTATATGTACTGTTTATATTATGGGCCGGTGAACTAACTATTTAAATGCAATATTTGAATCTTGAATGTTCAGCGATCAGTACTGCGGTAGATCATGCAAGTGTTACAGACGCTGTATGGGTTGGGGGCTAATGCATCCATCAGATGATATCATTTCACGTTATGTCACTTATATGCTATTGGATTTGACAATAACTTGTACATTTCTTTGATTTGTAAATGAGAACACGTCTGTATCGGTTGTGTGTGTGACAGTTCTATCTACGTGCTGTCTACACCGTGACTTTTGAAGGACACTGTTGTCCTTTAAAAATCGCATTGTGCAATATTTCCATATTATCGGATATTTTATCATCACATTTAATGATGTATTAAGGTGAAAGTATATATAAGCAACCTTAAAGCAATTAGGACCAGTGTGGATTTACACTATTCACCGATTAGTCACAGATCCTTAAAAGACAAAGATCACAAACATTGTCTATTTTAATCCGCCTCGATGGTAAAATGGTAGAGCGTTCGCCTCTGGTGCTGGAGGTCGGGTGTTTGATCCCCAACCAGTTCATACGAAACACTTTATAAATGGTAGTAATGACTGCCCTCCTTGATGCTCAGGGTTGCGGGGTTAGCATAAATAGACCAGTAGTACAGGTAACTTACCAAGAAAATGCTTTGATATAACTGAAAAATTGTTGAAGGCGGCGTAAAACACCGAAACGAAAACTCATCTTAAATGCTTTAAACGATACGGTCAGCCCATTTTATGGTTAATCAAATTCGTACGTAACGGTAACGATCCAACGTATATGGCCGTTCCTTAGGCTCATTGTTTGTGTCAATAGTGAAGCCCCTGTCCCTCGATCTTACGGGTAAGACCGCTTTCGACATTATTCCAGTTATATCCCGCCGACCACAACTTTCTACATGATATCTCAGTATGTTTTTGCTAGGAAATATGTTGACCCGAGGGCATTATACCATTGCAACTGCTAGCGTGTCATAACTTGGGAAGCACGGTCTCAAACAGTTCATACTATACACTCGAAACTCGGTGGATTGATTATTTTGTGCATAGATGAACGCATTATCTGATTATAATAATAATGGCCAATACGGGGCATTCAAATGGACATATTCGCATAAACAAACCGCAGTCAAATAGACAACACATGGCAAACATCTTTTTCCGAACACACAACGAACAAAATTACCTCAGATCCAATCTTATAATGAAATGGTCTTACATTGAGAAGTCACTCCATTATCTGTTCGGGCTATACAGTGTGAAATTGTCTGACCTGTTTTGAACAAATTGCTGTTTGATAAACGGATTGTAGAGAAAGACAATTGTCATCAACATATGCTTGACATATATGCAAATGTCGATAAAAATCAAAACAAGTTTCATCCTGGATATTACTACGTATTAATTAGTGCGGATTGGGATTGAAGATGAAAGCAGATCCGTATACATTTTTACAATATTTCAGCAACTTAATACGTCAATAAACTCTTGCTAACTTTATGATATGTTGTTGGTAAGTTAGAAGTATTTTTTTTTCGAACATGAATATCACCATCATTATTATTATTAGTAGTATTATTAATATTATAAGCTCCAAGACAATCGATTTATCGGGACGCTCTTCAGTGATGTCTGTTTTGAAAGCGTCTTTAGAAATAAATGCAACATCTGAGAAATTGACAGTATATGTTTGAAAAAGAGTTATAAACATTGTGTAAAATTGATAAATAATTCGTTTCACCGTTTTCCACGATGTTTTTAAACAGACCACTACTGTATAAGGCGCCGGGAGAAGTCGTCAATACATGGTTTAACCTGAATTAATAATAAACCAATCGGAAACAGAGAGAGTATCTTCCCGTGTAATGTTCGAATTACAAAGCCATTTGTCAAACGGAACCTTTTTGTCACAGTCGACATATTGCAAATTATAAGGTCATTATCTAACACACGTCTCTGTTATCATTCGTTGGCCAGAAACCGTTTTTGAATACGTCATTTCCGCGTTTGTATTGATCGGCAGCTACTATATGATTCTTGATCGTAGTAAATGAGCTCACGCCATGGCAAAACCTCCCTTCGGAAATTACGAACAGCGAATGTCAAGAATAGCACGCGCCAATTGTTCATGCTGGCTAGTTTCGGCTTACAAGCATCCTGGCAGCCTTTTAAGAACGTTTTTGGCCAAAAGTTCACTATTTGATCGTCATTACAATTTAAGTCGTCTTTACACACACGAAGATAGTTAAGCGACCATTGAGCGATCCAAAATGGGCCGAAATTGACTCGATCTCTCGACGATCTCTCAAAGCCCCGAAAAAGTCGTTACTGTGTAAATATTTGGGAGATCCTTGTGCGCTCTTTGTGCGATCAAAATGCTATCTTTTGCCAACTTCCATGGCCATCTATAAATATCTTGGAGAGAGAGACCATGGCGTTCAATGAGCGCTGATCGAGCGCTCATTGAAAGACCCTTAAGAGATCACGGTAATATCTTGCGACAAAGAGAGATCAATGAGAGACCGAAAAATGTGCCGTCCATTGAAGAGTCTCTTAGAGATCATTGGGTGATCGATAAGACAGTTGAGCGCTCATTGGGCGCTCCTTTAGCGCTCATTGAGAGACTGTTGAGATATTGCTTTCCTCCGCGACCGTTGAGGGATTGTTTTGAACCGAGTCAAAACTTTGAGGAGACCGTGGCGACTGTGGCGATCAATGGAAGATCATTGAGAGACAATGGCGATTGATGGGCACTCATTGAAAGCTCGTTGACAGATCTTGCTATTTTTTCATCGTTCAATGGTCTCTCAATGGACGCCACCTCTGTGTAAAGGGGGGTATTATTAAAAAGAAAAGGGTTTTCGTTTGACATGAGACAAATACTTGGGGAGTTATACTATATAATCCTTATTTCCTCCAATATATGAAGATCATACAAAGATGAACACTATGACAAACAAAGAAAAGAAGACAAAAAAAAAGGTTACAAACAAAAGCATAATATCTCTTTAAATTACCACACTTATATCAGAGGCAATGCCTATAATCTGAAAATTCAAAACATCTATAGAACAAAATAAATGCACGGAAGAAGAGATCAAGGTGAGTTAATATAGTTCAAGTGTAAGAAATGTAGGAAATGATAATGTTCTTATTGATGAATGCATCCTCACCTGCAACCCTTACACAATCTAATGACATAAAATAATCTAGCAAAATACCTTATTTGGTACAGGATGAGTATATATAAATACAAATGATTATCTATCCCCCTCAAAAGCAGAGTCCTGTTATATATACAAAAAATCAACCAATTTACCTAGATGTTCTTAAATAAGACTGATGCATATTTGTTGTATGTGGGATAGGGTTAGAAAAGTCCGAACTGCACACTATTATGAGATACGTAAGATGAGAAGGGGTCTTAAGTGCCTCCATTTCGGTATAACGTCTATGAGGTCGCGGGTTCGATCAACGACTGGGTCATACATTGTGTTGTAGTGGGGTTTTACGTCAGTTAAATCACGGCCACAGTTCACTTATTCGTTATCACTGGGTAAACAAACCACTACTATGCTCACATTGTAATGTTCTTATTTTATTGTATATTAAAGCCACCGGCCCATACACAAGTAATTTACATATACCCATTTAAACATTACGTAATTGAATAAGGAGGTACAACTGTTATCATTCTATCATGAAGTTACACATAATGCTCTAACTTTGAAACAACACGACCTGTTCTGGTTGCTCGTTACGGGCAACCAGCAAAGGTACTACATCCTTATCAAACTTATGCATTACCAGAAGTTTGAAAAGTATCCATGAAACAAATAGATATCAATAACATACATACAACAATTATGGCAAATACAAATAGTTTCCGACCCTTCTCCATAGAAACACATTCTTTTCCCGCACTCTATATAAAAGACCTTTGAAAATAGCCAGGGAAATAGCTAATGAACAGTCCAGATTGCTCGTAACGAGCAATCCTATCTCCTCCTGCACCACTCTCAATTCTGCCAGTAACAATGCATTATTGTACTGTGAAGTTATTCAAATTTACTTGATATGAGTATTGTTGGTACTCAAACTTATATACACAGTAGCAAAATGACATAACTGATGGAAAGGTAGTACATCATACCTCTTGTCCGTTCATGTATTCTCCTCTCTTTTGGAATGCATAATACAAGAACATTGCCAAATTACGGACTACTGATTCATTTGTACATGACATTATATTTAAAAAGGACCTTTCATTAGGAATATTCAAAGATCTTTTATTTATGTAAGATTCGCGTAGATCTTTAACTAATAGACAGAACATTAACCCTTTCCCTCATATAGACGCTTTCTGACGCCTCTGCAGCAGGCGGCCTTTTGAAAACATAGTGACAAAAGAAGAAATTGCTCAAAACGAGCAATTTCTCCTTTTGCCACAATGTTTTCCACTTTTAGTCATAGGTTATCCATTCAATTATAGAGATTTTCCATTTCTTGACAAAATATGTTCAAAGTCGTCTGCTGCAGAATTGTCGTATGAGGGAAAGGGTTAAGAAATGCTAGGAAATATGCTTTGCCCAAGGGCACTCCACCATGACTGTCGGCGTGTTTGTATAAGCTATGTGTTACGGTATTTCTGTGATACAAAAGTATTTCTTTGTAAATTACAAGTACTACTAGTGCGTTTACACCAGCGCGACACTTGTAAATCTCATCGCAGCCCTTTGCTTCACTTTTAACCACTATCCTGCCGAATTATATCACCCTGTATCTTCATTATTGATGTACAACAAGTTCGTTTATAATAATTGAGCAGTCTTTACTACAAATTGACAATTTTTGTTCAAGAGTCGTCTGCTGCAAGGGCGTCTTATGTCGTCTGTAACAGGGAAAGAGTTAATGTAATAATCAGTATGTCACAACTTGTAGACAGCATATCAATCTCGGTTGTAATAACGAAACTGAATCTATACGAGCGGTGCTCCATGAAAACCAACCTTAATGTAATTATTACACGTGTAGGAATGAACGGTGCTCTGTGAAAATATATTCTAACGTAATTATTACAAGTAAGTAAGTAATATTTTATTTTATTGACATATGTATATTCATCAACAAAACAGAGATGTAAAAATAAAACCCGGTTCCCCTAGGCCTATCAGTCACTGTTAAAAGAAATACATTGTATAATGAAGAAAACAACAAGAAATACATGGTATAATGAAGCAAACAAAATGATTTACATGGTATACTGAACAAAAACAATCAGGGCCGACATATTCCGTCTCAGGGGGATAGAGGTATAGAGTAATGATTCCAGAAAAACAGAAAATCCACAGGAAGCGAAAAGTGTCCGTCCGGGTTAGCCTGCGCGGCATGCTTAAGCTGATCCGGGTCGATACTTTACGATAACCACACTGTTAGTTTTCTCTAGGAAAAGTTCAATTATTTTCTTGAGCATCATATTACTTACCAATGATAACGACAGCAGTAGATAGGCAGAAATGAACAATACAATTCCAAAACATGTATTTGCAAGACAAAAAAAACAACAGAAAATAGATTATTCTAAAAAATAAAAATAAAAGAGACTCTTTTAAGCGTGCACTTATGTTTGATTAAGTAATTGATTGAATTGGGTTTGACTCAGATTTAAAAAAAAAAGACCTTGCACTGCGGCCAATTCGCCTACGTATGTGTTTCCTGACTTTCTCACACCAGTTTACCACACAACAGTCTGTCCAAGAAACATGCTGCTTTTCCACATAGACTGCGATCCTATTGATGGACGACGATTGCGCTTGTCACAGTGACTTTTGTCAAACGACGGAAATAATTGGTCGAGTTGGGATTCAAATTCATATCCCCTGGAATGACAGCCTGCGTCGCTACAGTGGCTCGGCGTACAATGACGTACAATTATGAATGAGATCTGATCAGAAAAAATGAAAAAATGTTATTTAACGAGTAGCTGTTGGTTTTAGCTGAGCCCCGCTCATATTTCGATTGTATTACCTGATAACGCGCAAACTACCCGATGCTAAGCTGAATTGTTAATGAATCATTCTATAAGGCGTATTAAACTTTTCCTTCGTACAACAAATCTACAGCAGACGCTTTTGCCAACATAGTGACAAAAACCTGAAAAATCACCATAAAAGGTAGCTTAATTGTTAGCTTAAGTTGAAAACATTGTGGCAATGAGCAATTTCACCTTGGGCCACAATGTTTTCAAAAGCCGTCTGCTGCTTTGAAAGCATATTGGAAAAGATTCGGACAATTTCTCTAAATAAAAGTCAAGTCATTGGTCTGTTTCACCATTTGCCTGATGCTGTTTTCACAAAGCAGACGACACAAATTTCTCAAAATGACTCCTTTCAACTTGTGTTGACTAATTCATGCTACAAATTCTTGCTATTGAATTTCCCAAATGCACATTTTTAAAGCTGTGTGAAGTTAGCTAAACATACGACATTCGACATTCGACATTCAAAAGTTGGAAAAAAAAACGAATGTCGTGCTGGCACGACATTCGACATTCGACATTCAGAAGTTGGAAAAAAAAACGAATGTCGTGCTGGCACGACATTCGACATTCGACATTCAAAAGTTGAAAAAAAAAAACCGAATGTCGTGCTGGCACGACATTCGACATTCGACATTCAGAAAATAAAACTTCAAAAAATTGAATGTCGTGCTGGCACGACATTCGACATTCGACATTCAAAAAATAAAACTTCAAAAAATTGAATGTCGTGCTGGCACGACATTCGACATTCGACATTCAAAAGTTGGAAAAAAAAAACGAATGTCGTGCTGGCACGACATTCGACATTCGACATTCAAAAAATAAAACTTCAAAAAATTGAATGTCGTGCTGGCACGACATTCGACATTCGACATTCAAAAGTTGAAAAAAAAATCCGAATGTCGTGCTGGCACGACATTCGACATTCGACATTCAAAAGTTGGAAAAAAAACCGAATGTCGTGCTGGCACGACATTCGACATTCGACATTCAAAAGTTGAAAAAAAAAACCGAATGTCGTGCTGGCACGACATTCGACATTCGACATTCAAAAGTCGGAAAAAAACCGAATGTCGTGCTGGCACGACATTCGACATTCGACATTCAAAAGTTGAAAAAAGATCTCAAGGGAGTGCAACAACGGCCTTAAGGCGGATTTCACCCGAGTCTGCCGCGTGTATTACGGGGAGCACTTAGGCCTACAATCCCTTGTCACGGGAGTCGAACAAAAAAAAATCACAATGGAGTGGAACACTTTTTTTTTTTTCTTACGGGCGTGGAACAACGGCCTTAATGCGGATTTCTACTCGAGTCTGCTGCGTGTATTACGGAGAGCACTTGGGCCTACAAGCCCTTGTCACGGCAGTCGAACAAAAAAAAATCACAATGGAGTGGAACACTTTTTTGTTTTTGTTTCGGGCGTGGAACAACAGCCTTAAGGCGGATTTCTACCGGAGTCTGCTGCGTGTTTTACGGGGAGCACTCTGCTGCTAGTCGGGAAAATGTAAGCCGGGGCCGCATACTCTTTAAGGCAGGTCCCGCAGTCTACCCGCGCTTACGGCAAAGTACAGAGCTTTGTTTTACGCTAGCACTCCGCTGCTAGTAGGGGAAATGTGCGCCGGTGCCGCATATGATATACGGCCGGTCCCGCAGTCTAGCCGCGCTGAAGGCGAAGTGCTGAGCCTTGATTTAGGCGAGCAATCGGCTGCTAGTAGGGGAAATGTGAGCCCGGGTAGCATACGCTATAAGGCAGGCCCTGCAGTCTACATTCGACATTGGAAATTCAAAAACGAATGTCGTGCTGGGACAGCTACCAGGGCTGTAAGTCGAATTTCTATCCGAATTTACCGCATAATTTAAAGGGAGCACTCGGTCCTAGAGGCCATAGTCAAGGCAGTCGAAGCCCGAACATTTCACAATGGAGTGGAACACTTTTTTTTTTTTTTTCACGGGACAGCTACCAGGGCCGTAAGTCGAATTTCTACCCGAATTTACCGCATAATTTAAAGGGAGCACTCGGTACTAGAGGCCTTAATGAAGGCAGTCGAAGCCCGAACATTTCACAATGGAGTGGAACACTTTTTTTTTTTTTTCACGGGACAGCTACTAGGGCCGTAAGTCGAATTTCTACCCGAGTTTACCGCGTAATTCAAGGGAGCACTCGGTACTAGAGGCCATAGTCAAGGCAGTCGAAGCCCGAACATTTCACAATGGAGTGGAACACTTTTTTTTTTTTTTTTTCACGGGACAGCTACCAGGGCCGAAGTCGAATTTCTACCCGAATTTACCGCATAATTTAAAGAGAGCACTCGGTCCTAGAGGCCTTAGTCAAGGCAGTCGAAGCCCGAACATTTCACAATGGAGTGGAACACTTTTTTTTTTTTTTTCACGGGACAGCTACCAGGGCCATAAGTCGAATTTCTACCCGAATTTACCTCGTAATTTAAAGGGAGGACTCGGTACTAGAGGCCTTAATCAAGGAAGTCGAATTTCTACCCGAATTTGCCGCGTAATTTAAAGGGAGCACTCGGTACTAGAGGCCTTAATCAAGGAAGTCGAAGCCTGAACATTTCACAATGGAGTGGAACACTTTTCTTTTTTTTTTCACGGGACAGCTACTAGGGCCGTAAGTCGAATTTCTACCCGAGTTTACCGCGTAATTCAAGGGAGCACTCGGTACTAGAGGCCTTATAGTCATGACATTCAAAAGTTGGAAAAAAACCGAATGTCGTGCTGGCACGACATTCGACATTCGACATTCAAAAGTTGAAAAAAGATCTCACGGGAGTGGAAAAACGGCCTTAAGGCGGATTTCTACCCGAGTCTGCCGCGTGTATTACGGGGAGCACTTGGGCCTACAAGCCCTTGTCAGGGGAGTCGAACAAAAAAAAAATCACAATGGAGTGGAACACTTTTATTTTTTTTTCTTACGGGCGTGGAACAACGGCCTAAGGCGGATTTCTATCCGAGTCTGCTGCGTGTATTACGGGGAGCACTTGGGCCTACAAACCCTTGTCTCGACAGTCGAAAAAAAAAATCACAATGGAGTGGAACACTTTTTTTTTTTCTTATGGGCGTGGAACAACGGCCTTAAGGCGGATTTCTACTCGAGTCTGCTGCGTGTATTACGGGGAGCACTTGGGCCTACAAGCCCTTGTCACGGCAGTCGAACAAAAAAAAAATCACAATGGAGTGGAACACTTTTATTTTTTTTCTTACGGGCGTGGAACAACAGCTTTAAGGCGGATTTCTACCCGAGTCTGCTGCGTGTATTACGGGGAGCACTCTGCTGCTAGTTGGGGAAATGTAAGCCGGGGCCGCATACTCGTTAAGGCAGGTCTCGCAGTCTAACCGCGCTTACGGCGAAGTGCTGAGCTTTGTTTTACGCTAGCACTCCGCTGCTAGTAGGGAAAATGTGCGCTGGTGCCGCATATGATATACGGCCGGTCCCGCAGTCTACCCGCGATTACGGCGAAGTGCTGAGCCATGATTTATGCGAGCACTCAGCTGCTAGTAGGGGAAATGTGAGCCGGGGCCGAATACGCTATAAGGCAGGTCCCGCAGTCAACGCGCGCTTACGGCGAAGTGCTGAACCTTCTTTTACGCTAGCACTCCGCTGCTAGTAGGGGAAATGTGCGCCTGGGCCGCATATGCTATACGGCAAATCAGGCCCCAACGCACATTTTCCCAGCAAAATGCGGAGTGCTGCCTTGAAACTAGGAGAGCACTTCGCCGTCAGCGCCGGTTCTAACGGCGGGACTGCCTTGTAGCAAATCAGGGCCCAGCGCACATTTCCCCAGTCATATGCGGAGTGCTGCCTTGAAACAAGGGGAGCACTTCGCCGTCAGCGCGGATTCTAACGGCGGGACTGCCTTGTAGCAAATTCGGCCCCGGCGCACATTTCCCGAGGCATACGCAGAGTGCTGTCTGGAAACAAGGCGATGATTTCGCCGTCAGCGTGGGTAAACAGCAGGACTTCCTTATAGCAAATTCGGCCTCAGCGCACATTTCCTCGGCCATACGCCTCTAAAACAAGGCGAGGACTTCGCCTTCAGTGCTGGATTCATCGGCAGGACTGCCTTATTGCAAATTCGGCCCCAGCGCACATTTCCCCAGCCATATGCAGAGTGCTGCTTTGAGACAAGAAGAGCACTTTACTGTCAGCGCAAGTTCTAACGGCGGGAATGCCTTGTAGCAAATAAGGCCGTTGTTCCACGCCCGTAAGAAAAAAAAAAAAGTGTTCCACTCCATTGTGTTTTTGTTTTTTTCGACTCCCGTGACAAGGGCTTGTGCTCCCCGTAATACACGCAGAAGACTCGAGTAGAAATCCGCCGTAAGGCTGTTGTTCAACGCCCGTAAGACAAAATATAAAAGTGTTCCACTCCATTGTGATTTTTTTTTTGTTAGACAAGGGCTTGTAGGCCCAAGTGCTCCCCGTAATACACGCGGCAGACTCGGGTAGAAATCCGCCTTAAGGTCGTTGTTCCACTCCCGTAAGATTTTTTTTCCAACTTTTGAATGTCGAATGTCGTATGTCGTGCCAGCACGACATTCGATTTATTGATTTTTTTTTTTTTTTTCAACTTTTGAATGTCGAATGTCGAGCCAGCACGACATTCGACATTCAAAAATTGAAAAAAACAAAAAACTTCAAAAAATCGAATGTCGTGCTGACATACGACATTCGACATTCGACAATCAAAAAATAAAACTTCAAAAAATCGAATGTCGTGCCTGGCACGACATTCGACATTCGACATTCAAAAGTTGAAAAAAAATCTTACGGGAGTGGAACAGCGACCTTAAGGCGGATTTCTACCCGAGTGTGCCGCGTGTATTACGGGGAGTACTTGGGCCTACAAGCCATTGTCACGGGAGTCGAACAAAAAAAAATCACAATGGAATGGAACACTTTTATTTTTTGTCTTACGGGAGTGGAACAACGGCCTTATTTGCTACAAGGCAGTCCCGCCGTTAGAACTTGCGCTGACAGTGAAGTGCTCTTCTTGTCTCAAAGCAGCACTCTGCGTATGGCTGGGGAAATGTGCGCTGGGGCCGAATTTGCAATAAGGCAGTCCAGCCGATGAATCCAGCGCAGAATACGAAGTCCTCGGCTTGTTTCGAGGCGTATGGCCAAGGAAATAGGCTGAGGCCGAATTTGCTATAAGGAAGTCCTGCTATTTACCCACGCTGACGGCGAAATCCTCGCCTTGTTTCCAGACAGCACTCTGTGTATGGCTCGGGAAATGTGCGCCGGGGCCGAATTTGCTACAAGGCAGTCCCGCCGTTAGAATCCGCGCTGACGGCGAAGTGCTCCCCTTGTTTCAAGGCAGCACTCCGCATATGACTGGGGAAATATGCGCTGGGCCCTGATTTGCTACAAGGCAGTCCCGCCGTTAGAACCGGCGCTGCCGGCGAAGTGCTCTCCTAGTTTCAAGGCAGCACTCCGCATATTGCTGGGAAAATGTGCGCTGGGTCCTGATTTGCCGTATAGCATATGCGGCCCAGGCGCGTAAAAGAAGGTTCAGCACTTCGCCGTAAGCGCGCGTAGACTGCGGGACCTGCCTTATAGCGTATTCGGCCCCGGCTCACATTTCCCCTACTAGCAGCCGAGTGCTCGCATAAATCAAGGCTCATCACTTCCCCGTAAACGCGGGTAGACTGCGGGACCGGCCGTATATCATATGCGGCACCAGCGCTCATTTCCTACTAGCAGCGGAGTGCTAGCGTAAAACAAAGCTCAGCACTTCGCCGTAAGCGCGGGTAGACTGCGGGACCTGCCTTAAAGAGTATGCGGCCCCGGCTTACATTTCCCCGACTAGCAGCAGAGAGCTCCCCGTAATACACGCAGCAGACTCGGGTAGAAATACGCGTTAAGGCTGTTGTTCCACGCCCGTAAGAAATAAAATAAAAGTGTTCCACTCCATTGTGATTTTTTTTTTTTTCGACTCTCGTGACAAGGGCTTGTAGGCCTAAGTGCTCCCCGTAATACACGCAGCAGACTCGGGTAGAAATCCGACTTAGGCCGTTGTTCCACGCTCGTAAGAAAAAAAATAAAAGTGTTCCACTCCATTGTGATTTTTTTTTTTTTTTGATTCCCGTGACAAGGGCTTGTAGGCCCAAGTGCTCCCCGAAATACACGCGGCAGACTCGGGTAGAAATCCGCCTTAAGGCCGTTGTTCCACTCCCGTGAGATCTTTTTTCATCTTTTGAATGTCGAATGTCGAATGTCGTGCCAGCACGACATTCGATTTGTTGAAATTTTATTTTTTGAATGTCGAATGTCGAATGTCGTGCCAGCACGACATTCGGTTTTTTTTTTTCAACTTTTGAATGTCGAATGTCGAATGTCGTGCCAGCACGACATTCGTTTTTATTTCCAACTTTTGAATGTCGAATGTCGAATGTCGTGCCAGCACGACATTCAATTTTTTGAAGTTTTATTTTTTGAATGTCGAATGTCGAATGTCGTGCCAGCACGACATTCGGTTTTGTTTTCAACTTTTGAATGTCGAATGTCGAATGTCGTGCCAGCACGACATTCGTTTTTTTTCTTCAAACTTTTGAATGTCGAATGTCGTATGTCGTGCCAGCACGACATTCGTATTTGTTAAAGTTTTATTTTTTGAATGTCGAATGTCGAATGTCGTGCCAGCACGACATTCGACATTCGACATTCAAAAGTTGAAAACAAAACCGACATTCGATTTTTTGAAGTTTTTTTTTTTTCAATTTTTGAATGTCGAATGTCGTGCTGGCTCGACATTCGACATTCAAAAGTTGAAAAAAAAAAAAAATTCGATAAATCGAGGACATACGACATTCGACATTCAAAAGTTGGAAAAAAAATCTTACGGGAGTGGAACAACGACCTTAAGGCGGATTTCTACCCGAGTCTGCCGCGTGTATTACGGGGAGCACTTGGGCCTACAAGCCCTTGTCTAACAAAAAAAAAATCACAATGGAGTGGAACACTTTTATATTTTGTCTTACGGGCGTTGAACAACAGCCTTACGGCGGATTTCTACTCGAGTCTTCTGCGTGTATTACGGGGAGCACAAGCCCTTGTCACGGGAGTCGAAAAAAACAAAAACACAATGGAGTGGAACACTTTTATTTTTTTTCTTACGGGCGTGGAACAACGGCCTTATTTGCTACAAGGCATTCCCGCCGTTAGAACTTGCGCTGACAGTAAAGTGCTCTTCTTGTCTCAAAGCAGCACTCTGCATATGGCTGGGGAAATGTGCGCTGGGGCCGAATTTGCAATAAGGCAGTCCTGCCGATGAATCCAGCGCTGAAGGCGAAGTCCTCGCCTTGTTTTAGAGGCGTATGGCCGAGGAAATGTGCGCTGAGGCCGAATTTGCTATAAGGAAGTCCTGCTGTTTACCCACGCTGACGGCGAAATCATCGCCTTGTTTCCAGACAGCACTCTGCGTATGCCTCGGGAATGTGCGCCGGGGCCGAATTTGCTACAAGGCAGTCCCGCCGTTAGAATCCGCGCTGACGGCGAAGTGCTCCCCTTGTTTCAAGGCAGTACTCCGCATATGACTGGGGAAATGTGCGCTGGGCCCTGATTTGCTACAAGGCAGTCCCGCCGTTAGAACCGGCGCTGACGGCGAAGTGCTCTCCTAGTTTCAAGGCAGCACTCCGCATTTTGCTGGGAAAATGTGCGTTGGGGCCTGATTTGCCGTATAGCATATGCGGCCCAGGCGCACATTTCCCCTACTAGCAGCGGAGTGCTAGCGTAAAAGAAGGTTCAGCACTTCGCCGTAAGCGCGCGTTGACTGCGGGACCTGCCTTATAGCGTATTCGGCCCCGGCTCACATTTCCCCTACTAGCAGCCGAGTGCTCGCATAAATCATGGCTCAGCACTTCGCCGTAATCGCGGGTAGACTGCGGGACCGGCCGTATATCATATGCGGCACCAGCGCACATTTTCCCTACTAGCAGCGGAGTGCTAGCGTAAAACAAAGCTCAGCACTTCGCCGTAAGCGCGGTTAGACTGCGGGACCTGCCTTAACGAGTATGCGGCCCCGGCTTACATTTCCCCAACTAGCAGCAGAGTGCTCCCCGTAATACACGCAGCAGACTCGGGTAGAAATCCGCCTTAAAGCTGTTGTTCCACGCCCGTAAGAAAAAAAATAAAAGTGTTCCACTCCATTGTGATTTTTTTTTTGTTCGACTGCCGTGACAAGGGCTTGTAGGCCCAAGTGCTCCCCGTAATACACGCAGCAGACTCGAGTAGAAATCCGCCTTAAGGCCGTTGTTCCACGCCCATAAGAAAAAAAAAAGTGTTCCACTCCATTGTGATTTTTTTTTTCGACTGTCGAGACAAGGGTTTGTAGGCCCAAGTGCTCCCCGTAATACACGCAGCAGACTCGGATAGAAATCCGCCTTAGGCCGTTGTTCCACGCCCGTAAGAAAAAAAAATAAAAGTGTTCCACTCCATTGTGATTTTTTTTTTGTTCGACTCCCCTGACAAGGGCTTGTAGGCCCAAGTGCTCCCCGTAATACACGCGGCAGACTCGGGTAGAAATCCGCCTTAAGGCCGTTTTTCCACTCCCGTGAGATCTTTTTTCAACTTTTGAATGTCGAATGTCGAATGTCGTGCCAGCACGACATTCGGTTTTTTTCCAACTTTTGAATGTCATGACTATAAGGCCTCTAGTACCGAGTGCTCCCTTGAATTACGCGGTAAACTCGGGTAGAAATTCGACTTACGGCCCTAGTAGCTGTCCCGTGAAAAAAAAAAGAAAAGTGTTCCACTCCATTGTGAAATGTTCAGGCTTCGACTTCCTTGATTAAGGCCTCTAGTACCGAGTGCTCCCTTTAAATTACGCGGCAAATTCGGGTAGAAATTCGACTTCCTTGATTAAGGCCTCTAGTACCGAGTCCTCCCTTTAAATTACGCGGTAAATTCGGGTAGAAATTCGACTTATGGCCCTGGTAGCTGTCCCGTGAAAAAAAAAAAAAAGTGTTCCACTCCATTGTGAAATGTTCGGGCTTCGACTGCCTTGACTAAGGCCTCTAGGACCGAGTGCTCTCTTTAAATTATGCGGTAAATTCGGGTAGAAATTCGACTTACGGCCCTGGTAGCTGTCCCGTGAAAAAAAAAAAAAAAAAGTGTTCCACTCCATTGTGAAATGTTCGGGCTTCGACTGCCTTGACTATGGCCTCTAGTACCGAGTGCTCCCTTGAATTACGCGGTAAACTCGGGTAGAAATTCGACTTACGGCCCTAGTAGCTGTCCCGTGAAAAAAAAAAAAAAAAGTGTTCCACTCCATTGTGAAATGTTCGGGCTTCGACTGCCTTGACTAAGGCCTCTAGTACCGAGTGCTCCCTTTAAATTATGCGGTAAATTCGGGTAGAAATTCGACTTACGGCCCTGGTAGCTGTCCCGTGAAAAAAAAAAAAAAAGTGTTCCACTCCATTGTGAAATGTTCGGGCTTCGACTGCCTTGACTATGGCCTCTAGGACCGAGTGCTCCCTTTAAATTATGCGGTAAATTCGGGTAGAAATTCGACTTACGGCCCTGGTAGCTGTCCCGTGAAAAAAAAAAAAAAAAAGTGTTCCACTCCATTGTGAAATGTTCGGGCTTCGACTGCCTTGACTATGGCCTCTAGGACCGAGTGCTCCCTTTAAATTATGCGGTAAATTGGGGTAGAAATTCGACTTACGGCCCTGGTAGCTGTCCCGTGCCAGCACGACATTCGATTTTTTAAAGTTTTAATATTTGAATGTCGTATGTCGAATGTCGTGCCAGCACGACATTCGTTTTTGAATTTCCAATGTCGAATGTAGACTGCAGGGCCTGCCTTATAGCGTATGCTACCCGGGCTCACATTTCCCCTACTAGCAGCCGATTGCTCGCCTAAATCAAGGCTCAGCACTTCGCCTTCAGCGCGGCTAGACTGCGGGACCGGCCGTATATCATATGCGGCACCGGCGCACATTTCCCCTACTAGCAGCGGAGTGCTAGCGTAAAACAAAGCTCTGTACTTTGCCGTAAGCGCGGGTAGACTGCGGGACCTGCCTTAAAGAGTATGCGGCCCCGGCTTACATTTTCCCGACTAGCAGCCACGCCCGAAACAAAAACAAAAAAGTGTTCCACTCCATTGTGATTTTTTTTTTTTGTTCGACTGCCGTGACAAGGGCTTGTAAGGCCCAAGTGCTCCCCGTAATACACGCAGCAGACTCGAGTAGAAATCCGCATTAAGGCCGTTGTTCCACGCCCGTAAGAAAAAAAAAAAGTGTTCCACTCCATTGTGATTTTTTTTTGTTCGACTCCCGTGACAAGGGCTTGTAGGCCTAAGTGCTCCCCGTAATACACGCGGCAGACTCGGGTGAAATCCGCCTTAAGGCCGTTGTTGCACTCCCTTGAGATCTTTTTTCAACTTTTGAATGTC
Source organism: Serripes groenlandicus (assembly GCA_031761405.1). Lineage (NCBI taxonomy): Eukaryota > Metazoa > Mollusca > Bivalvia > Cardiida > Cardiidae > Serripes > Serripes groenlandicus. The sequence goes on along the minus strand of JASEVX010000004.1, from coordinate 125,274,079 downwards.
GAATGTCGAATGTCGAATGTCGTGCCAGCACGACATTCGGTTTTTTTTTTCAACTTTTGAATGTCGAATGTCGAATGTCGTGCCAGCACGACATTCGGGGTTTTTTCCAACTTTTGAATGTCGAATGTCGAATGTCGTGCCAGCACGACATTCAATTTTTTGAAGTTTTATTTTTTGAATGTCGAATGTCGAATGTCGTGCCAGCACGACATTCGTTTTTTTTTTTTTCAACTTTTGAATGTCGAATGTCGAATGTCGTGCCAGCACGACATTCGTTTTTTTTTTCCAACTTTTGAATGTCGAATGTCGATTGTCGTGCCAGCACGACATTCAATTTTTTGAAGTTTTATTTTTTGAATGTCGAATGTCGAATGTCGTGCCAGCACGACATTCGTTTTTTTTTTTTCAACTTTTGAATGTCGAATGTCGAATGTCGTGCCAGCACGACATTCGTTTTTTTTTCCAACTTCTGAATGTCGAATGTCGAATGTCGTGCCAGCACGACATTCGGTTTTTTTATCAACTTTTGAATGTCGAATGTCGAATGTCGTATGTTTAGCTAACTTCACACAGCTCATTTTTAAAGCAGACGAATCAAAAAAAAAAAAACCTTGCAAAGTAAATTGTATATTGATCATTTTAATAATTGATGTTATTCATTAATCCTTTCTCGCATACAACAAAACAGTACCAAACGACTTCATATAGGCACAACTATATAACAATCTCTTTAACTTAAAGATTGCTTATGAAATAGAGTTGAATACCTTGGGACAAAGGAGAAATTTGTTTTCTTTTTGTAAAATTGATTAAAGATTCGTCTGCTGCAGATATGCCCAACATCATTGGCAAGTAGTAAAGGATCAGAACGGAGATTAAACCCTATTAACCCTTTCCCACCTGCAGACGTATTTTGGCTCAATGGCAGCAGACGACTTTGAAAACATTGTGGCCAAAGGTGAAATAATTGCTGATGATGGGCAATTTCTCCTTTGGCCACAATGTTTTCAACTTTATTAAACAATTAAGCTATCTTTTATGGAGATTTTACAGGTTTTTGTCACTATGTTTTCAAAGTCGTCTGCTGCAGATTTGTTGCATGTGGGGAAAGGGTTAAGCAATGGGTATTTTGCCATCTATCATTAGTGATTACAGTGGTCAATTAGACATTACCAAACTGTATAACACGCAAATGTCCAATCAGTTTGCAACACAGACGGTATTTTGTATCAATAATTTCCTCTTCTTCTCTCTCTGTTTACGTAATTACCGTTCTACCAATTAATGTCGTTAACGATGACTTTGTTCGGGATTTCTACACAAGAAGCGACAACACACGCAACCCGGCATTCGGATGTCGGATGTCATCAGCAAATTACATATATATTTTCAAACATGATTGTAGTATCAAAACAAGTAAACTGTTAAACATCAATCGATCAGGTAACATATGAGCCGTCCCACGAGAATACCAACATTGTGGACTCTGCGTAAAGTATCGACCCGGATCAGCCTTAGCATGCCGCGCAGACTTACCCGGACAGACACTTTTCGCCTCCTGTGGATTTTCTGTTTCAGAAATCACTACTCTATCTATCCCCCCTTAGACGGAATGTGTCGGCCAGATCAGTCTGCGCGGACAGCGCAGGCTGATCTGGTCGATACATTACGCAGATATATTGATATGAGCCGTTCCGCGAGAAAACCAACATTGTGGACTCTGCGTAAAGTATCGACCCGGATCAGCCTTAGCATGCCGCGCAGACTTACCCGGACAGACACTTTTCGCCTCCTGTGGATTTTCTGTTTCAGGAATCACTACTCTATCTATCCCCCCTTAGACGGAATGTGTCGGCCGGATCAGTCTGCGCGGACAGCGCAGGCTGATCTGGTCGATACATTACGCAGATATATTGATATGAGCCGTTCCACGAGAATACCAACAGTGAGGAGTCTGCGTAAAGTATCGACCCGGATCAGCCTTAGCATGCCGCGCAGACTTACCCGGACAGACACTTTTCGCCTCCTGTGGATTTTCTGTTTCAGGAATCACTACTCTATCTATCCCCCCTTAGACGGAATGTGTCGGCCGGATCAGTCTGCGCGGACAGCGCAGGTTGATCTGGTCGATACATTACGCAGATATATTGATATGAGCCGTTCCGCGAGAAAACCAACATTGTGGACTCTGCGTAAAGTATCGACCTGGATTAGCCTAGGCATGCCATGCAGGCTAACCCGGACAGACACTTTTCGCCTCCTGTTGGTTTTCTATTTTAGGAATCATTACACTATACCTATATCCCCATGGGACGGAACTATCGGCCCGGATTAGCCTGCGCGGACTTGGTCGACATATTACGCAGAGAACATAATGTTGGTTTTCTCATGGAACGGCTTATATAGTGTGCTGGGTATACATAGGATATAGATTATAGGGCAATATTGACAAAACATAAACCATTATTTTAAGAAAACAAGGGAGTTAATGAGTGTTTGGCATATGATAACGATTTAGTATTGACTTGTACACATACATTGTTTAAAACATTCCTATACATACAATATATTTATAGTTGACAGAAAATACAAACTAACACAAATTACTTTGGAATTTAAAGTAAGGATGAATGATGAGCAATTTCTCCTTTTGTCCAAAGTTATATTAAGTCGTCTGCTGCAGATGCGTCCAAGTACTTCTGTAGATGGGAAATGGTTCAGTTACTGTTGCAACACCAACTGCAAGTGTAATTGGTACAGGCGAATGGATTAAGATATGCCTATGAAATAGTATCAAAATGCGGTGGTTTAAGTCGCGTACAGCACTGGAATCGAACTCAAGACCACTGGATAACGAGACCGTTGATCTTCCTCTGATACGATGTTTCCCATTGTCTTTCGCTTTGATGTCCGTAACCAAACTAAAACTCCTAACAAATGCATTGTTCGTCATCAGGGGCGTAGCTTGGCAATAATCAATGTGTAAGCCGTCTCGTGAGAAAATCAACAGTGTGGACTCTGCGTAAAGTTTCGACACGGATCAGCCTAAGCATGCCACACGGGCGTACCCGGATATACACTTTTCGCCTCCTGTGGATTTTCTGTTTCAGGAATCACTACTCTATATATATCCCCCCTTAGACGGAATGTGTCGGCCGGATCATTCTGCGCGGACAGCGCAGGCTGATCTGGTCGATACATTACGCACATGTGTATCGCCGCAGCTACATTTTGGGGCATTTTTAGAAAAAATGTGTAGGCACGTGCCTACAGTGCCTAAAGGGAGCTACGCCCCTGATTCATTGACGCGGTTCCCGTCTGTCAGCAAAGTGGTTCATTATGCAAATAGCGAGCCTTCCACAAAAGAGATGGGATGCTGGAAATATGCAGAGGTCTAAATAAAGGGGAGCAAACCGGTTTATTGATTGGGCTTTGACGCCGTTGTCAACAGTTTTAAGTTATAATACGGCGGTTAGTTTACCTGACCACGTGTTTCCTTTCTTTCTGAGATCAGTATTCCACAGTACAGTCTTCCAAGCAACTGGCTGCGTTTTCCCCATTGACTGTTAAACTATGAATGACTCTTGTCGCGTTGACTTTTGTTAAGCTTCGGAACGAACTTTTGCCGAGCTGGGGTTCGAACACACACATGTAGGCTTGTAGGTAGTGCAGTTGAAATATAATATAACATAGGTGGGGCATGTGGTGAAATATGTTCAGATTAAAAGCGGCAATCCTTTTGATCAAACACATACCTGGTATCGAATATGATTAATATAAGTTAGTAAAACTTGTTTCACAACCGATGTATAATAAATACCATTTTAATTAACCCTTTCCCACATATAGACACTTTCCGACGCCTCAGCAGCAGACGACTTTTTGTAAACATTGTGCCTTCTGGCACATTGGTTTCAGCTCTTTTCAATTATCAAATTTTCTCTTATAGAGATTTTCCATATTTTTGCCTAGATATGTTCAAAGTCGTCTGCTGCAGATTTGATTGGGTTAAAGAAGCCTGCGTCATAAGATGTAAAAGTCATGTTTCAAAAAGGATGTTTATATCTTTTTTTTTTTTTTTTTTTTTTCATCCGTTCGTAACTAAGTCTAAGTTCACACCGTAGCATCGCTTACTTTTCTTGAGGTCCTATTTGATTTATAAGCATTTATTATTATTATAAATATTTCCTCCAATTCAGAAAAATAATTTATTATACAACCAGAAAAATATACATAGTCTGTTACACTACATGAAAACGAGATAAAGCTGGGTACATGTGTACCTGTAAAGGCACAAAAACCTAAACTGCATAATCCATTGTTCCTCATGCACATGGACTTGTCTAACGGCACAACGAGGAGCAACTTGCTATTTTACAATATAAACGTTTATCCTATGTGCAGAAGACAAATTTCGCTGTTCGCTCGTAAAGATCTGATGATTACCTATTATAGGTCGTCTAAGATTGACCTTTACGTCAGCCAATCAACGTAAGGTCTACAAAATCAATAAGTATTAACATGGGAGATAACCCATATAAATAAACGAGATAGTGAAGGGGTGACTGTCGACTGTTTCGATTAAATGAATATTTAAATGTATAAAATCAATGTGATACGACTTTGTATACGGTGTCGTCAGATTCAATATACTTTCAGCGAAATATTTTGGTCGGATTTCAATGGGATTGAAAGTACCGCAGCCCCACCGACATCTGAATTAACTGGTAGTTTTCAAACCTGAGTTTAGATGAACATGTATACTGATCATGTTCTACATTGATCGCAATGTAGTTTAAAGTCATGCATACCATGAAATTCATATAAATCAGATATAAACTTTGCTCGATCGTATATATATCTGTAGATTGACCAATACAGGTTTGCTCAGATTGACCTGTGCGTCAGTTTATCCTATTGCCGCTTACCAAATCGTTTGATATAAAACAGATAAGAAATCCCATATAAATATTTCTATATATATGAGCCGTTCCACGAGAAAACCAACATTATTGACTCTGCGTAATGTATCGACCCAGATCAGCCTGCGCAGTCCGCGCAGCCTAATCCGGGCCGACACATTCCGTCTCAGGCGGATATAGGTCAAGAGTAATGATTCCTGAAACAGAAAATCCACAGGAGGCGAAAAGTATCTATCCGGGTAAGCGTGCACGGCATGCTTATGCTGATCCGTGTCGATACATTACGCAGAGTCAATAATGTTGGTTTTCTCGTGGAACGGCTCAATTATATAAGCGGTGATTGTCATGTGCTCCGATTGTATATAACATAGGCGTTGGTTGTATCGTAATGCTCCGATTGTATATAGCACGGGTGTTGGTTGTATTGTAATGCTCCGATTGTATATAGCACGGGTGTTGGTTGTATCGTAATGCTCCGATTGTATATAGCACAGGTGTTGGTTGTATTGTCATGTGCTCCGATTGTATATAACATAGGCGTTGGTTGTATCGTAATGCTCCGATTGTATATAGCACAGGTGTTGGTTGTATTGTCATGTGCTCCGATTGTATATAGCATAGGCGTTGGTTGTATCGTAATGCTCCGATTGTATATAGCACGGGTGTTGGTTGTATCGTAATGCTCCGATTGTATATAGCACAGGTGTTGGTTGTATTGTAATGCTCCGATTGTATATAGCACAGGTGTTGGTTGTATCGTAATGCTCCGATTGTATATAGCACAGGTGTTGGTTGTATCGTAATGCTCCGATTGTATATAGCACAGGCGTTGGTTGTATCGTAATGCTCCGATTGTATATAGCACAGGTGTTGGTTGTATTGTCATATTCTTTGATTGTATATAGCACAGGTGTTGGTTGTATTGTCATGTGCTCCGATTGTATATAGCACGGGTGTTGGTTGTATTGTAATGCTCCGATTGTATATAGCACAGGTGTTGGTTGTATCGTAATGCTCCGATTGTATATAGCACAGGTGTTGGTTGTATTGTCATGTGCTCCGATTGTATATAGCACAGGCGTTGGTTGTATCGTAATGCTCCGATTGTATATAGCACGGGTGTTGGTTGTATCGTAATGCTCCGATTGTATATAGCACAGGTGTTGGTTGTATTGGCATGTGCTCCGATTGTATATAGCACAGGCGTTGGTTGTATCGTAATGCTCCGATTGTATATAGCACAGGCGTTGGTTGTATCGTAATGCTCCGATTGTATATAGCACAGGCGTTGGTTGTATCGTAATGCTCCGATTGTATATAGCACAGGTGTTGGTTGTATTGTCATGTGCTCCGATTGTATATAGCACAGGCGTTGGTTGTATCGTAATGCTCCGAGTGTATATAGCACAGGCGTTGGTTGTATCGTAATGCTCCGATTGTATATAGCACAGGCGTTGGTTGTATCGTAATGCTCCGATTATATATAGCACAGGAGCTGGTTGTATTGTAATGCTCCGATCGTATATAGCATAGGCGTTGGTTGTATTGTCATATTCTTTGATTGTATATAGCACAGGCGTTGGTTGTATCGTAATGCTCCTATTGTATATAGCACAGGCGTTGGTTGTATTGTAATGCTCCGATTGTATATAACACAGGCGTTGGTTGTATTGCCATGTGCTCCGATTGTATATACATATAGCACAGGCGTTGGTTATATCGTATTGCTCCGATTGTATATAGCACAGGTGTTGGTTGTATTGTCATGTGCTCCGATTGTATATAGCACAGGCGTTGGTTGTATCGTAATGATCCGATTGTATATAGCACAGGCGTTAGTTGTATCGGAATGCCCCGATTGTATATAGCACAGGCGTGAGTATCGTGCGACATAAAACCGACCACGTGTTCATGAGATTGTTTGTGTATAAGGTCAATTCGAGACGACTCTTTATGCAGTGTAGTCACGTCAAATATACGTACAGCGAATCATTTCAGCCTGCTTTTAATGGCATTGTCATAACACAGTACTCACGTTTTGCTAAAAGACGCGTACAGCGAGACAGCAGTTGATTGTATTGAGCATCCAAACGCTACCTTAAATGTTACCCATTATTTAGACCCCCTCCCCTGAGAGATAATCACAACACGTCTATTCGTCTTGGTTTGCATAACCGATGATTTTAATTCATTACGTGGAGTGCACGTCTTGTATTGTGGAAAACGAGAAATAGTGTTCCTTCGATTACAAATTTATTGGTTTCAAAACTTTTAGATTTCTAAACTAATCTAATAATGTAAATAACTCTTGTCCCGGTGCACGTGATTTTAAACAAACAGTACGTATGTCGTGAAGTGCGACATTAAATCACATTTGCGAACAATGCAGACCAAGATCAGCCAGCTGTAATGCAGTCTAATCTTGATCTACAGTGTTTGCTACTCAAATATCTATGCTGGGCGGATTAACTTGTCGCTGGATTTTTAGGCTTTTAACCACATACAGACGAATTCTTACGCCTTTGAAGCAGACGACATTGGAATCCATTGTGGCAAAAAGGAGTACTCGCTCACTATGAATAATTTCTTCTTTTTCCACATAGTTTTTAACTCTTTTCAGTAATAAGACATTCATTGGTAGATATTTTCTATTTTATTTCTTTGGTGTATTCAAAGCCGTCTTGCGCAGATTGGTTGTATTTTCGAAAGGGTTGACTGATAAGCATTAATAAAAGTCTATTCATAATATGAGCCGTCCAGCGAGAAAACCAACATTGTGGAATCTGCGTAAAGTATCGACCCGGATCAGCCTAATCATGCCGCGCAGGCTAATCCGGATAGACAATTTTCTTCTCCTGTTAATTTTCTGTTTCATAAATCATTACTCTATACCTCTATCCCCTGAGACGGAATATGTCGGCCCGGATTAGCCTGCGCGGACTGCGCAGGCAGATCTGGATCGATATATTACGCAGAGTCCATAATGTTGGTTTTCTTGTGGAACGGCTCATATGATGATTAAACTTGTCGCAGGAATTCAACTGGGTAAGTGCTTAAGGGGATATCACCAGGGCCATCACAATCTGATGACATCGCTCTTCAGGTGCACTTTAGAAGATTTTAAGGTTAATGAGCTCTAGAGAGATCACTCGTATCACACCTAGGAATAATGTTAGCCATTACTAGTCAAATCTTTCTTTTTTTTCAAATACCATTTAACTTTGCCATTTCTTGCAAAGTTATACTTAAAACCATACGTCGAGTCTGTATTAAGCCATTATTACATTCAGACACATTTTGACGCATAAGCAGTAGATAATTCTTACTATTAACCCTTTCCCTCATATGACAATTCTGCAGCAGACGACTTTGAACGTATTTTGTCAAAACATAGAAAATCTCCATAATTGAATGGATAATCTATGACAAAAAGTAGAAAACATTGTGGCAAAAGGAGAAATTGCACGTTTTGTGCAATTTCTTCCTTTGTCACTATGTTTTCCAAACGCCGTCTGCTGCAGAGGCGTCAGAAAGCGTCTATATGGTATAACCATTTTCCCTTTTGGCATTATGTATACAACGTTACCATACTATATAGCAGAATTTTTGTTGTGCACAAACCACACATTTTTGACAATGTGTTTACACAGTCATCTGGTGCAGGTTTGTAATGAGTGTTGATCCCATTTACTTTGGTTCTGTATTAAACAGACACCCAGATGTAATCATTCGCAAGTTTCTGTTTTCTTTTAAGCTAATTCAGTTCGACTTGCACAGCTAAATGTGTGTTACGGTGCATAATCTATCTAACCCTTGTCCCGCCCCGACCGTAATTATCACTCTTCATTTAAGACACGTGTTTACATGTTTATTGGCCAATCTTTACTTAATATTGATGTATGAATACCGAAACATATAGATTAAGATTGGACATCACGTACTTGTAGATTCTGATCTAAGTGTACATTTTTCGCAAATCTAGTTTGAGTTCGTTTAAAACGTAATTTGTAAATGTCGTTAAAATTCACGTAAAGCGGGCTAAGTGTTAACACAAAACTAATGCAATGATAGTGTTCCCTTCTACTGCTTTATAGAAGTATACAACAACAACAACAGTATCCTGAGTACACCCTCAGCTGCGGCGATACACATCTGCCTAATGTATCGACCAGATCAGCCTGCGCTGTCCGCGCAGACTGATCCTGTCGACACATTCCGTCTTAGTGGGATAGTTGTATAGAGTAGTGATTCCTGAAACGGAAAATCCACAGGAGGCGAAAAGTGTCTATCACGGCGTTTCCTGGGTAAGTTGATCCACTTATCCTGTAACCAGGATGTCAGGTGTAATGCTTACCCTACACCCCTGAGTGCCAAGGAGGGAAAGCCATTAGTGACGTTATTGAACGTCTTACAAGCAGTTTGATAATAGTCAATATATGTAAGAAATGTCTTGAAGCCTCTATGATTCGTTGACTGAATATGGATCTACAATGGTCACACGGTTCTTATGGTTGGTTTTTATAGATCACTGATCACATAAGTCAAGCATTGATTGTTAATTCATTCTGATTAAGTGCTACAAGTTATCCCGGAGATTTGATTTAATTTCGGTTGTTCCGTCAGTGTTGACGGAAACGTGCTTTGTTGCAGACCAGTAGTTTATCATCTCAAGTGACATCAAACAAAATATATCAAAAAATACAAACACTTTGATATCAAAAGACGGATCATATTTCAATCCTAATATACAAACAAACATTTTGCTTGTGAAAGTTTTAAAAGAAATACAATACAATACGATGCAAAATGCTTTGATCGCAATGCTGTACAAACAGTAAGATTAGCAAAATACAAACAATAATACATGGAATGGACACGATCGATGTATTCCATCAAACATTGAACATTTGAAATAACTGCCGTAATGCCAGTATGTGTTTGTTATCCATTTATCTTTGTAAAGAAAAAAGAGTAAATGAGTGTAGCTTTGTATTTGAAGTCGTCAACTGGGGGTGTTTAATTTTCTGCAAGCCCTTCTTATAGCTGGAAAGGCAAAGATGGTAATCAGGTCATTAAATAGATTCGACGAGGGCGAATGCCGATTTGAGGAATTGGTTCTTTGCTTAAATGAAAATGAGCCGTTCCACGATAAAACCAACAGTATGGACTCCGCGCAATGTACCGCGCAGGCTAATCCGGTCAGACACATTCTCTCTCAGGGGGGTAGAGGAATAGAGTAATGAAACAGAAAATCAACAGGAGGCGAAAAGTGTCTATCCGTGTAAGCCTGCACGGCATGCTTAGGCTGATCCGGGTCGATACTTTACACAGAGTCCACAATGTTGGTTTTCTCATGGGACGACTCAAATGGTGTTGAACGTCGTTTTCAACAGTATTTCAATCACATCGAGGCTCCTCTTGGTTAATAACCCGTACTACCGATATGCCTATCCTGACACCAGCGCGGCTCTTCCTGGTAAATAACCCGTACTGCCCGATATGTTGCTCCTTACACCAGCACGACTCTTCCTGGTGAATAACCCGTACTGCCCGATATGCCTTTCATGACACCAGTGTTGCTCTTCCTGGTAAATAACCCGTACTACCCGATATGTCTCTCCTGACACCAGCGCGGCTATTCCCGGTGAATAACCCGTACTGCTCGATGTGTCTCTCCTAGCACCAGCGCGGCTCTTCCTGTTGAATAACCCGTACTGCTCGATGTGTCTCTCCTGGCACCAGCGCGGCTCTTCCTGTTGAATAACCCGTACTGCCCGATATGTCTATCCTGACACCAGCGCGGCTCTTCCTGGTGAATAACCCGTACTGCTCGATGTGTCTCTCCTGGCACCAGCGCGGCTCTTCCTGTTGAATAACCCGTACTGCCCGATATGTCTATCCTGACACCAGCGCGGCTCTTCCTGGTGAATAACCCGTACTGCGCAATGTGTCTCTCCTGGCACCAGCGCGGCTCTTCCTGGTGAATAACCCGTACTGCCCGATATGTCTATCCTGACACCAGCGCGGCTCTTCCTGGTGAATAACCCGTACTGCCCGATATGTCTATCCTGACACCAGCACGGCTCTTCCTGGTGAATAACCCGTACTGTCCGATATGTCTCTTCTGATACCTGCGCGGCTATTCCTGGTGAATAACCCGTACTGTCCGATATGTCTCTCCTGACACCAGCACGGCTCTTCCTGGTGAATAACCCGTACTGCCCGATATGTCTATCCTGACACCAGCGTGGCTCTTCCAGGTGAATAACCCGTACTGCCCAATATGTCTATCCTGGCACCAGCGCGGCTCTTCCGGGTGAATAACCCGTACTGCCCGATATGTCTCTCCTGACACCAGCGCGGCTCTTCCTGGTGAATAAACCGTACTGCCCGATATGTCTATCCTGATACCAGCACGGCTCTTCCTGGTGAATAACCCGTACTGCCCGATATGTATCTTCTGACACCAGCGCGGCTCTTCCTGGTGAATAACCCGTACTGTCCGAAATGTCTCTCCTGACACCAGCGCGGCTCTTCCTGGTGAATAACCCGTACTGTCCGATGACACCAGCGCGGCTCTTCCTGGTGAATAACCCGTACTGCCCGATATGTCTATCCTGGCACCAGCGCATCAGACGCAATGAAGTCCCCGCAACACTAAGTGCCTTGGAGGGAAGCAATTTCTATCATGTTAACCCTTTCCCACCTACAACAAATCTGTAGCCGACGACTATAAATATTTCTACTCAAAAATATGGAAACTCTTTTTAATTGTAGGAATTATTACTGAAAATAAGTTGAAAACGACGTGGCAAATGGAGAAATTGCTTGTTTTGAAAATTTCTTCTTTTGTCACTATGTTTTCAAAAGATGTTCGCTGCAGATGCGTCAAAAAAATGCGTCTATATGTAGGAAAGGGTTAAGAGATTTTTGCATAACCTTATCAAATATTGAATCTTAACCGCACGACCAAGACAGTCCCTGTTGAAGACATCAAGTCAAAGAACCATTGTCAGCTTACATTCTCGTTTGAGTCGTGCTTTACGAAAACCAATCTTAGCGTAACGGTCTCACGTGTAAACAAGGATCCACCTGTGTATTCTGACATGCTAAGGATACAAATAAATACTGCTTCACGGAGCGACCTTGTAATATGATATGACTAATTTGCAAACGGTGCAACTCCATGTCAGACTGTGTGAATGCGCTGGGGGATTTAAATCTACACTGGTCGCAAAATCGTTCAAAATCGATTGGTTTTCGTACAGGACCACTATAGTTTCTCGGGATTTGTTGCATTAATAATGTAAGGGTCCATTTTGTGTATTGCACTCTCTGATCTACTTACGTAATTATAGGAATGTAATGGAACAATCTCTATTGGCTTGCAAAATAATTCATCAAATACTTTCAGCCGACCTTGCTAAAGCGGTTTACAATGTTGACCGTAATGTTATTTGTGATAACAGTGTTGGTCGGATCATGTTTTGCACTCGTCACCACCTTTTGTTTTAATTTCTCTGATCGTTGCCTAATTAGGCACATCAACTTACAGTAGCTCAAGCTTAGAGCAGAACAATGAAACTTATCATTGTGGCTCCATGTTATTGTATGTTTTATATGTTAATTGTAAAGAAAGAAATGGCTTGTGCGAATCAATTAATTGTAAATGTAGGCAAATAAACGACCATCGTTAGTTCCAAGTTAGTTAATAGTTTTATCTGTAATGTCAGAAGCCTTTCATAGACATATCTTAAATTTTCCCACGTGCAAACACATCTAAAAACAACCACATTTGAAAAAATATTGTGACAAATGGAAGATTTGCTTACGATATACAATTTCTTCCTCTGCAATAATGTTTTCAACTCTATTCAAAAATCATACTTTTATTTACAGAGATTTTATTAATATATACACGTAGATGGCTTCAAAGTCGCCTGCTGCAGTTTTGTTGTAAGTGGGAAAGGGGTTAATGTGAGGACAAAAATGGTTTTGCTGCATCTACATGTATTGGTACCACATACACTTTGAAGGTTATAATTCTAGTGTTTCGTTAGAAGCAATATGTATTGTTACCACATAAACTTTGAAGGTTATAATTCTAGTGTTTCGTAAGAAGCAATATGTATTGTTACCACATAAACTTTGAAGGTTATAATTCTAGTGGTTCGCAAGAAGCAATATGCATGCAACAATTTAAAGAATTACCTTATTAACTAGGCAGGAATGACACGAAATAGTAATCCATAGCATTTATGCATTCATGTTGAAATGAAAAAAGATTAGGCATACGGGATACACAAATACATGCCATAGAAAGCTTGCCTCTGCCACATTGGCCAAATAGAGTATTTCCCTGCATGTTCATGAATGTGAAATAATTGATACACGTCAGTTCAGCGTGTCCTTACACGTCGAGCTCTCGGCGTATTTTCTAGCCGAATCAAACTTTTGAGTGGCACTCTCGTCGAACACACAATGTATTTAGGAGGTGTTTTTTTGGTTCACTGTATGCATGCATCGTCATAGAAAGTATCATTTCGTTTTAACCCTTTCCCTTATACGACAATTCTGCAGCAGACGACTTTGAACGTATTTTGTCAAAACATTGAAAATCTCCATAATTGAATGGATAACCTATGACAAAAAGTGAAAAACATTGTGGCAAAAATAGAAATTGCACATTTTGTGCACGTTTTGTGCACGTTTTGTGCAATTTCTTCTTTTGTCACTATGTTTTCAAAACGCCGTCTGCTGCAGAGGCGTCAGAAAGCGTCTATATGAGGGAAAGGGTTAACACAAAAGAAAAGTCTTCTTTGATATAAAGTTCATATACTTGGTGAATGCGTGTGTTAGACTGAACATCTTTAGGTGATACAGTGGAATACGGACGAATAGCCAGGCTCCTATGCGAGGTTTTACTAACGAACGTACAATACAATATAGATTACTCTAAAATAGTCCCATTGCTCGATTTCGAATCCACTCGACCGGCGGATACCGTCACACGTACTTTACATGCTCAGTGTAATGTTGGTTACTTTACATGCTCAGTGTAATGTTGGTTACTTTACATGCTCAGTGTAATGTTGGTTACTTTACATGCTCAGTGTAATGTTGGTTACTTTACATGCTCAGTGTAATGTTGGTTACTTTACATGCTCAGGCTGTACTTTGCCCTTTTAACCCGCTGTATTCCAGCCAAAGTAGTAAATACCCGTAAATATTAAGACAGATCTTACATCAATATGACTTTGTATGAATAAGTACGGTGGCACAGAGGTGAAATGTGTATGTTTTTATTTATCTCGTGCACACGACATATTAAGTCGTGCGCACGAGATACTATGTCGTGCGTACGAGATAATTAAGTCGTGCGCACGAGTTATTAAGTCGTGCGCACGACATACTAAGCCAATCAGAATACACTTTACATACATGAATGTTGTTTGAAAATGGCTGATAGCAGAAACGATTTTATTCTATTATATTTTAATGCAGGGTTAACATATGAAGAAATTCGGTTTCTTTTAGGCGATCCGATTGGCTAATTATGTCGTGTGCACGACTTAATTATCCCGTGCGCACGACTTAGTAACTCGTGCGAACGACATAATATCTCGTGCGCACGACTTAAGTATCTCGTGCGCACGACATAGTATCTCGTGCGCACGACTTAAGTATCTCGTGCGCAAGACTTAGTATCTCGTGCGCCCGACATAGTTTCTCGTGCGCACGACTTAAGTATCTCGTGCGCACGACTTATTTATCTCGTGCGCACGACATAGTATCTCGTGCGCACTACTTAATATGTCGTGCGCACGAGATAAATAAAAACATACACATTTCACCTCTGTGCCACCGTAAGTAAGCCCTGTTCCACTTGCAAATGCATTTTTACACATAAGCTACAGGGAACTTTTAAAAATATGGTAAAAAGAAAATCACTTATAAAAAGTTATAATGAAGCTCTGGTAGACCCGCCAGAAAGCAGACATCGAGATTCAGACATCGAGAGTCAGACATCGAGAGTGATTAGTTTTATACTTATATCTGACAAGGAGTTAAGCCCTTCCGACATTTATTCGAATTTTGTCGCATCTGAAGCGGATGACTTCTGAAAACATTATGGCAAAAGGAGTAATTGCTTTTGATAAAACACGTTTCCTTTTAAAACAGTGTATGTCACCCTATTCACTGTTGTACTTTCATTTGTAGATATTTTTCAATATATGTTAAAGATGTTTTCCAATGTGATTTGCTGCAGAATTGCTGTATGAAAGGATTGACATCCTTTGAAATAGCCGAAGCGTTATGCATCACCGTTCACATCAGCATAATATAACGTTTAAATGGCGGCTCCCGACACACGGAGGAGGATTTAATTGTATCCATTCAAGGATAACGAATATGTTTTATGTTTCTTTTATCATGGTTGTACCAAGAAAATGTTAATACCGCACAGAATCATCATATACAGTCCACTTCTGTTAACTCGAACATTTTGAAATTTAGAATATGAGCCGTTCCACGAGAAAACCAACAGTATGGACTCTGCGTAATGAATCGACCAAGATCAGCCTGCGCTGTCCGCGCAGACTGATCCGAGCCGACACATTCCGTCTCAGGGGGATAGAGGTATAGAGTAATGATTCGTGAAACAGAAAATCCACAGGTGGTGAAAAGTGTCTGTCCGGGTTAGCTTTCGCGGCATGCATAGGCTGATCTGAGTCGATACTTTACGCAGAGTCCAGGGGCCGCCTCAGTCATGTAGTGGTAGAGATTCCGCCTAGTGTGTGGGACATGTGGGGAAGGTTTAAAGGGTGTTTTCTTATCGAAAGGTGTTTAGTGTCCAGTTTTTATATTGTCTCCAGTGTCTCGTTACTGACTAATTAAGTTATCAAGCGTTATTCAGCGACTTCGTGCGAAAACCAGCCTCAACATAATTATAACACGTGTAAACAAAAAAGCTGCCTACTCATCGTATTAAGGATCCAAAAAGATACTGTTTACAGAAGTTTCTTGGAACCTTTGTCCTTATGCAACAATGTTTTCAACTCTATTCAATTATTCAACTCTCATTAATGAAAAAGATGTTTCAGATTCGTCTGCTGCAAATTTGTTGTAAGTTTTTTTTATATAAAATAAATCCTTCTTTGTTTCCATGTAAATCGACCAGTTTCAGTCCTCGATTCTCACACTTTCTAAGCGTTTCTCATGTCTAACACCATATATCATTGAAAAGAGTTACCTCCTAGCTTTAAAACAATCCAAA
This sequence comes from Serripes groenlandicus, assembly GCA_031761405.1. NCBI lineage: Eukaryota > Metazoa > Mollusca > Bivalvia > Cardiida > Cardiidae > Serripes > Serripes groenlandicus. Next base: position 125,257,879 of record JASEVX010000004.1, on the reverse strand, counting down.
GAAAATGTGGGGTCATGCATTATGCAAGAAAGAACTCACCAGGCGAAAATGGTAACCGTCATTTTGGACCAAATCGGGCCCGGACAAAACCGGTGTTTAGCATTCTCTACTTTCACTTTCAAACAAGGTCAACATACTGAAAGTGATCAAATCAATCATTTCCAGTGCATCCTATACACATTCACAATGCATTTAAACTCAATGTCATATATTCAATACATTCTGGTGATGGTATACACTCATTTCTACGCAAACAAAGGTTTTTTTAGGGACTATAGTACTGTATATCAGCAAGTCAGCGGATATATTTAGCGTAATTTGACCTATAGGCCCGTATTTCAACTTTCATTTGAAGCACTGACCACATCCCAATATTGTCTAGCCTTTTCGGAATACGTTTTCTATTCGAAAGACCATTCCGATATATCATGGATCATCAGTGAATAATGACGCGTCGGGGAGTTTTACTCTGGGGACATTTTAATCAGGGATGTCATCACATCTCAATACTATTGAGTCACGCCATACGAGAATCGACATTATCGTGTGTTGAAATAAACCCATGTAACATGTTCCGGGATTCCTAAAGGATGTAAGCCATCTCGGCTCATCCGTCCAAATACTTACCGCGGTAGACGTCCAAACAAAAATCGCGGTGTCTACCGTCCAAACACTTACCGCGGTGTCTCCTGTCCAAACACTAACCGCGGTGTATCATGTCCAAACACTAACCGCGGTGTATCATGTCCAAACACTAACCGCAGTGTCTCCTGTCCAAACGCTCATCGCGGTGTCTTCTGTCCAAACATTAACCGCGGTGTCTCATGTCCAAACACTAACCGCGGTGTCTCATGTCCAAACACTAAACGCGGTGCCTCCGGTCCAAACACTAACCGCGGTGTATCATGTCCAAACACTAACCGCGGTGTCTCATGTCCAAACATTAACCGCGTTGTCTCATGTCCAAACACTAACCGCGGTGTATCATGTCCAAACACTAACCGCGGTGTCTCATGTCCAAACAGTTACCGCTGTGTCTCATGTCCAAACACTAACCGCGGTGTCTCATGTCCAAACACTAACCGCGGTGTATCATGTCCAAACACTAACCGCGGTGTCTCATGTCCAAACACTAACCGCGGTGTCTCATGTCCAAACACTAACCGCGGTGTCTCATGTCCAAACACTAACCGCGGTGTATCATGTCCAAACACTAACCGCGGTGTCTCATGTCCAAACACTAACCGCGGTGTCTCTTGTCCAAACACTAACCGCGGTGTATCATGTCCAAACACTAACCGCGGTGTCTCATGTCCAAACACTTACCACTGTGTCTCATGTCCAAACACTAACCGCGGTGTCTCATGTCCAAACACTAACCGCGGTGTATCATGTCCAAACACTTACCGCCGTGTCTCTTGTCCAAACGCTAACCGTGGTGTCTCATGTCCAAACGCTAACCGCGGTGTCTCATGTCCAAACGCTAACCGCGGTGTCCAAACACTAACCGCGGTGTCTCATGTCCAAACACTAACCGCGGTGTATCATGTCCAAACACTAACCGCGGCGTCTCATGTCCAAACACTTACCGCGGCGTCTCATGTCCAAACACTTACCGCTGTGTCTCATGTCCAAACACTAACCGCGGTGTCTCATGTCCAAACACTAACCGCGGTGTATCATGTCCAAACACTTACCGCTGTGTATCATGTCCAAAAACTAACCGCGGTGTATCATGTCCAAACACTAACCGCGGTGTTTCATGTCCAAACACTAACCGCGGTGCCTCATGTCCAAACACTTACCGCTGTGTCTCATGTCTAAACATTAACGGCGATGTCTCCAGTCCAAACACTTACAACGGTGTCTCCCGTTCAAACATAAATCACGGTGTCTCCCGTCCAAACACTTACCGCGGTGTCTCCCGTTAAAATATTAATCACGATGTCTCCCTTCCAACTATTGACTGCGGTGTCTCCCGTTAAAACATTAACCAGGGTGTCCCCATTCCAACTATTGACCGCGGTGTCTCCTGTTCAAATTACTTACCGCGGTGTCTCCCGTCCAAACACTAATCGCGGTGTCTCCCGTTAAATTATTAACCATTAACACATTGGCGGCAGTGTCTCCCTTCCAAACATTAACGGCGGTGTTTCCAGTCCGAACATTTACGGCGGTGTCTCCCGTACAAACACTTATCGCGATGTCTCTCGTCCAAACATTTACCGCGGTGTCTCCCGTACAAACACTTATCGCGATGTCTCTCGTCCAAACATTTACCGCGGTGTCTCCCGTACAAACACTTATCGCGATGTATCTCGTCCAAACATGTACCGCAGTGTCTCCCGTACAAACACTTATCGCGATGTCTCTCGTCCAAACATTTACGGCGGTGTCTCCCGTACAAACACTTATCGCGATGTCTCTCGTCCAAACATTTACCGCGGTGTCTCCCGTACAAACACTTATCACGATGTCTCTCGTCCAAAACATTAACCATGGTGTTTCCTGTCCAAACACTTATCACGATGTCTCTCGTCCAAACATTTACCGCGGTGTCTCCCGTACAAACACTTATCGCGATGTCTCTCGTCCAAACATTTACCGCGGTGTCTCCCGTACAAACACTTATCACGATGTCTCTCGTCCAAAACATTAACCATGGTGTTTCCTGTCCAAACACTTATCACGATGTCTCTCGTCCAAACATTTACCGCGGTGTCTCCCGTACAAACACTTATCGCGATGTCTCTCGTCCAAACATTTACCGCGGTGTCTCCCGTACAAACACTTATCGCGATGTCTCTCGTCCAAACATTTACCGCGGTGTCTCCCGTCCAAACACTTATCACGATGTCTCTCGTCCAAAACATTAACCATGGTGTTTCCTGTCCAAACACTTATCACGATGTCTCTCGTCCAAACATTTACCGCGGTGTCTCCCGTACAAACACTTATCGCGATGTCTCTCGTCCAAACATTTACCGCGGTGTCTCCCGTACAAACACTTATCGCGATGTCTCTCGTCCAAACATTTACCGCGGTGTCTCCCGTACAAACACTTATCGCGATGTCTCTCGTCCAAACATTTACCGCGGTGTCTCCCGTCCAAACACTTATCACGATGTCTCTCGTCCAAAACATTAACCATGGTGTTTCCCGTCCAAACACTTACCGCGGTGTCTGATGTTCAAACACTAACCACTGTGTCTCCCGTCTAAATGTTAAACTAGGTGTCTTCCGTTCAAACACTAACCCCGGTGTATCATGTCCGCCTCGGGTGCGGTACTTGTTATAGACTACGACTACGTTGATCATAAAGAGGTGTGTTCAAGAATCTGTCGAAACGACGTGAATAAGCATTTGCTGCTTGAGTTTACATGAAATCACAATGTTTATGACATTTACCTTTTACAAAATTACTGATGTGTTTATGATGGACAATTGTATAAAATGGACCAGTCAGTGCTACTAGGTACAAAGTGGCATTTGTGTACAGTGTAGGTATATATCGAACTGTCTAGCTGCTATTTCGTACCATATTATACACAAGTTCTGTATCGAACTGTCCAGTTGCTCTTTCGTACCACATTATACACAAGTTATGTACATTGTAGGTATATATCAAAATATTCCTAAACGGTCATTACATGAAAAAAATGGAGTTGCCAGATTTTGAACATTGAAGACTCTTCTACTTTAGGACATTTGGCACTGGAAGAGTTAAGCAAACGACTACTAACGTACTTACGTCTGTCCAAATCTGTGTATTTGAAGAGGAAGCAACGCAAAACGTCGGGCCTATATTTTATTGATAGTGTATTTGAAGAGGAAGCCACGCAAAACGTTCAGCCTATATTTTATTGATTGTAATATATAAATCTGTGTATTTGAAGAGGAAGTAACGCAAAACGTTCAGTTTAATTACTAGTGGATAATCGTAACTAATTTGCATTTCGTGATAAGGACGATTTCGATCTTGCGTTCCTCCTTTCGTTTATTATAGAGTAAATATTTTTGTTAACATAAGATAACATTTTCAAAATATTAAAAATGAATTATTAAATACAAAGTCTCATTCCAAATAGCATTTTTGTCCTTTGCATACAAATCGATTCTGTTTCTTAAATTGTTAACACTGCTTTAATTCTAGATAAACGAATCGTGCAGTAGGATACAATGGTATAGCCTTACTAACATTCAACAAATCTACAGCAAACAACTTTAAAAAATTTAGGTAGAACTATAGTAAAACTCTATCAATTACAGTATGATTATATCGCAGTATTTTTTCAAAATGTGTCGGCTGCATACGCGTGAAAATGCGTATTCGTGTGCTGGTTAAATGGTTATTATGGTGAAAATTAATAATTTCTCCAAAAGTCGTCTGCTGCAGATCCGTCAAAAGAGTTACAGATTGTTTTAACATTTTATGAAATAGTAGGAATGGACATATATGATACAATAACATATGTTTTGTCAGACGATACATCAATGGCTATGTGACATGTAGCCAGACATCGAACTCTCTTGTGAGACTGTTTGAGAAAACTTGGAGAGTAAAAACACTATAATAATCGAAACCATATACATAGGCTATATATAGTTACACTGTGGGAATTATTACGGTCATTATTATATTAGCATATTGATCATATATAGAGAGACTATTTTCAGGTTTTGTGTTTTTTTCCACATTTTCTCAAATAAAAAGTCGTACGCTCCTGGTATGTACAAACTATCCCGTATATTCACTGATGCAACGTGACCCCGATTCGCCAGAAGCAGCTGATATCTGGGTACAAAACGTCAAAATCGGGTCAATGTTGACGTGCTATCCCTCAGACAATGTTTAATGTATGATTTACTTATATTGATTGATCAGCCTAAGTGAATATTAAGAATAATTCGGACAATTGTTTATCGACATTATACCAGTAATAAACACAATATTGTATCTGTCAAATCCAGACAAATTAATGAAGGTATTGGCTCTCCTCCTCAAACAACATAAACAGATGTCAGTATTATGATAAGAGCCACGTCACGTTAAAACCCAGGTTCCTATTTTCTTTGTTATATATCTAAGATAATAAATCAATAAAATATAGGGGTTACGTTTTGCGTGTCTTCCTCTTCAAATACACAGATTTATATATTACAATCAATAACTTATAGGCCGTACGTTTTGCCTTGCTTCCCCTTAGGTGCTACCTATTTACGAAAAAACGTAAGATGATTGTAAACAAACTTTGGCCATAACAAATGATTTGAAAGAAATTGACTAGAAGATAATAATATTTATGTCATGTTGTATGCATGATCACAACATGTTCGGAATTCGTATTGCTGTCGTCTATTATTACGAACAAAAAATAATAAAGTAAAGACTATCAGAAAATCAAGGAATACATTTATAATAAACGAGGTTTAAACATGAGGGCCAAGATGATCCTTAATCGATCACCTGCTTTATGGTAAAGAAGTAATATATATCAGCCCTTTTCTGATGCCACCTGAAGACGGCCTTTTTCAACCAGTCGATATGACTGGAACAAATTATGTAAGGGGTCACATTTCTGCTTAACCTTTTCTCTTATAGAGACGGTTTCTGGCGCCTTTGCTGCCTTAGGAAAAGATTGTCGCCAAAGGAACAATTATCATTATGAGAAAGTTATCCTTTTACCACACTTTTTGATAATAATAAATCGTTATACTTTGTATGAGTGAATCTATAGCTCATGTTTAGGAATTTAGGGTCTTTCATGATGTTAGCACTTTTTTTTGGCGGGAAACGACGTCGCTCCATTTGACGTTACGCCAATATGACGTGTTACGGAAATTACGTCACGTTCTTCTTTGGCTACGTTACAGTCAAAATTTAGGTTCGGACGTAGTAGTCTAAGGCTGTCATCTTTTTTGACGAACGGGAAAACATGTTTCTTTTTATTTTTAACTTTTTCGTACACATGTTAATTCACACGAAAATAACACTACACTTTTATGATCTTAAATATCGGTTTTAAAAAAAAAAGATTAAAAAGACGACAATAATTTTCAATCCATGTTTTTAGTCTCATTTTATACATAACCAAAATGGTGAAAAAAAGAACAATATCTCACACATGAGCGAAAAAAAACATATTTTGTTTTCGTATGATCTAAATGAGCCATTCCGCGAGAAAAACCAACATTGTGGTATCTGCGTAAAGTATCGGCACGTATCAGCCTAAGCATGCAACGCAGGCTAACCCGGACAGATACTTTTCACCTCCTGAGTCTATTAAATGAGTATTTCTTTGAAACAGTGTCCAATCAAACTCCCTATCTCTTTATTCCGTTTTAAACGTGTATGGATTTGAATTATCTCATCTTTAATCGCTTTATGTGTCATTATATTTTATATCAGTTTAAAAAAGGTGTCCGCTGAGATATGATAATGTAGTACGGAGTAAGACATTTGAAACACATTGTGTTTCGGTCTCATAGCTTCCATGATGCTTGTAGAATTATGTACATGTATCAAATAATAGAGATCCTGATCAGACTGCGAGAAGACGTCCATTTTATATTATACCAAGATAGATATAGATTGTACAGCCTTCACTGTAGCTGACACAAACATAATGCTTCGATTTAATTAATCAAGCTTATACACACTCTTATCAGCACAATGGTGACAAAAGATAGTGTACATACATAAAAGTGAGGAGATCGTAAGAAAGGGAGTGTATATTACATCAATTTAGAATTTACCTTTATTGACTGATTCCAATGAAGGTTTTTTTTAATTATTAAATGTTAATAAATATCTGTGTTGAATATATTTCCCAGTCAATGACCGATGCTAAGATTAAGTTTATCGATCCATTTTTAACATGCGTCATTAATAATTAACACACCGACCAAAATGCCCCAAAATGCAGCTGCGGCGATAGACATCTGCGTAATGTATCGACCAGATCAGCCTGCGCTGTCCGCGCAGACTGATCCGGCCGACACATTCCGTCTTAGGGGGATAGATGTATAGAGTAGTGATTCCTGAAACAGAAAATCCACAGGAGGCGAAAAGTGTCTATCCGGGTAGGCCTGTGTGGCATGCTTAGGCTGATCCGGGTCGATACTTTACGCAGAGTCCACAATGTTGATTTTCTCACGAGACGGCCTACACATTAATTATTGCAAAGCTACGCCCCTGGAATATACTTATGAACGTCTTGCATACAAGATAGGACCAAGGCCACGTTAGAACATATACTCAAGTTTACAAGTATTCAATTTGATTGTACGTACGGAGTGGAGTTACTGTTTAGATATTTTAAGGGAGACTGAAAGCTTTCCAGCCTGTAAATAAGTACAAATCATACATTTGTTCAAAGTATATATCAAGCAGTTACACACGTGACTCTAATGGGATTGTCATGTTCAGATGCTTATTGGCCTTTGTTTTACAAGAAGAAGAAAACGTTCATTTTCATAACATGTACAACAAAGAAAGCCTGTGTATATTCTGCTTCGACATTGTATCGTATCTGTATGATTCACGAGAGCAAACATCACTTTGAAATTTGTTCTCATGAAAGTCTTCGTATATACATGTATATATTCCTATTTTTCCGCTATTAATGTTAAACAGTTGTTTCAAAGCAGACATCTGACTTAACTAACCAATCTATAAAAGGGTAATATTCGTTTTCCAAGTAGGTCTAAGCTGCAGACTGACAACATTGAATCGTCTGCTTTTATTTCAGAAAGGAATTTACCGTCAATGGAAGCGTGTGGACCATTTCTATAACATGAACAATGTCTAATGTAACGTCAGTGGACACGTCAGAACCATTTCTATAACATGAACATTGTATAATTTAACGTCAATGGACACGTCAGGACTAATTCTATAACATAAACATTGTATAATTTAACGTCAATGGAAGCGTCAGGACCATTTCTATAACATGAACAATGTCTAACTTAACGTCAATGGAAGCGTCAGGACCATTTATATCACATGAACAATGTATAATTTACCGTCAATGGAAGCGTCAGGACCATTTCTATAGCATGGACAATGTCTAACTTAACGTCACTTGACACATCAGGACCATTTCTATAACATGAACATTGTCTAACTTAACGTCAATTGACACGTCAGGACCATTTCTATAACATGGACAATGTCTAACTTAACGTCAATGGACACGTCAGGACTATTTCTATAACATGAACAATGTCTAACTTAACGTCAATTGACACGTCAGGACTATTTCTTTAACATAGAACACGTATAATTTAATGTCAATGGAAGCGTCAGGACATTTTATATTACATGAACAATGTCTAACTTAACGTCAATTGACACATCAGGACTATTTTTTTAACATAAAAGACGTAATATGTTAATAGGCAAAGCCTAGGTCGTGTGAAAGCAAGAACAAATTAATTAAGTACTGTCTGTCCCCAAACAAGAAACAAATTAATAGGCAAATTGTAGAAAGTTACAAAAACAGAATTTGAAAAACATATTGAAATAAACGAAACATTTAAGTTTAATTTGTACATATATATCTGTTTCATTTTTTATTAGGTTACAGACTGTAAGATTTCCAAGGATGTTGATGGAAAACAACACTAGAAGGCATTGAAGAATGTTCTGATTTATTTTTACAAATGCCAGTTATTTGTAAACTAGTAATACATATAATTGGAAACTGATTCTTACCATGGTTGATTGAATGACTTGCGCTTAACATTACTTTCAATGGTACTTCAGTTCACCTAACATTTTCCCCTGGCTTTCTATCTAATACTAAAATACTCCACACAACAATCTTCCAAGGCAGATGATTAACTTTGCATGATCTGGCTGAATGTATAATCTTGAGACAATTTAAGATGAGAACACTATGCATACAGACTGAGAAAACTGTAATTTTTGACAAATATTTTCAAAAGTACCATTTATATTGATGTATGTTGGAAAGGGTAAAGTTTAGCCCCTTGTCTGATGTAAATTACTTAATTTCTGTGACAAATCTGAATACATTGTCGGAATGGTGTAATTGATCCAAAATGAACATATCCAAAATGAACAATATGTTCCTATTCAACAACATTTTCACTTTGAACCCCTATCTCCTTTTCTGGTTTTTAATTTGTAAAACATGAAACAGCATCAGATTATTTGTTAATAAGTACCAGACTTAGTGTCAACAACTGATTATATATACATGTATCTGAAATATGTAGTTTGAAAAGAAATGGATAATGAAAGATCTGATCAATATATTCAATATATATTTTATTGATAAAACAATAAACAGTATGTTTATAGGAAATAAAGAAATTCTAAAAAGTACAAACAGAGAAATGGATTTTCCAGAAGAATTTGCAATAATTTAACATTGTTAGTGATCATGTTAAATTGCTCTATTATAAAAATATGATGTATAATTGTTGTTAAAACTTTGATATTAGAACGGTTATCAAAGCTGGATCAAACCTTGAACATGTACAGATTCTCAGAGTTATCAATGTTGATAACCATTCCTTTTTTTAATTGTTATTGCTCAATTATAAAAGCTTTTGAAAAGGGTACAGGGAGTAAACTAGTTTCACTAGAAGCCTGGATAAAAATGTAATAAGTGTTTAAGTAAGACAACTCCCCACAACATAATTGTTTCATGTATACATTGTTAAGTTCAGTTGCTTCTTTCAAAACATGTACCTGCTGAGATTTGATCTTGGAACTCTTGTTAGACCAGGTGTTTTACCATTAAACTACAGTATAGGTTTTTATTTTGAGCAGCAGTCCATGAAAATATGTTCAATTTTATTACCAGTAAAGTATAAGAATTTTTTTGTTACAATGAATGTATACCAATTTAAATTTTACCATTTCTATTGTATAGATTATACAATTTCACACAGAAAAATGGATTTCACAATAAATTTCAGTTTTATCAGAGGACAGAACGAACACCTATGTGAGGTCACTGGGTGATTAATACAACTGACATTAATTATGAACTGCCTTATAGTCTTTTTCTGTTGAAAAACAGATGAAGTTTTCTTTATTTTTCAACCAAAATGTTTATACAAATTTATTTGAATAAAAAGTATTTTGAGTGTTTGTTGAATTTAAAAAGAGATAGATTGATCCTCTTTATCTACAGATTTCAATGCTCAGTTTGTTTTTAACTTTTTACCTTATTTGAGTTTGATATAGTTAGTGTATATTGCCCTATTTCATAGACGGACCTAAATCGGTGACCATAAAATGTTTTTTATTTTGCATTTGCTCTTCAATTTGAAGAGTTCTATGACATCATTGGTTGTTGTGCTCCCAAGTATGAAAAAAGTGCTGTCAATAGATGATGAATCTTTTGTAAATGTTGTTTGAATACATGCATGCAGAGTATTTAAAATAACCTAGTGAAAATAATGTTTAAATTCTTAGTACAAAGTTTGTCCAATCTGATCAATTAACACATTTTGGATAAACAAAATATATGAAACTACTAGAAATTCAGCCTGTTGAAAGAAATGTAATGTGTTTTACTGATAGCCCCCATATGACATCATTTCTTTAAAACAATCATGACTCATTTGAGTTTGATCAATAAACAAATTTTGGTTAAAAAAAAGATGAATCTATTAGAAATGCAGCCTGTTGAAAGAAAAGTAATGTGTTTTACTGATAGTCCACATATGACATCATTTCTTTAAAACAATGGACTCATTTGAGTTTGATCAATAAACACATTTTGGATAAAAAAGAAATTCAGCCTGTTGAAAGAAAAGTAATGTGTTTTATTGATAGCCCACATATGACATCATTCCTTTAGAACAATGGACTCATTTGAGTTTGATCAATAAACACATTTTGGATAAAAAATTTATCAAACTACTAGAAATTCAGCCTGTTGAAAGAAAAGTTATGTGTTTTACTGATAGTCCACATATAACATCATTTCGTTAAAACAATAGACTCATTTGAAGGCATGAAAGTGTTTTCCTCTCTTTCAGGTTGGAGGATATATGGCTTAAGACATTTACTATGTATACCCCAAAAACTGATTCTGGTCATACTTTCATGATTTGACAAAGACTAGGTCATAGACATAAGCTGTTAAACTGTACAATGTGAAAGAAATATGTAAATTGAAGGCAAATAATTTGAAATTTACTAGTTTTGTTTGTTTGCTACATTTACTGCAATATATAGATAAACGTCTTAAAGTCAATACAACTAGACAGTCGAAGATATGATAGTTTAGCTATTTTCTTGAGTGGAGTCAAAGTTTGACAAGACGGCTTCGGTTTCAAATGACAGATACAAACAAAAACGATACACATCATGTGACGTCACGCGATGTGACGAAAGCATCGTGAAACGTTCCCAACAGATACTAACAAATAATTTAGAAATGAAGTTATATTTTTAAGCAAATTATTGATATAACAAATAGCTTACCTTAAAATGAAGCTATGCCGATACAGAAACAGAATTGTTCGTCCTTTTCTGTTAAAATAATATCCGAGGCCAGTGTAACGAACGATAACTTCCGTTGAAATATTTACAATCATTTTCAAGTGTTTATTGCTTCTCTATATTGCAAAGATATGAAATCCATGAAATAATGATGACAGGTACAAAAGAATAGTCGACTTAGCCTTCATAAAGTCCTTCCAGTGAATGAAATCCATTTGTGACGAGTCAAACTATCTTTTCCTACCATTCCTGTCGTTTTCCTTTTGTTATTTATGTATTACTTGTCTTACAATGACGTTTCTTTCGTTGCAATGACGTCACATTTGAATATGTTTACTTCCGGTTGAGAAAATATTATTTTAAAAATAGAAAACGAGTGCAATTACACGCAAATTATCACATATCAGATTCCTTCTTTTAATTCCTTTATCGAGGAGGAATTTAATTTAATTTTTCTCTCTAGTTCTAAGTATTGTTTGATTTGTCAAAACATACGAATATCGTGTTTGTGGGTTTTACCGGTTACGTCCAGTAAGACCGGAAGCAAAATGGCCGAAAAAAAGTGCTATGGGGTTGAAATTTGATATGTGAAAAACAGTAAGATTGTACTGAATTCTCGTTGTTTTGATCTCGTATGATGTGATCGTACGGGTAACCTATAGGCGTGCCGAAGGCTCGAGCTTTCACACGTATAATTTAACGTCAATGGACACGTCAGGACCATTACTATAACATGGACAATGTCTAACTTAACGTCAATTGACACATCAGGACTATTTCTATAACATGAACAATGTCTAACTTAACGTCAATTGACACGTCAGGACTATTTCTTTAACATAGAACACGTATGATTTAACGTCAATGGAAGCGTCAGGACATTTCCTATTACATGAACAATGTCTAACATAACGTCAATTGACACATCAGGACTATTTCTATAACATGAACACTGTCTAACTTAACGTCAATTGACACATCAGGACGATTTCTTAAACATAGAACACGTATAATTTAACGTCAATTGACACATCAGGACCATTTATATAACATGGACAATGTCTAACATAACGTCAATGGACACGTCAGGACCATTTTTATAACATGAACAATGTCTAACTTAACGTCAATTGACACATCCGGACTATTTCTTTAACATAAAAGACGTATAATTTAACATCAATGGACACGTCAGGATTATTTCTATATAATGGACAATGTCTAACTTAACGTCAATTGACACGTCAGGACTATTTCTATAACATGGACAAGTTCTTATTTATCACAAAATACATTGATCGGCGTTGAAGATTAAACCTTCTTCACATACAACAATTCTGTAGCAAATGTCTTTGACAACAACCCGGAAATAGTGTATAATATCTTTTAAAATGCAAGAAGATGTATTATTATTGAATAGAGGAGAACAATTGTGCCAAAAGGAGAAACTCGCTTTGAGCAATTTATGCTTTTGCCACAATGTTTTCAAAGGTCGTCTGATGCGGAAGACAAGGTTAACTCACACGGACATTAGGGACCAGTGTAGATCCAGATCATCTTACACATCCACAAAGTCTAATTATGATGTGTATTGTCCGTTATTTAATGAATACTCTGACATCAACTGTACATTTCAATCACGTAGTTTGGTATTCAAATTAACCAAATTAATGTTAATGTTGCAAGTTAATGTTTTAACTGGACAAAACATTGTAAGGTTGGTTTCGTATGATTTGAGTCTGTTCGTTGGAAACGTTATTACTTGGCTATTAAGAACAATGTTCAAGACCTACAGTGCTCTCATTGCTTAACCCTTTCCAACAAAAAGACGATTTCAGACGCCTCTGCAGCAGACAGCTATTGAAAACATTGTGGCAAAGGTGAAACTGAGCAATTTCACCATTTGCCACAATGTTTTCAACCTATTTTTAAAATTAGTTAACTGTCATTTATGGAGAATTTGTTTACATTTTTGCCTAGATGATTTCGAAGTCGTCTGCTGCAGATTTGTTGTATATGGTAAATGGTTAAAGAAATTTGCTAGAGGTTTATGTCACACTGTGTAGCTTCTGATCTGTCTTAACAGATGGACGGACTAATCGGAACCTGCACTGCTCAGATATCAAACACTCGAACCTCTTTTCCGATGGACGGGCTAATCTTACTCCTGATCCTAGAAATGAACAGGCATGCGTTCATAAATCGAGATTTCACGCCACAATAGGTCGCAATGGAAGGTATATTTTCAGTCAATACCTTCTACCAATGAACGGACATGTTGTTAGAAAGTTCATCATCTAAAGTGGTGACAACAAAGGGGAAGATCGCCAAAGGCTTACAGTATGTAGGATTGTCTTCTTAGAGAACCAATATTCATACAATTGAAAACACTTTCTCCGTCGTGATGAAATGGAAAATCCGCTTTCTTTTCACAACGGAAACAACGCTGTCTTCTTTAAGAACTAATTTGTTAGCGTGTTCTGTCCTAGAGAACGGAAATTTTAGCTAGAAGCTTATTGTCTTTAGCACTATACTTAACGAAACCAACATAACAGCAATTCCTCATACCTTCAAGGTATCAGCGGTATGATGAACCTTATCATTATCATGTGTAGGATAATATCTAAATAATGTAGGTGTAGATCCAGATCGGTCAGTGCTTCCACGAAGTCTAATACGGCGCTGCACTGTTCGCCAATTAGTCCTAAAGGCTTTCAAGGGAGACTCCTGTATTCTGTATAGAAGGTTAAAAGAAGCTTCAGAAAGTGCCCATTTGGATTTGTGAGCATGGAAGCGTAAGCACGTCTTTATCCACACGTGTAATTATAACGCTGTTGTTGTTGTTGTTCACAGAGCACCGCCCATATCTGGCAGCGTGATTCGAATTGACACTGTCAGAAGCTTCATCAACAATTCAACGCAGTTTAAATGACCAGGGGCGTAGCTTGGCAATAATCAATGTGTAGGCCGTCTAGTAAGAAAACATTGTGGACTCTGCGTAAAGTATCGACCCAGATCAGCCTAAGCAAGCCACACAGGCGTACCCGGCTATACACTTTTCGCCTCCTGTGGATTTTCTGTTTCAGGAATCACTACTCTATTTATCCCCCCTTAGACGGAATGTGTCGGCCGGATCAGTCTGCGCGGACAGCGCAGGCTGATCTGGTTGATACATTACGCAGATGTGTATCGCTGCAGCTGCATTTTGGGGAATTTTTAGAAAAAATGTGTAGGCACGTGCCTACAATGCCTAAAGGGAGCTACGCCCCTGATGACAGTGCAGTAATAGATCAGTCTGGTGCGATGGTTGATCTGACTATGTTTGGTTGTCCTTGAGCAATGCCATATTTGGTTAGACATTAGACCACCGTGAGGTTTGTGATCGACCCTAATGAAATAACTGATATTAAATAACTCTCAGGTCTGTGTTTTCTGCGATCATAGTAATGGGTCATTTGTCATTATTTCACAATGTATCTTAAACAAATTGTTGAAAGTGGCGTAAAATACCAACAAAGCAAACAAAACATGGCGATTCAACGCTATCCACTGGGCCTTTGCGGATTTCTCTCCGTTTCGATCAAGACCTAGTTAGGCAGCATGTCCATCGAAGACAAGATGTTACAGAAAGGTTTGTCTTCAATATGCATGTATCTGCAAAAGCGTTGAACTATGATGGCTGAAATTCGAGTAATGTCTTGATGCTCAGGATTGGCGTCAGGATAACTGGTCTAGTTGTACTGGTCTCTTATATATGGAAGCTTGAATTGCCCCCCTAGATAAAACGATAATTTATAACAGATAAGTGAACTGGGATATTGTAAAAATATATCATTCATTTTGTGTTAAATTAATCACAAAAACGTTAAACAATAAAATCGTTTTGCAATAAGTTATTGTCCTAAATGTTTAAATTAGTTTGATATTGTGACCAGACATTAATGGTTTTGTGAACACAAGTCGCAATAGATATATTTGTCTGTAATACTTTCATTCGGTATGAAGTAAGTTTAACTCACGTTACATGTCAATGCAATACGTCATTTCTTTTCTTGGTAATTCAAGGTTCCATACTTGCAAAGGAAATGCCGTGATATGATTGTAAACTTGCACACGTACAATACCATACATGCCAACACATTTCGACGATTCCTCGATATCAACTCGGTCATTGCGGACTTCACTCGTTCTCGACCAATTCCTTGTAAGGCAGCATGTTTCCTGGAAGTCATGATGCTACAGAGATGTTTGTCTTCAATATATCTCCAAACAAACTCAATTACACTCCACTTCTGTAGCGTGGATTAGCCGATAATAAGGCAGGAAGCGATGAACTATGAGAGTTGACATTCGAGTAATTACTAGAATTCGTGCCGTATACGTGATGGGCTTATTGACCGTTCTTCCTTACGTCGACTCCAAGTGTATCACATATTATTCTTTCTTTGTCAAAGGACATTTAAAACGCGACCTTCGGGGAGAGGGACGTTGCAACAGTATTAAAACCACATCAGCTTGTGCCGCCGATCCGTCTGATCTGAGTCTCCTTCTTTTGCAATGTATTTAATAGATACATTTTTACACTTCAAACAACTATCAAAACTCTCTGTAAATGAAGCTTTAACCCTTTCCCTCATACGAAAATTCTGCAGCAGACGACTTTCGACATATTTTGTAATTAAATGAATAACCTTATTTTCTTTTGTCACTATGTTTTCAAAAAGCCGTCTGCTGCATAGGCGCCAGAAAGCGTCTATATGAGGGAAAGAGTTAATAATTGAACAGAGCTGAAAACATTATGGCAAAAGGAGAAATTGCACATAATGAGCAAGTTCTCCTTTTGGCGTAAAGTTTTCAATTGTCTAATGCTAAGCCGCATGTGGTAAAGGGTTAATAAATAATTACGTTTATACGGGTTCGTTGCGGACCAAGATTGAAATGGTTGCACAGTTTTCGGCAATAACGTCGTCATCTACTAACCTTAAAAGATAGTTTTTGGAGTCGTCTGCTTTGAAAACTTCTTAGGAAAACATAAATAAACATCTTGAAGATTGGAATAATTCTTATGACAAGGGGTTAAAAAGGTGCAATTACAAGTTTTGAACATATTAACATGCCACACACAACGTTACCATAAGGTGTCGGATGTATTTGTTTGTTTGTTTGTTTGTATGGTGTTTAAACACAGCTGTCAACACTGTTTCAGTTATATCACGGCGTGTCCTTGGTTATTTACCCGTACTACTCGACCATTTATCCTGAAATATCCGAGTCAGTCATAATGCTAACCTTACAGCCCTGAACGCCATGGAGGATAATCAATCATTGTTAAGGTAAGACCCGCACCCGAGGCGGACGCACTACCACTACATCGACGAGGCGGTGTGTCGGATGTTTTAAAATGCGTCAAATTTCGTCTCTGTCTGACAAATGGTTAAAGTCTGACTCTAGATTGCTAAGAGCTAATCTGTACAATGATTGGCACTCCATCAAGTTAATAGTGTGACCGCTGTGTGCCGGTCAGAGGTAATCTATATAATGTATTCCCTTAAAAACGACTTAAGACCGTCGCGAATTGATTAAATAAATTATTTAAGGCGAGCTAAATGATAAACAGAACTTAGAAATAAATATTCGACAAATATAATTGCAAACAAAACATGATCTGACAAATACGATAAGATTGTAACATGACTCTTCATAATAATGGTGAATCAGGTATTCGTCACGTGCAGTCCCGCCGCGATAGGTCAGTCGGTTACGACGAGGTCCACGAAGAGTTAAAACCCCTATCCAGCCGCGATAGGTCAGTCGGTAGCGATGAGGTCCACCAAGCTAGCGGTCGAGAGTTGAAATCACTGTCACGGTCCGGCCGCGATAGATCAGTAGGTAACGACGAGGTCCACCAAGCCAGCGATCGTCGAGATTACAGACCCCGGTCCAGTGTCGCGAGTACTGGTTAAGTCTCCAGGAAGCAAACATCGAGCATGATTAATCTAAGCCAAAGGCTTGTTTCGCAATCGATGTAAAATAGATAAGTTTAAACTAAGCCAGCGATCGTAGAGAGTACAGATCCCGGTATAGCCGCGATAGATCAGTAGGTAACGATGAGGTCCACCTAGCCAGCGGTCGAGAAATCGAACCCCGGTCCAGCCGCGATAGATAAGTCGGTAATGACGAGGTCCACCAAGCCAGGTCGAGAATTAAAACCCCAGTCCAGCCGTGATAGGTCAGTCGGTAACGACGAGGTCCACCAAGCCAGCGATCGTCGAGAGTACAGACCCCGATCCAGCCGCGATAGATAAGTCGGTAACGATGAGGTCCAACAAGCCAGCGGTCGAGAGTTGAAATCCCGGTCAGGCAGCGATGGATCAGTAGATAACGACGAGGTCCACCAAGCCAGCGACCGTCGACAGTACAGACCCTGGTCCAGCCGCGATAGATCAGTAGGTAACGACGAGGTTCACCTAACCAGCGGTTGAGAAATCGAATCCCGGTCCAGCCGCGATATATAAGTCGGTAACGACGAGCTCCACCAAGCCAGGTCGAGAATTAAAACCCCAGTCCAGCCGTGATAGGTCAGTCGGTAACGATGAGTTCCACTAAGCCAGCGGTCGAGAGTTCCGACCCCGGTCCAGGCGCGAAAGATAAGTCGGTAACGACGAGGCCCACCAAACCAGCGGTCAAGAGCTAAAACCCCGGTCCAGCCGCGATAAGTCAGTCGGTCACGACGAGGTGCACCTAGGCAGCGGTCGAGAGTTCAAACCCCGGTTCAGCCGATATAGGTCAGTCGTTAATGACGGGGTCCACACCACACCGTCGGTCTACAGTTCAAACCCCGGTTCGGCCATTCCTTCTTTCCGATTGTTGACAAAGGTCATTGTGACTATCGTCATTCTTCTTCCACCAATCGGCTAAATAGACTAGCTAATCTGGTTCTACACTGGTCGCAAATCCTTGCGCTTGGTCTCATACCTCAATTACACTTTTACATGCAATGTCAGAACGAGAACCGCAAGATCGTTGCACCCTATTGGTAATTGGTATTTTTTACAGAATATTCCCCGAAATATGCCTAGTTGTAAGTTTCCTTTTCGGAGACGACCGACAGACCATATTATATGCAAAACTATTTCTTAATAAGTGGTCGATATTGCCCCAAGTCACTCGAGACGCGTTTTCAATATTATGAACGTAATTGCCGCTATAGATCACTCGTCATTGTAATAAATCGTGTAAAAAGCTGTCATATTCGACCTAAAACACCCGTAAGCATTGCTTTATTATTACAAAATATTTTATTCTGTTCTAGGCCAACAACAAAGTCAATTTACTAAGGTTGTCGAAAATGATGAACGTTTGTCAAATATATTTTGACACCGGCAAAATAATTTTTCCGACAACTCAAAATTAAGTGCGTTACTTATAGACATTTTCTGAATAATCAAATGTGAAAACAATACAAAAAGTCACATATATTGATTGGAAAACATTTCATCCTAGCTCTTAAAAAGACATCATTGAAGTATCATTGATATCAACCAGTGAATACATAGATCAATACTCTCACATGCGCAGTCTGGTCTGACTAAACTAGTCACCAAAGATTTCCGGGATCATTTGAAAACATGTTCCGTATGTGTCGGATTACATGAATGTGTTTTAACCCTTATCCCACTGTACTCGACTTTTACCCTTTCCCACATACAACAAATCTGCAGCAGACGACTTTGAAAACTTCTACACAAAAGCACAGAAAATCCCTTAAAATGAAAGAACAATAATTGAATGGAATTGAAAACTTCTACACAAAAGCACAGAAAATCCCTTAAAATGAAAGAACAATAATTGAATGGAATTGAAAACATGGTGACAAAAGAAGAAATTGTTCGCTTTGAGCAATTTCTTCTTTTGTCGCCATGTTTTCAAAATGCCGTCTGCTGCAGACGTGTTAGAAAACGTTTATATGAGTGAAAGGGTTAAACTGCAAAAGCGAACAATTTTGAAAACCCTATTTAATATTGACTTACGTTATGTTCTATAGAGAGTTATTAAGTAAGTATATTATACTAGAATGCAGTCAGGTTAATTATTTGGATGTTCATATTTCCCATAAAGATACACAAGGGTTGCATATTTTAACCTTTATCCTGTTGCATGCCGCTTTAATCATTTCCCACCTTATATGAGTTGTTGGGCAATTGCAGTTGACGGCTGTTGTTAAGATTGTTGCAAAGGGAGAAAATAACAAAACAATAATACAAAAAGTAATAAATAACAACCGTCCCACTGGGCCCATAAATCATTTTCAAAGGGAATACAATTAAGAAAAACAAATTTGTTCATGCCAGTCAAATTTGAAAAACGTATTTACTCTGGAATTATACGTTTCGTACTACTTCATAACGCACATCACAATAAGTAGACAGATAGGAGCAAACATATAATATATCTATATAACCTATTTACGAAAAACCTGTTTGAAAGGAAAATCGTGCAGATTACTTAGACCATAAATATCGATTTTAAAAATAATTGACAAGACGGCGATAATGTTCAATTCGATTTTTTTTTGCATAAACGCTTAATATTTGGATCTTTATTGTTGTCGTCTATCATGAAGTAAGGTGTATGATAATAAATACATACATTTTGAATCCTGATAGTATTTTTTCGGCGATAGCTGATTAACCTGGGTTTTGACCTAGATGTTAAACAAATGATCTATATTGCAGACCAATCAAATGTTGTATTTAATGAATAATGTCGAATAAATAAAGGAAATGAAACGTTTTGATTGGTTCATAGTTTTAAAATGAAATGTTCTGCATACTAACCTTTAATTGTTTTCCTTAAAAAATCAGTGGAAACGTATGAAATATAATATTCAAGAGCAAAATATTAATTATTTTTGAAACATGATAAGTGTTCCGTTATTTATCGTCAATTGAAATGTATACACCTCTTGGGAGCTTCGTGTAATCTCCAGTCATGTGACGGGGTATTCTCGACCTTGATAATCTATTTATAGAAACTGAAGCTAAAGATAAAGATAAAAACAAGTTGATTCCATTGTTTCCGTTTAGTATTTAATAATTTCTGAGAGTTTATGGCTGACACGTGGTTCTAAAAAGACAGAGATAAACAAAAAACGCGCAAGCTACATTCGATTACCGATTCTCTTTCTTTTAAAGAACAACGTTCTAATCGAACAATGTTCCAACTGGTTCACGATTATAATGCATTTCCAATTCAAGGAGCTGTCGAATTCTTAGATATACAACATTATTGCGCAACTTTTATAATTCATGAAAAATTACTGATTGTTTTGATTATTAACAAAACCTGTCTGATATTCAATTCAAATAATATGCGCATGTTCCATTTCTTAGTGTTTTCTCATATTGATCGCCGTTTATCCTTTTAAAAGATTTTTCTTGCTTTAATCATTGTGGTTTTTTGTTTTTTTTAAGTAAACGCAAGTTATAAAGCATTTTTGTTTCCATAAATATCGAATTTAAAAAATATTGACTAAACGACGATGATTTTCAAACCATGTTTTTTGCATGACCGGTATTTTATATACAAAATGGTGGCCCCCATGGATTGACGTTATTATTGGAGGTCACTTCAGAACGTTTCATATGATATTTTCTCCTGTGCGTTACCTATGAAAGAAAAACCCATTGATGGTTCTTTTTTGTATATGTGCGATTTTTTCTCCAAAGAACACAAATAAAAGTTAGATTTTTCAATAAAGTCAATATTAAAAGCCAATATAAGTACGTATAATTATGAATGAGATCTTATCAGCAAAGATACAAACGTTAATTTTCCAAAACTTAACGGCATCACGTGGAGTCTGTATGGGGAAAGGGAGAAAGTCAAAATTAAGCAATGACACAGGTGAACGATTGTGTATGTGAGTGAATAAGTAATTCATTTTTGAGTGAGTGAGCGCATGAGTGCGTGCAAGACGGTATAAAATGGTGAGTGTTTTATTTATACGATATACATTAGATTACATCAACGGTAATTTGAACTCCTTCCCTATTTGAAGCCACTCAAAGAGAACAATGACGGAGTTCAAAGCATTGCGTGTCAACAAGAACTTACTCATTACAATCATTTACTCCTCCTGCAATGCAACCAAAATATAACTGCAGTAATCTAATCAAAAGTTGCTTGTATGATTCAGAGGAAACTACATATCAGTGTTAGGGGTATAATGCTCCTCATCTTACAACATAAGCTTTACATTTTTCTTATTTTCTTACTTGATTTGATATTAAATATCACAATTATTATTAAATGATTAATTGCAGAAATGCCTCTGTATTTCACCGAATATTTCTGATTGTGTGCTTCTATAAAAAATCGCATGAAACTAAACAATATTTTTCCAATTCTTTTTCTTAGCGCTCATAGAATATACATATGCGAGCGTCATCAATGTATCGGCCTGTCTTAATTCTCAGAGGTAAAATATCTCATCTTAGCTGAGCTAAAAGAGAGCACTCGTTTTAACGTTTGGCCAATTTGATGGTAAAAGTATCTGTAAACAGTGTAGATATTCTAAGTGTTGGTGTTTGTTGTACACTTGTTGACCACTGCGACCTATCGTATTGTTAAGTTATAAGCTCTGCTACTATGTTCATCTGTATTACCTGTCTGTTGTTAAAATTACGCGATTCTAGTTTTAAAAAAATATCATGCCGCTACTCAGTTATTTCCACAAACAATGTAATCTAGATTAAACACGGTTTTGATAAATATATTTTCTTCGGTCATTAGTTCATTTTAGAAACGTATAATCGACAAACATTGCCTATAAACACACGGTAGCTACCCATTGTGCCCATTGAGTGCGGTCACAGGTGCGTATTTGTGTACTCCAAGATAGTATCGCTTTCTTCTTTTATGTATGTGTTATCTAAATAGCTATATGTTTTAAACCCCATGTCGATGACCCGTATTCAAGAATCAAAACCACACAGTTGTAGTAAAGTGTTTCATAAGTCATGAAACCGAAGTCTTTCACCCATATTGTAGAATTTTGAAATAATTGTTAACATGACCGTCGATTCAATTTACTAAGGTATAAGAGCAATTCATTATCGACAAAGTCAAATGCTTTTTAAGGTCTAAGAATGTTATGAAAACATTTTTCTTATTACGAATTACACTGTTCATTGTTAACATGTGATCATCGTCGGATCTTTTGTACCTCAAGCCATTTTATTCGTCTGCTACCAGAGCATTTGATTCCAAGTGTTTCATTTTTTGTTTAAAATTGCACTGTAGTTGCTTGCAATGAAATATTTCAAGACTATAGGCATATACTTATGCAACCATATGGCAATGGCACGCGCGTCTATTAGAATTAGGGTTTATCAATAACGGGAAAATAATCGACATTTTCCATGGATGTGGTATATTTCTAGTATCAAAAATCAGTTGTAATGAGCGATTACTGGAGGAACTTTCTTATGTATGTTTATAAACAATCGCAAACTTAATATTTTCGTGAAATTTACATTAAGATTATCCTTATAACAACTTGTCATCTCATGTGAAATCTGAAAAACTAATACATATATAGCCTCCAACTTCTACTGGCGACTAATAATAGTGAAATATCAACTAAAATTCATCTCAATTATCTGAGAACAAACACGACCTTTAATCTTCGCATTGCCCAGACTATAAAGGATTACATTCCTATTTCCTTATCACACTGAACCCTTTCTAGTGTAGTACATACAATCCAACCTTTGTTTAAAGATCATCCACGGGAAGAGACAATCTGGTCTTTGTTCACGGGTGGTCTTTAATTACATTTAAGTCATTTATGCAGAAGACGAGTAATTGGGATATTAAAGTTGTTGTTGGAATAAACAGGAAATTGCTATACAAAGGTGGTCTTTAGCACAGGTTTGACTGTATAGTATTTCGACAGTTTGTTTGAAAGAGTTAAATGGTCTGTTGCGTTTTTGCGTTAATCAACTAAAAAGTGTATTTGACGCAAAGTAGATATTTCTCGGAAGAATGAGAGAGCACGAAATGGACATTTCGTCGGATTGATTCCATTCTTAATAACACTAAACATCTTTCTGATAACACTAAACATCTTTCTGGTAACACTAAACATCTTTCTGATAACACTTAACATCTTTCTGAAAGATCTCTACTATTGTTCCCATTCTTAATAACACTAAACATCTTTCTGAAAGATCTGTCGGATTGCTTCCTTTCTTAATAAACACTAAACATCTTTCTGAAAGATCTGTCGGATTGATTCCTTTCTTAATAAACACTAAACATCTTTCTGAAATATCTCTACTATTGTTCCCATTCTTAAATCACTAAACATCTTTCTGAAAGATCTCTACTATTGTTCCCATTCTTAAAAATAGTAAACATCTTTCTGAAAGATCTTTACTATTGTTCCCATTCTTAAAAACACTAAACATCTTTCTGAAAGATCTGTCGGATTGATTCCTTTCTTAATAAACACTAAACATCTTTCTGAAAGATCTGTCGGATTGATTCCTTTCTTAATAAACACTAAACATCTTTATGAAAGAGCTCTACTATTGTTCCCATCGTAAGCCACGTTGGGTAACGTTGACTAATGATAACAAATCGCAGTATTTGTCTAGGTTTATGTGTTTTAAGCCTTTTTCAACAGTATTTCGTTTATATCACGACGACAACGCATGTTCATGTATTTATGATCCCCAATAAAAGCGCATTGCTAAAGGATAATCCCTAATGACAACCCGAGCGGAAACGAACCCAAAACACACACCCTCAAATCCCATGCGCTTAAATATGGCTTTTAGAAAAATCGTAATCCTTTCCAACATGCAACAAATCAGCAGGGGGCGAATTTGGAGACATCAGGACCATTTCTAATCTCTATAGAAGAAAATTATGATTATTAAACAGAGTTGAAAACATTGTGTCACAATTCATCTGTTGCAGACGCGTTAAATGGCGTCTCGCTGCAGGTTGGAAAGGGTCGCAGCAGGTTGGAAAGGGTCCCTGCAGGTTGGAAAGGGTTAAAAGCACTACAAGAGACATGTTATGAGATAGACATTACAAATAACGTTCCGCTTAATGGACGTATCCAGCTACCACCGTCTGACAAAGACAGCACATTCCGTTAGATGACAAAACCATAAAAACCTTCGGTGTTAACACGACATAGGTCGTGACAGGTTGGGTCTTGTTTTAATCTTTCTACCGAGTTTCCCTTACCATGGACTTTTTAACTCTGTTTGCGCCAAATTTCAAAAAATAGAATTTTCCATATGTAAAATTCGCGGACTTTAGGTTGATAAGTAAAAGGCAAACAGTGCTGATTTCTGGTGAGACAGCGTTTTACGAACTGACTCACCTGAATCTGAATTGTTTGCAAAAGAACGTCAATATTGCTATTAGCGCTGAAAGAGTTAAACACATATGCAGCGGACAATATCGAAACGTTTGAAAAATTAACGGAAATTATTTTGCATTATTCCAAAATAAACGTGTACTTAAGTTTGTCGGTATTTGCAAAAGTACCAACAATATATAATATAACGCAGTCGACGCATTTTTAACAAATTAATAAATTTAGTATAATCTCACCATCGCCATGACCTTTTTCTTCACATCTTAAGAATAGGCTAAAATCGCATAAGAAATAATGGGTTTACGGACATCTATTTCTGACACCGACGTCAACTAATCTTTTTACGTTACAAAGTGAATGAGACATAGGATAATAATAACTTATCATTACAAAACGGAGGTTACAATGGACTCTGTGAGAAAAGTACGGGGTTCGTTAGAAGATTCAAACTATTGTTTGAACGATGTTGTACATCGCTTCCAACAGTATCTCACTTATATCACGGCGTTTCCTGTATAATTTACCAGTACTTCCTGTCGTGTTTATCCTGATACGGAGGCATCAGTCGTAATAATATCCCCGCGACCTTGAACATCAAGGAGGGAAGCAATTAGTTTTGTTTTTATAGTCTTTGAATTCGAGTGTCCATGCAGTCCTCTCTGGATGTAATTTACATTTTGAGCTACGACTAAATCATTGATAGGTTTAGAGTCACGCAGGGTTGGGTTGGTTCAGTTGCAATCCCAGCTCGGCCATTCATCAACTACTTGCGTTGCCAATAGTTATTGTCATATCCGTCATTCAGTTTCAACCAATGGACTGAAACAGCATGGTGTTTGGTGGTGTATTATAGCTTGGGATTCGAGGGACACGTGTAAAAAGAATTGACCTCAATAATATTACCAAATAAAATCGTGAAAACGGCGTTAAGTTAATAAATTATTAAATTATAAAACAAAAAAATATTCGGTGTATTGCGACCAACAAAGATACTTTCCAACAAGATCAGACTCGCCCCTTATTGCAAACATTTCACACAAATCATCATGGCAGTCATTTGTAGACCTCAACATATCTGGCCAGAAATAGCATAGACTGACAGAGCTCGATATAAGTTTATTTCCTGTTTGAGCTTCAAATCCGTTGTTGGGATATTCAACTAGAAGATTCTTTTGAGTACCCATAACATAGTGTTTGGATAGGTAATACATGTACGAGAGATATAGTGGGTATAGACCTATTTCGCACCCACATCTGGACCAATGAACAGGTTTGCAGTGTGATCATGAACTCAGAAGGGCCGATTTCTCATATATCACTCCATCACATGTTATGTTCTTTCTCACAGTGTTACCCTTTCCCGCATGCACATTTATTTGAAGCATACACAGTAGTGGACTTTTGGAAATATTGCAGCATAATTTCTCATCTTTGCTGCATTGTTTTCAGCTCTTTTCAATAATGATATACTTTTGCCTAGAATTTTGTTTTCATATTTATTGTAGTTTTGTAAGTACAGTACTTTCCTCGAAATAACACGTAGCAAATATTCTCATTTATGTCATCACTTTTTTTCAACAGTAAATTTTGCTATGTTATTTAAAATATTCTTTGTTTGTATTAGTTTATTTCGTAGAGTTGAAATATATGATCGCTTAGGGGCTCGGGAGGTTATGTATTTGTTGCAAATTATTGATTACCTATGTCTGAGGCTTCCAAATTCATAACATGGAATGAAAAAATAAATTACATTATACTCATATAGTGACAAAATGAGAAGTTACTTATCGTATTAGCGATAACACAAAACAATACAGCAAATGATCATAGTATGTAATATTAACTATTAAAATCGTTCGTGAAGTCACTCCTAGATCATGATATGAAAGGCCACATAAAGCATTGGTACAAACAGGCGTTAAGTTCCATTTCTCTTTGTTCAAATCGCCAGTTTAAATAACAGAGTATACCTAGTTTACACTGCAAGTGGCGTTAAGCAAATTGCAAATGACAGTTATAATTAAGACAAACCAGCTTGTATAGACACTAAACAACCTCAGTCTGACACTTACATGGGTCCCCCGTGGTCTCCCATGGTCTCGCTTAGGAGAACCATTCACACCCGTCTTGCGTTCAATATACACTTACCCTTACCCTTTCACATATTAAACACATCTGCAAAAGGTGACTTCGAAAACTTCTAAGTAAATATAGGTTTTGTTTAACGCAACTTTCAGCCGCCAAGTTCATATCGCGGGGTACATGAAATATAGGTTAGATTTAACGCTAATTTCAACAGCCAATGTCAAATCGCGGGGTACAGCAAATATGATACTGGTCCCACATCTAATATTCAAATCGAGATAAAAATATAAAAAGTTAAAATCAATACCACCCCATCTGCTGGAGCTCATGAGTTGCATCGACACCAATTGTTCAGACCCATTTAGCCGGCTCTTACGGTTCACTCGTCCCCCAGCCACAGCGGCACACATCTGCAGAAGAGGACCTCGAAATCATTTAAACAAATGCACGGAAAACTCTCATTATTATAATTTTCTCATTTGCCACAAGTCTTCAAAAGTCGTCTGCTAAGGAAGCGTCTGAAAGTGGGAAACGGTTAAACGTAAACAATGGTTTACGCGATATATGATATTCTTTCAAAATCTGATGGAAGCAGAACTGATTCTTCACTCTTGTTATATAAACCAAAACCCGTTAGGACTGACGTATCGAAAAAATATATCTTTTATATTTCTTTGATAATTGAATTGTCCACCCTTTTGACGATATCTAGGCTGCTCTGTTTTCAAAAGAAATATCCATTCCATTATCAGATTTATTGCACTTCTATTATATGAATAATCGTGAACTCTAACCGTCTCAACTCCATCTTCCTGAAAAAAATCTCCACGTGTTACGAGATACAATAATCTTATTTTAGATATTTATGCTTTTATTATTTACGAGATACAATAATCTTATTTTAGATATTTATGCTTTTATTATTTACGAGATACAATAATCTTATTTTAGATATTTATGCTTTTATCATTTACGAGATACAATAATCTTATTTTTGATATTTATGCTTCAAACATGTAAACTTTTCATATATACAATGAACAAGCTTTATATAAACAATTATGATGAACAATTCCTTCTTTGCACATGTTGTTTAGGAAGTCATCTAAAATGAAAGCTCATTTCTACTTTTCTCACAGTATTTTCAAATATCGTCTGCGATATCACGTTTGACATCCGTTTTGTTTCCGCGGAAGGGTCGAGGAAGTTGAGTAGCATATGTTAACTGTGTCCCTATCGGTTGTCAAAGATAGCAGGTCCGTATTTCTAATTTTACGCTGGACAAATTCAATTAGCAAGCAATTTCCACTGAATAGATATTAGCCGTTCCACGAGAAAACCAACACTCTGCGTAAAGTATCGACCCGGATCAGCCTAAGCATGCCGCGCAGGCTAACCCGGATAGTCACTTTTCGCCTCCTGTGGTTTTTCTGTTTTTAGGGATCAATACTCTATACCTCTATACCTCTGAGACGGAATGTGTCGGCCCATTTTAGCCTGCGCGGACTGCCCAGGCTGATCTGGATCGATACATTACGCAGAGTTCATGATGCTGGTTTTCTCATGAAACGGCTCATATATCCAATTAAGGCCTTTCGCTTCCAGTCGTGTTTCGAAATATTCAATCATAACCACTACTTCAAGGGTCAGGCGATACTCTAGGTGTTATTGTCTATAAAGAGGAGTTCCAATATCGTGCTATTATTTAATTATACCATATATTGTTGGTACTCAAAAGTCGTGTTTCAGCCTCCCAAAGTTATCATAGCATAACAAAAGTGTTTAAAAGCAAGAAATGTCGTACGATTAATGGGAATTAGTTTGTTTGTATGACAATGATGAGAGCAATCCACGCAGAAACATGATTATTCCTTTTACTGCTGGAACCAATTTCGTGAATCATGTTCCACCAGTATATATCTGGGCCAGGCAGCGCATCCATGCCGAGCCCCGGTTGATCAGTCGGTGGTAACGCGATCTGTCAATCCAGGGGATGTGAGTTCGAACCCAAGCTCGGCCAACTTTCTTTCCGATGTTTTACAAAAGTCACTGTGACCAGCGTCATTAGTCTTCCACCAATGGGCTAACAGTCTATGTGGAAAAGCAGCCAGCTGCTTGGAACGTCTGAACGCGTAACTGTGTGGGAAAGCCAGAGTTCACATGAGTAGGTGAATTGGCCGCCATGATATGACTAACTAATTGTTGGAAACGTTGTTACACCCCACAGTAAATACGTATACTTTAATTTGTCGGTTTTTTTCAATCATTTTGTTTTCCATATATGAACATTTATACATATACAAGTACATCGAATCTTGTACAAGAAATAAAACGTACCGAACAAATATAATGCATTTTTAACAAATTAAGAAATAGAGGATATTACATGAGTGGTCATTCAATACGACATTTTATTAAACGAAATCTAAAATTGATAAAAACGAGCCTTGGCGAGTTTTTAGCAATTTTAGAAAACGAGTTTAATAAAATTTTGCATTGAATGCATTTTTAACAAATTAAGAAATAGAGGATATTACATGAGTGGTCATTCAATACGACATTTTATTAAACGAAATCTAAAATTGATAAAAACGAGCCTTGGCGAGTTTTTAGCAATTTTAGAAAACGAGTTTAATAAAATTTTGCATTGAATGCATTTTTAACAAATTAAGAAATAGAGGATATTACATGAGTGGTCATTCAATACGACATTTTATTAAACGAGTTCTCTAAAATTGATAACAACGAGCCTTGGCGAGTTTTTAGCAATTTTAGAAAACGAGTTTAATAAAATTTTGTATTGAATGACCACGAATGTTATATTCTATTTATATGATAAATTCCAGTTCGACGATTATTAGCGCAAAATATATATAACGTCGCTATATAGCGCGGTCATTTTCAATGCTTTTCATTATGACGTTACGTAGCATTGTTATTACACTAGTTGAATACGCAATTTATACAATGGCTTTATTACACTCCCGGCGACGTCATTTATGATATGAATTTAGTATATTCTCGCCATATTCATGATTTCTGACACCGACGTCAACTAATCTATTAACATTACAAAGTGAAGGAGACATAGGATAATTATAATTTAGCATTACGGAACGGAATAACAATGGATTCCGTGAGCAAAGTAAGGGGTTCGTAAGGAGATTCAATCGTTTGTTTAAATGGTGTTGTAAACCGTTTCCAACATTATCACTCCGTTTCCTGTATACTTTGCCAGTTTTCCCTTTCATTTTTAGCAAGTGACTCGTTAGAACCAATTGCTATAGTAGGCGAAATCCGAAGACACTCATCATTTTGAAACTGGAATCTATACTAGTGTTTTCCAATATCGGCTTCACTTACTTCACATCTGTTTTTCTTTATCAGCTCTCCGTTTCTGAACACCATCTTGGGTTCAGAGAGATGTCTTGGTAGTTGCAGATCGTTTAAAATGTCAATGAAAGTGGATGATCTGTGGAATATTTTTTTTAAAAGAATGGACTGTTGTCAGCTTATACCCATGTTGTATCTTTCGAACCGCCAAATAGTTCTTGTCTGAAAGTCAAAATGCGATATCTTGTTGGCATATCAGCCGGAAAATGGATTTGATTCGACATCACTTACCCAAAAGAAAGAACTCGAAAGAAATTTTATGTTAAATTATATGAATTATATGATTAAAAGATAAAATGTATTTCTACTCTGTCAACATGACTTGATCACGCGCAACATGCATTGACAAATTAAAGCAGTATGTGCATACTTTCATCAGGTGTCATTCACACACTAAACACATTAAAGCAGTATGTGTATACTTTCCGCAGGTGTGATTATAATTGCGATTTCAAAATTGAATTTGAATTGATGTCTTTACATTTGAAAGGGGAGAGTGCTATTTTGTCTTAACTTATTAACTCATGGATGAAAGTTATTCCACTCAAAGCCTCTATATATATCTATATAACCCATACATTTCATGTTAATCTTTGTAGTATTAAATATTCTACTAAACTATTCAGCTGTTCCTTCATTTAATGTTGCACACATAGACAAAACGGCCCTTATGTTTATAATTTCGAGATTCATTCGCATTGTGGTGCAAAATCGCTAGGATGGTAAATATCAATAGAAATTGTGTTTCGTGAAAAACAGTACAGAGTAAAAAGTACCACCGACCGATCTATAAGCACCTTCAGATAAACAACTTCTTTCTGCTCATTGTATATTTGCGCTTATTGAGAATTTGAAAGAATAAAACACAGAGCCTGTATTTGTTCACCTATATTATGGAAAAGTTATTTTGAGGCAGCTGTGACTGTATATGCTAGACTGACCCCTACAATTTGGATTATTTTGTATTAACGTAGTTTACTGTAAAATAATCTCAAAGTACGAACCATTCATTATTGTTCTATTATAAAACAGTGTAAATATTCTTTTGTTTTTAAAAATGAACCATGTTAACTTTAAAAGTATTATATAAATTATTTCAAACAAGGTAAAACAAATATGCCACCATTTTTTTATTTTAGTAACCAGAAAATGTAGATACAGCTTATTTATGTTTTGCTTTGATATTTTAATTGGAATTTCAATATAGTTTTCATTTTTATGCAGCGTTCTTTTGATTTTCATATAGCATGCATTGTGATTAATACATCAATGAGTGTTTGAACTAAGCAACGACCTCTGTGAAATACCGCCAGTCAAATAAAAGATTTTGCGATAGACCCCCATTATGTGTATACAATATTGTGCATTCAACTCAAATGTTATTCAATTAACGGACATAACAAGGTCTTCTTGTGAAGTGCATGTGATAAAATAATTTGATCGGTAAATCCTCGTTCTAATGTATTCCGTGATCTGCAGTTAGCCCCATGCTGGCAGCACTTTGCGTGCTTTGTTTTGTTTTTTAAAGTCAATGGTACGATCCGACCGAAGATTAAAGGCTAGTCTTCAGTTATTAAGGCGGACGCTCTAACCGTTACACCATCAAGGAGCAAAGCCATTATTACTGTTTTTATAGTCGTTAAAATCAAGCGTTTTTATGTTTTCATTTTCATCGCACTTTTTTTTCAACAGTAACAGTAATATTCTGTTTGTATTTGTTTAATTCGTAGAGTTGAAATATGATCGCTTAGGGGCTCGGGAGATTATGTATTTGTTGCAAAGTATTGATTACCAAATCCATAGCATGAACATATAAATTGCATTATTCTCATATACTGACAAAATAAAAAGTTAAATATCGTATTAGCCATCAAATGATCATAGTTTGTAAGATTAACTATTAAAATCTTTCGTGAAGTCACTTTTAGTTCATGACACGGAAGGCCACATAAAGAACCTATATGTCTAAAACACGCGTTAGGTTTCACTTCTCTAAGTTCAAATCGCCATTTTAAGTAACAGATTATACCTAGTTTACACTTCAAGTGGCGTTAAGCAAATTGCAGATGACAGTTATAATTAAGACAAACCAGCTTGTATAGACACTAAACAACCTAAGTCTGACACTTACATGGGTCCCCCGTGGTCTCCCATGGTCTCGCTTAGGAGAACCATTTACACCAGACTTGCATTCAAAACATTCTAACCCTTACCCTTTCAAATATTTTTTTTAGAGATTTCTGCTTCAAAGCATGTAAACTTTTCATACAATGAGCAAGACATATATTTCGATTGAGTGGAAAGCATTGCGAGTAGAAAGAAAAAATATCATAATGAGCAATATTCCTCCTTACTCATATTGTTTAGGAAATCATCTAACACGAAAGCTCATTTCTACTTTTCTCACTGTGTTTTTAAATGTCGTTTGCAACAACGTTTACAATCCTTCTGTATCTGCGCAACAGTCGAAGAAGTAAAGTAACATTTGTTAACTGTGTCCCTATCGGTTGTCAAAGATAGCAGGTCCGTATTTACGCTGGACAAATTCAATTACCAAGCAATTATTAGCCGTTCCACGAGAAAACCAACATTGTGGACTCTGCGTAAAGTTTCGACCAGGATAAGCCTAAGCATCCGTCGGTAGTCACGCGGGCTGTCAATGCAGGAGTTGTGGGTTCGAACTCCAACCTTTTTTTCCGATGTTTGACAAAAGTCACTAGGACAATCATCATTCGTCTTCCACCAATGGGCTAACAGCTTATGTCGAAAAGCAGCCAGTTGCTTGGAACATCTGTTGTGTGGCGTAATTGTGTGGGAAAGCTAGGAAACACATGAGAATGTGAACTGACAGCCATGATATGACTGGCGAATTGTTGGAAACGTCGTTTAACCCCAATCAATAAATCAATGAAACCAGAGCCTCCGCGCCGTCTGACAAGGCTAGATACTGTTGGACGCTTTATCATCTTATAATTGGCTATGAACTGCAACAAATGTAAAGCTTAACAAGTCTATTAATCCTTTTCCTCATATATACGCTTTCTGATGCCTCAGCGGTAGACAACATTTGAAAACATTGTGGCAAAAGTAGAAATTGTACTTAACCAGCTATTTCTCTTTTTTTCAACAATGTTTTAAACTTTATACACTAATCTTTCTTTCATTTATAGATAGTTTTCATATTCTATATATAGAGTCGAACGTTGGTGGCCCGAACTTGCAGGGCCCGCACTAAATAGCTCGACCAATCCGTAGTTTTCCTTTTTGATCGCATACACATTTATGACGTAGAGATTTAGGGTTGTATTGACTCTACAGTTTGGCACAATTTAAAGTTACATTGGCATAAATATGGGCGGATAGTTTAGAGTCAGACAGACTTTAATCTTCGCTGTATGCAACTGCAATTAGAAGAAGCCAAAAAAGTGTCCCTTTTACAATCGGCTTTTGACGCCGATGCAGAAAACAATTTAGAAAACACTCTGGACGAAATTGGAAATTACTTTTGACGCCGATGCAGAGAATAATTTAGAAAACACTCTGGACGAAATTGGAAATTACTTTTGACGCCGATGCAGAGAACAATTTAGAAAACACTCTGGACGAAATTGGAAATTACTTCTAATTACTCATTATCTGCTTTTCCAAAGGAATTTTCATAATTTATTCCGAAAACAACACAACTCAGATCAGGGGCGTAGCTTTGCAATAATCAATGTGTAGGCCGTCTCGTGAGAAAATCAACATTGTGGACTCATCGTAAAGTATCGACCCGGATCAGCCTAAGCATGCCACACAGGCCTACCCAGACAGACACTTTTCGCCTCCTGTGGATTTTCTGTTTCAGGAATCACTACTCTATATAACAATCCCCCTAAGACGGAATGTGTCGACCAGATCAGTCTGCGCAGACAGCGCAGGCTGATCTGGTCGATACATTACGCAGATGCCTATCGCCGCAGCTGTATTTTGGGGGCATTAAAAAAAAAATGTGTAGGCACGTGCCTACAGTGCCTAAAGGGAGCTACGCCCCTGCAGATAATCCCACAACAATAGATGCTTTATTTTATAAACAAAACACACATTTAAACAACAGATGAGGCTGCGGAGAATTACCGAATTTTGATATTATCAATGCATGATATACATACTGAACTTTTTTTCCTGAAAGCCTAGCTCATAACGATTAATGCATTGTTATCCAGATAAAGTGTTGTCATTGCTTCGCCGTTTGCTTTGTCCTATTCACATTTTGTTAAACTTCTTTTTCTTCTCTGCCAATATGAAGTATTTTTATTTAACTATTTTCAGGTGACCTGTACTGTAACAGAACATTGGACATGGTTGCCGGCTGTTGGCCAGACACCGCAGCTGGTGAGACGGCTACCATAGCGTGTCCGGAACTGCCCGCTTTTAACCCTAACCGTATGTATATGATATTTACGTCTTTTTTTATCTGTGACTCCGAATTGGTTCAGATAAGGTACATCTGCTCTGTTTTATCAGAATATACACAAGCTTACAATATACATTTTGGACTTGATCCTATTAAATGGTTTTCCAGATCTGTAAGCTCACTAACTGGATGAGCATTTTACCATTTGGATGATTTCATCTTTAGGCTGGATTATACACAAGTTTATGTTAGGATTATCTGGACAGTCCAGTTCGTGACCAGTCACGCGGATTTTCATATTCACTGTTCACAGAATCAAGCTTGTATCTTTTCGTAGGGACTGCCCATATACGAGTCACGTCTGGCGATTATTGACACTCTACTTTGAAAGCTATATTGATGTAAAACTAGTTGAAATTCATCTTCTAGTATATCAGTATAAAGAAGCATCTAAGACTTTATCACATGTAAACGATCAGTGAAGACTATCTGGATTTTATCACACATATTCAATAAAAACTAAAATCGTAAGACATGGCGTATATACTCAATGCTTAACAGGCAATTACAAGACGAATGTTTGATGCAAAGCGTCAAAGAGAAGCCGCAATATTTTGTTGCACATGTAGAAATAAGAAAAAAATATTTAAATCCACAAACATTAGAACAATTTAAACTGTAGTCAGTAATGCTGATATCGGTATTTGAAGATATAAGGTGAGTGTTTTAAGTGAATGATTAATAGTTAAACTGATCATGGAAATTGACTTATATAATACTAAAGATAAATAGACAAGAGGTTATGATAAATTTCAATTTGTACCAAAAACTATTCTTGTTGAACACACACCCTGTTATGATTATGTTTTGTCAAATAATGCTGACACAGAACATCTGTTTTTGGTATAACCATTTCCCACATTAAACAAATCTGCAGCAGATGACTTTAAAATTATCAAGAACAAAATATAAAAAATCTCTATAAATGATCGTATGATAATTGAAAAGTGTTGAAATTATTGTGACAAATGCAGATATTGCTCAATATGGGCAATTTTTACTTTTGCCACAACGATTTCAATGATGTTTAACTGTACAGACTTTGAAATAATCAAGTGCAAAACATAGAAAACTCCATAAATGATAGTAAGAGTTTAAATTGTTGTGGCAAATGGAGCAATTGAAAATCAAAGCTGTCGGATTACAAAAGCACAATCTCGAGTGGACGACAATAATGTGAACTCTTGTCGTGATTAGCATTCAGAAATTCAAGGAAACGCATTTCAATATTAACGTAATCCGAAACACTGACACGAGAGAAAATGTGGGCACGTCTACAATGTTCGTACAGTCAGCATTAATCTTAAACCGGCCAATCTTTCACTAGTAAGTTGTTCAATGAAACAATAAATGTACAATTCAATGGGTGGGTAAAGTAACAATTTCCTTATAACATATGCATTTTGAAGCTGCTGCAGCAGACGACTTTTGAAAACATTGTGACAAAAGGAGAAATTGCTCACAAGGAATGTATCCTTTTGCTACCATGTTTTCTACTTTATTTCCATAAATAATACCTTCATTTAGCAAGATGTTCTAAGTTTTGACCGTGACATTGAAATAGTGTCAAAATCTAATCAACCATAAGAGTTTGTACCCAGTTTTGCCTAGATGGTTTTAAAGTTGTCTGGTGCAGTTTTGCCGTATGTGGGAAAGGGTTATTTGTCGAAAACTGTCCATTATGTCTTATTTGCACCCCATTCCGTTTTATTTCAATTATGATATATATAATATATTATGATTATCGGTATACCCACCAATTAATTTGGATTAATTCGGAAAATCAATTTCACTTCTGTCCCAAATTTGCCGTGTAAAGGATTTGTACCAGACCATACGAAAAGGGGGGAAACCTTGCACGGAAGAGATCAGTCTGATCATGAATTCATGACGATTCATTACCAAATACCTACCACACAAAAATGCAAATTTATCTTATAACGCAATTAACACAAAAACTATCCAAATGCGGAATTTGTGCTGACGCGGTCGATTTGAGTAAAATCCTCACGCGCTAGGACGTAGCCATTTCCCATATAGGCTCTCCCAAATTTTGGTGTACAAATCTGTGACCTTTCGTATTTGTGGCAGACGACTTTTGAAAAACATCGTGACTAAAGGAGACAATTGCTCAAAATTAGCAGTTTCTCCTTTTGCCATAATGTTTTCAACAGTTTTCAATGATTATACTTTATAGAATTTCCTAATATCTGATGTTTTTTCCACATGTCAAGGTCGTGTTTTTGTTTCTCCTTTTGCCATAATGTTTTCAACTGTTTTCAATGATTATACTTTATAGAATTTCCTAATTTCTGATGTTTTTTACACATGTGAAGGTCGTGTTTTTGTTTCCCTTACATGGTCACGCGATGTAAGAATTGTTGGTTTTCTTACAAAACGAAAGTGAGATTGTTAAAAATGAAGCAAATGAAAAGTTAGGATGATTGAAACATTGAGATGCCATTTATGTGAAATTAGGGGGAAACAAAGGGAACATCTATAAATAGACTATAGATGAATGCATGGTTTAATTGAGATCGGTTTTAAACGCGTTGGTAAATACGGACTAAATCTAAATTACCGGAAATCCAAAAAGTGAACTAAATATTAAGATTTAGCTTTAGTCAAAAATCTAAATTGAAAAGTTTAGTGAATACGGGCAATGGCTTCTTCATCTAATTACTGCGTAATATATCATAGCATGTTAGGAACCAGATTACATTTAGCGCGAACCTCTTGTTTAATGGTTGCCGGTTTAACATACTATCGAACTGATAAAGCGTATGAGGCAGGTAATTAATTCAGTTTTAATGTTTAAACTAGATACAGTTTGAATTTCGCTTAAATAAAAATGTACATACATTCAATTAATATACTGGCCTTTGTCTTTTGTTTTTAATTTAAAAAACTCACACATGTATATAGAGTGTAAAAGGGATATTTTAAAAGTCATAACCTTAAATTAATGTACTTGAGAAATCCCGATATGTGGTCACGCTGGCAGGTCTAAATATTCTCCTTGTCCGAAATTTCTAAGCATCCCTACATGAAGCCGCCTCCTGGCGGCTTCCAATAATAAAACACTTGATGTCTTTAATGGTCATCTATATCGAAGACCGATTGTTTGATTGTACGCATTTACATGGTGCTTTGATGCATTCTGTTCATGAAAAGTATATACTCAATTTTCAACAGGCAATTATAATAAAACACTTGATGCCATCAATGGTCATCTAAATCGACGGATTGCTTGTAAGCATTTGCATGGTGCATGGTGCATATTTTCACTTCGTTATTCGATGAAGAGAAATAGAATTAAAACAGTCTGTTTTGATTACTAATCACTGAATCCTAACAACATAAACATCAGTTTACGCAGAGTCGTTAGTATTGTCTTCCATTCGCTGCTCGTGTATGGACTAGACGGAGCTGGTGGCGGATAGTTAAAGTCGTTGATATCTCCTTACTACAATACAATACAATACAATTCTTTATTGCCTCCATGTTTGGAGATATCGTAGGTTAAATGTTACACTACACAAATAAATTATACAATTTCAATAGAAAAAAAAAAGAACAAATATATTAACATACAGACAAAAAAAGAAAAGACAATTACTGACTACTATATAGGGTTATATATACAAGTTCGGTACTAATTTACATTAGTATTAAACTATCAATGCTTAACAGCAACCTCAAACATAGTGCGTTTAAGCCTGATGTTGAACAATACTGGTTGTCGTTCTGACACAGTTAAATTGGCGAATACAGCTGGACACAGCGACTCACAAAAGTGAACGTGAGCCGTAGAAACATTCTTTTGATATTCGAATTGACGACTGGAGGTAGTGGGGCGCCCATGATGCGGAGTATCCACTAAAAATGGTCTAGAGCATAAAGCTCGTTAACAAATTGGATATCAAACAGAGAAAGCATTTTCCGTTTGAGTTCAAAGCGTATCACTCTTGTGCAGCTGCATTCGTACAATAAATGAACTAATTCCTCTTGGGATAGCATGCCACATTTGATGCACGTAAAATGTGCTAGTGTAATGGGCCTTGACCACAGTTTGACAATAGTTGTCATAGTTGATCTAAAGGCACTCAACTTCGAAACTTTGTAGACGATGCTAGGTTCGATCCCTGTCTGTAACACTTGAAAAAAAACATGTACTCTTGATTCATGGTGAGGCGTTGTACCCATAAGGAATACTCACGCATACCAATCGCTTGGCGAACTGTATTCTTCCATGCTGATTTAGTGGGCAGTGAACTATCCCGGAAATAATTGTTCAATATAAAATTTAAGTTGTATTTTGCTATTATCCTGCAGATATCCGGGATGAACCCAAGCTTGGCAGGGCGTTGGTCATTTAAGTACATTAAATATTTACTAACAAATATTTCTTTTGTAATACAATATACAGGGAGACAAAGCAATTTATGTAGGAACATTAGTTTCCGCTTTTCGATTTCACTGTCTATCCTGTAAAGCCCAATCATTGACTCAGCTATGTCCGATCGCGTTCTAACTGAAAGTCCTTGGATCTTCTTTGCAACGAAATGCTGAAAAATCGTTAAGCTATTGTGATCAGTTTTCGTTATATTATACCAAAGCTCAGATCCGTACAAAAGTGTTGGTCGGACTATCTTGGAGTACAGATTGGCGGAAACCAGTGGGTTTACACCTTGCGGATGAAGACCCTGACCAACCATTGCAAATAGAGAGTTGCGGGCTTTTTGTATACGTTCTTTTATACGGACCGATAATTTCATCCTGGAATCATGGGTTATACCCAAATGGACAATTGTTTTCACCTGCGTTAGAATTTGTTCTCCATACATTATATATGCGCTGGAGTCATTTCCTTTCTTACTAAAAACGATAACGTTAGATTTGCTTACGTTTATCTCCACTCTCCATGTTTTGCAATACCGGTAGACAATATAAACCATTTTCTGTAACCGTAGGGGGGAAATGGCCAACAGAGATATGTCGTCGGCGAATGAAGGGTTACTAACAGGTATGGACATGACGTTAGTGCCCAGGTTACTGACTTGTAATGACGCTACAAGCTCATTGATGTAAACTAGGTGGTTGGCAATTAAAACTAAAACAACTTCCTGTATCCCTTTCCTCTTCCACAAATGGGCGCAGAGGAAGAGCGTCGGCATCTCGTACAAAAGGTCCCGGCCGGGTTCGAGACCGTGATAAGCGGTTTCCGTCTTCGGAATTGTTTCCACACAAACGGAGTGAGTACTGGCTTAGTAGGAAAGCAGACATCAAGCGTGATAGATATAAGCTGCTGAAAGCTTGTTTCGCAATCCATGTAAAATAAATAAGTTTAAGCTCAACTAGATGGGCTTAATATCACATTAAGGAAGTTGTGCACCCTTCTTTGCAAAAATGTATTGAATTGCTCAAATCAGAAAACCAATGAATTGTTAAAAAAAATGCCATTTTTGTTAAAATAGCTTTAGAAAGTAGATTACAAATACTAAAATGATACCTTTTTCAAGTTCAGCCACTTCATCGGAAAACATCTTCCGATACACATTTTCATTTAATTGATTCTTGTTTTCTCTTTTCTTTCCCCCATTGCAAACCCACGTGTATATTTTGTATATGTTTCCATGTTTGTCCATGACTATGTACTTCGCATACGTCAAAATAAACTTTCTGTTCTGTAATACAAGTGCAAGAAAGTTATGAATCACCTATAATATGAACTAGCCGCCGTGGTATGATTGTATTGCCGTTGAGAACGGTATTAAACTTCAACCAACCTATAAATCAACCGTTCTCGTCCAACATTC
Source organism: Serripes groenlandicus (assembly GCA_031761405.1). Lineage (NCBI taxonomy): Eukaryota > Metazoa > Mollusca > Bivalvia > Cardiida > Cardiidae > Serripes > Serripes groenlandicus. The sequence goes on along the minus strand of JASEVX010000004.1, from coordinate 125,217,236 downwards.
ATTCCGATGATTGACGAACGTAATTTTGACAATATTCGTTAATTTTCATCACACGAATTAAAACTCTAATTGGAAAGCCTGGAAGGATTGTTACTAGTGTCATAAAGTAAAGGAATGTCTCCCCGGACATGCACAGCGCTAAGATGATCGTTTGGCTTGAGGTCGGGAGATCAAGGCTCGATTCCCAGTCGGCGCATACCAACTATTTTAGCGCCCAGAATAGCATAACGACTGCTGCTACAATGTCAGGATAATAGTTGTGGCAATACTGATAATATTCTCAGTAACAGTTAACATGCGCGGACATATTATTGAACACTGTTAACTCTTTCAGCGCCGAATTACTTAAAATAGACTCGTCCATTTTCAAAATCGGGCAACTTCATTTCTCATGTAATACAAGTTGAGGAATGTTTTGAAAACTAAAAGGCAAACAATACTGATTTCATGTGAGACAGCTCGTTATGAGCTTACTCACCTGAATCTGTTTTGTTTGCAAAAACGTCGATATTGCCATTGGCGATGACAGAGTGAAATCAACATGCCTTTTGTTCTCGAATGCATAATTTAACTTTAACCAAAGACAATTACGAATACTAGTAATGGCTTCCCTTGTTGGTTAGCAAGAATAATATTAAGACTGATGCGTTGGTGTCAGATACAAATTTAAATCCAAATTCAAATTCAAATTCAAAAAGTTTAATAGTTCTTCAAGGCCACCGGTCCAAATTACATTACATACAATTTAAATAGTATACCTAGAAAGGTTGTTTCACGGGAAGGTATCTAGACAAAAACTTAGAATATTAATTAAACATATAAAATGTATGGTACTGGTTATTTGCGCATGAAGCACCACGATGTTGCTGAAACAAAGTGAAAGCAGCACCAAACACCACCAAAACAAACCTTTTCAATTAAATTAAGTAAGATACCATATTTCTTTAAATTACGATCACGTGAACATGAAATTACGTATGCAAAAACGCTTGTGTATCTGGAATAATGAACAGATTCCAGCGAAAATAAAATGTCTGTCTGAAAGCCGTATAAAACACACACACAAAATCAAACGCTTTCCTTTGGTAATAAGGTCGGATAATTCTAATCTTGATTTGTAGGGATAATATCCGAGCAGACAGATGAGTTAATTACCCTGTAAATGTGGCGATTCCCCGAAGAAAGGTGTCATTTGGTGTAGTAAAACTGGCTAATAATATCTTGTCGTTTGAAATAACTACCGACTAATTTATGGTCCGAGGGGACTCACATATTTGTAGTGCGAATGGTATGGATATATACAATGACCCTCGAGGTAATCGTCGCTGTTTACCCTAATCAGTTAAATACCAGTTCCGTGGTGTAGTGGTTAGATTGTCCGCATGGGGAGCCGGAAACCAGGGTTCGATATCCGGTTGGGTCATATCAAATACTATTATACTGGTGGTAATCACAGGAACCAGTACCGCAGCTGGGTACAAACAAAAATCGCGTTTTACTATTATCTTCCGAAAGAACCGCCACTGTGAAACCGCAGAAAAGTATATGAATGTTTTCAAGAACGGTAGATAACTTTACACGAATATTGTTGAAATATCCTCCTTCCTATTTCCACATTGTTTTGATCATGAGCAATTTTCCCTTTTTGCCATAATGATTTCGAAAGTCGTCTGTCGTAGAGGCGTCAGAAAGCATCTACATGTGGGAAAGGGTTAAGATATCAGTATAAATTAGATGCACGTGTACATGTATACAGTTGGTTGAACCGTCTGGATTATACGTGGTAAGAATTATAATTTGCTTACACATATCCGTTAATAATGCCCGTTTTACAATATGGTTTTCCTGTACAGAAATAATCTGTAGCAGACGATTTGAAAAACATCTTGTCTAAAATATGAAATATGTTTATACATAAAAGAATAATTGTGTATAGAATGAAAACATTGTGGTAAAAGCAGCCATTCCTCATTGTGAGCAATTTCTCAATTTATCAAAGTGTCATTGCAAAGTTATCTTTTAAAGATGCTACAAAATTAATATGAGCCGTTCCACTAGAAAACCTACATTATTAAGTCTGCGTAATGTATCGACCCGGATCAGCCTGCGCAGTCCGCGCATGCTGATCCGGGCCGACACATTCCGTCTCTGGGGGATAGAGGTATAGAGTAATGATTCCTGAAACAGAAAATCCACAGAGGGGCGAAAAATGTCTGTCGGGGTTAGCCTGCGCGGCATGCTTAGGCTGATCCGGGTCGATATTTTACGCAGAGTCCATAATGTCAGTTTTCTGGTGGAACGGCTCATTTGTATGTGGAAAAGGGTTTCACTAATACATGCTATGATTGGTTAACCCAAATACAACAAATCTGCATCAGACTACTTTGAAATCAAATCAGCAAAATATGGAATATCTCTAATATCTTATAATTAATAATTATTTTATTATCGAATAAAGATTAAAACAAAATGTAGCAAAGGGAGATAATTCGTATCATAAGTAATTTCTTCTTTTGTCATTATGTTTTCAACAGTCGTCTGATGCAGAGTTGCCATAAAGCGTGTGTATTTTAGGTAAGAATTTAGACCTCTGGATGCCACGTGATAAGAATGACCAATGGTTGCCACGTTGTACTTCCTATCTTCGCCGAAGTGTTTAGGGAACCATCAGAAGCCACTAGCTTTATTACATTTCCTTATATCGGCCACTGGGAAAACACGGTTCCTGTTCATTTCGTTAGATACTGTCAAAACACATGGCTGTTTATATCCTGTAAATAATATGAGCTGTCAAAATGGATAGACGAATTATTTTTCTCGCTATACTTTGACCCTGTTTGTGTTGTGTTGAGTTTAAAAGTCAAAATCTAGAAAAAGAAAACTATAAATTATTTCTCTGTATATTCTAATCCCAATTTTGTTTCGATTAAATGCCAGAATTTAGAAGAAGAAAGTTATTGAGTTTGTTAAGTTTTGACTCTGCCTTTGTTTTGCTTAAATGGCAAAACTAAGATCAAGAAATCCAATCGGTAAATTGACCCTGTTTTTGTTTTGTTTAACCCTTTCCCTCATACGGCAATTCTGCAGCAGACGACTTTGAACGTATTTTGTCAAAAAGTAGAAAATCTCCATAATTGAATCGATAACCTATGACAAAAAGTGGAAAACATTGTGGCAAAAGGAGAAATTGCACGTTTTGTGCAATTTCTTCCTTTTGTCACTATGTTTTCAAAAAGCCGTCTGCTGCAGAGGCATCAGAAAGCGTCTATATGAGGGAAAGGGTTAAGTGTCAGAGTTTAGGTTTGTCTGTATTTTTCTCTCGTTTTTTGGTTAAATGCAGGAATTAAACAGAAGATTACATTTATTTCGATGAAGTTTAACCCTTGTTTTTTTTTTTTTTGTCTTTAAATGCCAGTATCAAGTTGAAGTAATTTGTTTGTTTCGGTAAATATTTATCCTGTTTTTGTTTTGTTTAATTGTGAGAATTAAAACATCCTCGGATTACTGACTAGTTCATCCTTTGTTTACATTTCCGTGAGCAATTGCGCGCTGATACAATCTGAATTGATTTTTGTTTTATTGGGGTTTTACTCCGTTTTCAACATCATTTCAGTTATATAATGGCGATAGTATACTAATTCATGATCCCTAGGTAAACAAACCAGTAATAGGCTAGGAAATGTGGTTTGCCCAAGGGCACTCAATTTCGGGACGTAGGCTCCAAACCACCGACGCTAACTACTTGGCCACAGGAATTCGTGTCTCGTGTAGCGATGTTAGTTCTTTGTCTCTGTTCGTAACGGATTTATATAAAGGTGATAGACGTATAACTTATGGAGCTATAATTCTAGTTTGTATGCAAAGAGATGCATGTTGGACTAGCTTTCATGTTGGACTAACTTTCATGGACTAACTTTCATGTTGGACTAACTTTCATGTTGGACTAACTTTCATGTTGGATTAACTTACATGTTGGACTAACTTTCATGTTGGACTGACTTTCATGTTGGACTAACTTTCATGTTGGACTAACTTACATGTTGGACTAACTTTCATGTTGGACTAACTTACAGGTCGGACTAACTTACATGTTGGACTAATTTTCATGTAGGACTAACTTTCATGTTGGACTAACTTACATGTTGGACTAACTTTCATGTTGGACTAGCTTACATGTTGGACTAACTTACATGTTGGACTAACTTTCATGTTGGACTAACTTTCATGTTGGACTAACTTTCATGTTGAACTAACTTACATGTCGGACTAACTTACATGTTGGACTAATTTTCATGTTGGACTAACTTTCATGTTGGACTAACTTACATGTTGGACTAACTTACATGTTGGACTACCTTTCATGTTTGATTATCTTTCATGTTGGACTAGCTTATATGTTGGACTAACTTTCATGTTGGACTAACTTTCATGTTGGACTAACTTACATGTTGGACTAACTTTCATGTTGGACTAACTTTCATGTTGGACTAGCTTACATGTTGGACTAACTTACATGTTGGACTAACTTTCATGTTGGACTAACTTTCAAGTTGGACTAAGTTGGACTAACTTACATGTTGGACTAACTTTCATGTTGGACTATCTTTCATGTTGGACTAACTTACATGTCGGACTAACTTACATGTTGGACTAATTTTCATGTTGGACTAACTTTCATGTTGGACTATACATGTTGGACTTACTTACATGTTGAACTAACTTTCATTTTGGACTAACTTTCATGTTGGACTATCTTTCATGTTGGACTAGCTTACATGTTGGACTAACTTTCATGTTGGACTAACTTTCATGTTGGACTAGCTTACATGTTGGACTAACTTACATGTTGGGCTAACTTACATGTTGGACTAACTTTCATGTTGGACTAACTTTCTTGTTGGACTAACTTTCATGTTGGACTAACAACTTTCATGTTGGACTAACTTTCATGTTGGACTAGCTTACATGTTTGACTAACTTTCATGTTGGACTAACTTTCATGTTGAACTAGCTTACATGTTGGACTAACTTTCATGTTGGACTCACTTTCATGTTGGACTAGCTTACATGTTGGACTAACTTTCATGTTGGACTAGCTTACATGTTGGACTAACTTTCTTGTTAAATGTTAAAACCTATCCCATACTGACGCCGCACTTCCACGCGGCGTCAATGATATTGGTAAAATGATTAACATAATATGGGGTCGTAACAGTTTAGCTCTATTATTGTTAACAATCACATATATTAGGATATTAGTTAAATGATGAACATTCTTTTTATTCGTAGCAGATGAGCTCTGGTATTTTTAACAATCACGTATATTAGGATATTAGTTTAATGATGAACAAGATTACGGGTCGTAATAGATTAGCTCTAGTATTGCTAACATTCACATATATTAGGATATTAGCTAAATGATAAACATTATTTTGATTCGTAACAGATGAACTGTGGTATTTTTAACAATCACGTATATACGAGGGTCAGTCGTAAAGATCCTGGACTGTTCTCATAAAATACGCATTTTTCATCAAATCGTATTAATACTCAGAAATATTAAAATATGATGTTTTATAGTCATGTAAAGAAAAACTTACATGTATTTATTTGATATAAATGCTTTTTGCATTTAAATTCAATAATGCAGTTTACATGGTACGGAGCAGTCTGAAATCGTACATATTTAGGAACAAAATCTAGAGATTTTCTATCTCAAATCTTCAAAACTTGGCGCGTTAACGTCATGATTTCAGACATGTTGTCAGAATCATATCTTTTGAATACTTCCTGAAAGTTTTGACGTCATATCCGTCATAACAAGTAGGGAATCACAGGTTGATGATTGCTACCCTTCAACAGGTGCAATCGTTAAAACGCCAACGTCATTTTGCACGGAGCAACGTTCGGTGATAAAATATTCCGCAAATGCAGGAATGACTCATACAGATACTTTTAAATTTATGGAACGGGACCCGAATAGAAAGGTCAGCCAAACAATAATGTTTGATTGGTATCGACTGTTCAAAGACGACAGAGAAGAACTTGAAAACAGCTATAAAGTCGGTCGACCAACATTAAGTGACAGATGTTCATGCTGTAACACGCGAAGTTGCCGACAACAGACAAAGGACGGTTGCAAAATCGCATCATCATAGGCTTTGAGCCTCGTAACGGTTCATAACATATTTAAAGATGAACTGAACAATAAAGTATGTTCAATAAGTTGGTGGAGAGACACCAGAAATGTGTTAATTCATGTGTTGCATACTTTGAAAAGGCCTGACGTTAGAAGTGACGTCTCGTTATGTGTACAAAGTGCTCCGTGCGGTTGATGGTTATGTGTAACAATGTGTTGTTATAAAATGGTATGCTGGTTGTTTTCTGTAAAATTTGTTACATCACTTCAGTAAATATCTATCTTTCCAACGTTTGGATTATTTTGGTTTTAAAACAAGTAATATGAAAATGATACGCCGAGTCCGAGAACTTTACGACTGACCCTCGTATAAGGATATAAGTTAAATGATGAACATAATATGGGGTCGTAAAAGATTATCTCTAGTATTGTAATCACATATAATAGAATATTAGTTAAATGATGAAGATTCTTTTGATTCGTAACAGATAGTATTTTTAATAATCACGTATATTAAGATATTAGTTAAATGATGAACATGACTACGGGTCGAAACATATTAGCTCTAGTATTGTTAACACTCACGTATATTAGGATACTAGTTGAATGATGAACATAATTAGGATTCGTAACAGATGAGCTCTAGTATTGTTTACAACCACGTATATTAGGATTTTATTTAAATGAAGAACATGAATAGGATTCGTAACAGATAAGCTCTGGTATTGTAAACAATCACGTGTATAAGAAGATAAGTTAAAGGATGAACATTCTTTTGATTCGTAACAGATTAGCTCTGGTAATTTTAACAATCACGTGTATTAGTAGATTAGTTAAATGATGAACATAATTAGGATTCGTAACAGATTAGCTCTAGTATTGTTAATAATCACGAATATTAGGATATTAGTTAAATGATGAACATAATAAGGGGTCGTTACAGATTAGCTCTAGTATTGTTAACAATTACGTATATAAGAATATTGATAAAATGATGAACATACTTAGGGGTCGTAATAGATGAGCTCTAGTATTGTTAATACTCACGTATATTATGATATTTGTTAAATGATGAACATAATAAGGGGTCGTAACATATTAGCTCTAGTATTGTTAACACATATGTATATAAGAATATTGGTAAAATGATGAACATAATATTGGGTCGTATCAGATGAGCTCTGATATTATTAACACTCACGTATATTAAGATATTGGTAAAATGATGAACATACTAAGAGATTGTAACAGATGAGCTTAGTTTTGTTAACAATCTCGTATATTAGGATATCAGTTAAATGATGAAAATGATTACGGGTCGTAACAGATGAACTCTAGTAATGCTAACAATCACGAATATTAGGATATTAGTTAAATGATGAACATTCTTATGATTCGTAACAGATGAGCTCTGGTATCTTTAACAATCACGTTTATTAGGATATTAGTTAAGCGATTCAAACATTCTTATGATGCGTAACAGATCTGCTCTAGTATTGTTAATAATAACAGATTAGCTCATATATTGTTTACAATCACGTATATAAGGATATAAGTTAAATGATGAGCATAATTAGGATTTGTAACAGATGAGCTTTAGTATTGTTAGCATTACGTATATTAGGATATAAGTTGATGAACATTTTTATGATTCGTAACAGATGAGCTCTGGTATCTTTAACAATCATGTATATTAGGATTTTAGTTAATTGATGAACATAATATGGGGTCGTAACAGATTAGCTGTAGTATTGTTAACAATCACATATATTAGGATATTAGTTAAAGATGAACATTCTTATGATTCGAAACAGATGAGCTCTGGTAACAATCACGTACATTAGGATATTAGTTAAATGATGAACATTCTTATGATTCGTAACAGATGAGCTCTAGTATTGTTAACACTAACACTTATTAGGATATTAGTTAGATGATGAACATTCTTATGATTCGTAACAGATGAGCTCTAGTATTGTTGACACTCACGTATACTTGAATATTTATTAAATGGTGAACAAAAAACATTCATTATATTCAATTTTACAAACAAAACATAAGACATCAATATAAATCAGACCTGAATGATCAGGCACTAATAAAAAGCTACTGTAGAGTTGAGACTGGAGTCGTTTAATGCTGATATTGAACTAAAACGTTACTTTTAGGGAGAGATTCTAATCTGCACATCTCCAAGCGAACCTCAAAACAAATCCGTCGCTGTACATAGTTGATATGACCAGATATAGTATGATTGTATTTAAATGAATGAACACATTTCTGCCAACAAAAACTGCTTCTCGTTCAGAGAGAAAAATAATTTATCTGTCTATTTTGACAGTTCATATTATGGGCAGGGTGTAAGCGGCCTTGCGGTTTGACATAATCTTACGTTATTAACAAAAGCGTAGACTCCAAGGAATTGGGCTAAAGAAATGCATTTTTCTTGACGATGTGATAAGAGCTATTCCACGAGAAAAACAACATTGTGATCTCTGCGTAATGTATCCACCCAGATCGGCTAATCCGGGCCGATACATTCCGTCTCAGGGGTATAGAGGTATAGTGTAATGATTCCTGAAACAGAAAATCCACATGAGGCGAAAAGTGTCTGTCCGTGTTAGACTGCGCGGCATGCTTAGGCTGATCCGGGTCGATACTCTAAACAGAGTCCACAATGTTGGTTTTCTCGTGGAACGGCTCATATGTCGAATATATGCGATGGAGCGCTTAATCGAACGTCACAAGAAAAACCCATCTTTCGGACACTAATTAATTGCGTTTACTATCAATGTTCTGTATTTGGTCGAAATCGTTCCCTGGTGCACCCAGGATACTTGTGCAATAATGATACGAAAATGGACAACATCCTGTTTCGACTGCGTGGAGGATCAGACTGTTATTGTTCCTCGCTGTGTTCACAGTTGGTGTTCGGCTTTGTGTGCGATAAGGCCCGTTTATAGCGAAAACCGGCAACTATAGCTTGCGTTTGTTTTGAATTGCAAACAGTGCATATTTAGACGGGTCGTCACCCTTCAAGGTGTGAAATCAATGTGTCGGCGACTGCAAAAGCAAAATAACTTTTTTGTTGGGTAAAAGGGAGACATTGCTTATTATTAGCAAAGTTCCGATTTGAGAGACTATTTTTCAAAAGTCGTTGGAAAGGATAAACCGACATGATGCGATTAATGTATGTATTGCTTGGTTGGAATTTAACGCGTTTCTCAGAGTTGTTCGGTTATATCACGGCGGCCAGTTCAACTAACCATAGAGTTCCTGCACCAGTACTGCACGTTCTTCCCACAGTGGTTCGGTTATATCACGGCGGCCAGTTCACCTAACCATATAGTTCCTGCACCAGTAATCCACGTTCTTCCCAAAGTTGTTCTGTTATATCACGGCGGCCAGTTCACCTAACTATATAGTTCCTGCACCAGTACTCCACGTTCTTCCCAAAGTTGTTCTGTTATATCACGGCGGCCAGTTCACCTAACCATAGGGTTCCTGTTAATCGTGCACCAGTACTCCACGTTCTTCCCAAAGTTGTTCTGTTATATCACGGCGGCCAGTTAACCTAACCATATAGTTCCTGCACCAGTACTCCACGTTTTCCCAAAGTTGTTCTGTTATATCACGGCGGCCAGTTCACCTAACCATAGAGTTCCTGCACCAGTACTCCACGTTTTCCCAAAGTTGTTCTGTTATATCACGGCGGCCAGTTCACCTAACCATATAGTTCCTGCACCAGTACTCCACGTTTTCCCAAAGTTGTTCGGTTATATCACGACGGTCAGTTCACTTAACCATGGAGTTCTTGTTAATCGTGCACCAGTACTCCACGTTCTTCCCACAGTTGTTCTGTTATATCACGACGGTCAGTTCACTTAACCATAGAGTTCCTGCACCAGTACTCCACGTTTTCCCAAAGTTGTTCTGTTATATCACGGCGGCCAGTTCACCTAACCATATAGTTCCTGCACCAGTACTCCACGTTTTCCCAAAGTTGTTCTGTTATATCACGGCGGCCAGTTCACCTAACCATAGAGTTCCTGCACCAGTACTCCACGTTTTCCCAAAGTTGTTCTGTTATATCACGGCGGCCAGTTCACCTAACCATATAGTTCCTGCACCAGTACTCCACGTTTTCCCAAAGTTGTTCGGTTATATCACGACGGTCAGTTCACTTAACCATGGAGTTCTTGTTAATCGTGCACCAGTACTCTACGTTCTTCCCAAAGCAACTGACAACCTTCCCACACATACTGGCCAGTTAATGGTAGAATAGGAATGGCCTTTCTCATATATTCTTTTGTTAATCAGCGTAAAGAATGGTTATGTTTGATTGTTTGTTTGTTCGACATCAGAATTAACAAAACATTAAGTAATTGCAGACGTATTTTTGACGCATCCTAAGCAGACGATGAGAAGAACAAACGGCGAGGCTAAAAGAGACATTGATCATCGTGAGAAATTTCTGTTGTCACACTATTTAAAACTTTTTTTTAGTAATTGTACCTGATATATAAAGATATTGTCCAAAATATGATTTAGACGTTTTCAAAGTCGTCTGCTTCAGATTGATGTGTATGTTGGAATGGATAAGGCTGAGCTATATTCACTATTCTTACATTTAAATGATCCACACAAAATTAATTAAAAATGTGTCTATTTTTGTCCCCAGATTTTGCCACAAAAGAATGTACACGGAATGGGACTTGGTTCGTGAACTCTTCAACCGGGAACGAATGGGCGAATTACACATTGTGTTTAGAGGGCGAACCACCGGTATGTCTTCGTTGTTGATGTTGTATTGTTGTTGTTGTTGGGTAGTTTGTGAGTTTTGTTTGTATTATACCCTTTCCCTCATTAAGACGCTTTTTGACGCCTCTGCAAACGACTTTTGAAAACACTGTGACAAAAGGAGAAATTGCCTTTTGAGCAATTTCTCCTTTAGCCACAATGTGTTCAACTCTTTTTAATAATTATATTATCATTTGTAGAGATTTTCCATATTTTTGATAGACGTTTCAAAGTCGTCTGCTGCAGATTTCTTGTATGAGGGTAAGGGTAAATTTGTTATAACGGGCCATCCTTTTTAGGACCAAGTTATCCACCATGCTCATTCAGCAATATCGTTGTTTTAAATGTGTTTAACTAAAGGCAGCGTTCTTATGGTAAACGGAAGTGACGTGAACTCATTAATAGTCGTCACTTTGTCACAATGTTTTCAAAATGTCTGCTACAGTGGCGGCGGGAAAGAGTACAGTATTAACCAATTTATGTGCCGACTACCTTGATAGTGAGACAAATAGAAATGGATAGTTTCTCTTTCATAATATTATGTCCTACTGACATTATGTCCGTCGGTCCGTCGGTCTGTCTGCACCAGGCTTTCATACTAGCATATTGGGAGCCGACAAGGGTCTTCAACCCAAGACTCTTGCTATTGTTAAATGTGTACAGTGTAATTGAGATAAATCGAACATGTGAAAATTCGATCCAATTTCTTGAACGGATCCGTCTTTTAAAAACAACATAGCAGCAGCTCTGTTTGGTAATACGGTCAAAAATAACTCCTGCTGTACGGCTTTCTGATATAAGGCGAAAGTATTTGAGCCATTCCACGAGAAAACCAACATTATGGACTCTGCTTAATGTATTTTCTTGTGGAACGGCTCAAATATAATACCGATAACGACTTCCAAACTATGAGTTAGCGCATTTTCGCTCTTGCGAACACAACAAAACAATCACCCAGAGGTTGCTTGTAATCCCAGAGGGGTTCGAGCCCGAGACCCGAAACTGGGGTTTCATCTCCGATGTCCATCTGTATTTACAGTGGACTTTCGATAACTCGAATAGGAAGAGGACCCTTAAATCTTTTCGAATTATCGACATATTCGAGCGATCCCTCGACTTATGCTGCATTCATTCATGGGTTAAAGGCTTTGAAATCATTATTTTGAATAGCCATCCAATGATACAGCATTTCAATACAGTAGCGCGGTAGCATTTTTCGGAAGACAGTTAAGTTCCAGGAAATATTTCGAGTTCAATGCATATTACATTTCGAGGGCTTGACGTGAAACGGTTGTAACTTAAAACCTATTTTGAAAACCCTGGTTTAGGGGCAATTTTGACCCCTTTGTAAACAATGCAAATTTAGGAGTCATTGCTCAAAACGAGCAATGGCACCGGAATTTACATTGTTTACCAAGCAAAATGATTTAACTCTTATAAATACTTCATGGCGAGGTGATTAACATTGGTAAAAAAAATACAAATTTTAGTTACAACTGTTTCACGCCAAGCCCTCGATTTGTCTTTTGCCGGCTCGTAATTCAGTAGTAGTAAAATCATTATTCTGAAATACAGACCAATGTTAAAATCACATTAACCCTTTACCTCATATAACCAATTAACCCTTTCCCTCATATAACAAATGTGTAGCAGACGACAAGATATTGACCAAAATCTGAAAAATCTCAATAAATGGGTTCAACTATTAAATAGTGTTGAAAACACTCGGGCAAAAGGAGAAACTGCTCGGCTTGAGCATAGCATCTTCTTATGGCATAGTGTTTTCAATAACTCTGCAGCAGAGACGTCAGAGACTGCACTGTTTTAAAAAAAAAAGCATTCCCGTACCTTCTAGTGGTTGGTATTTTTCGATACATTCGAGTTAGTGGAAGACAGTGGTACAGAGGTAGAGCGTCGGCCTCTTGTACAAAAGGTCCCGGGTTCGAATCCCGTGATGAGCGGGTTCTGCCTTTGGGATTTTTTCACACATACGGCGCGAGTACTTGTTAAGTTTCCAGGACGCAGACATCGAGCGTGATTAATATAAGCTTAAAGCTTCGCAATCGATGTAAAATAAATAAGTTTAAACTTTATTTTCGAGTTATCGCATGTTCGAGTAATTAGTACACTGTATTAGCGAGATTATTTACTTTCACACGTACCGTCAGTAGACAGTTCACGACACTGTAAAGACGACACAGTTTCCGGAACATTTCTCTAATAAATCTTGGAATTACCAAAATCGATGGTTATCTAGGCTTTAATCGTGACGGAGATGGTTTAATTCAAGAAAGTCGGAACTTCATCTAACGGTTATCTCCGGTTACAGCTTTCGTGAAGTTAGTAAAAAGGCGTTCCGTAAATAGCATGGCAGTCGTCTCTGTCATCAAGAAGTACAAAGGAGAGACAAAGCTCTTTTATTTTAACCCTTTCCCACATAAAGACGCTTTCTGACGCCTCTGCAGCAGACGACTTTCGAAGACAATATGACAAAAGGAGAAATTCTTCAAAAAGAGCAATTTCCCCTTTTGCCACAATTATTTCATTAATATAGAATTTCCATTATTTTGACTACATGCTCTTAAAGTGGTATGCAGCAAGTTTGTTTTATGTAGGAAAGGATTAAATAAGTATTATATGAGCTGTTTCACGAGAAAACCAACATTATGGACTTTGCGTAATGTATCGAACCAGATGAGTCTGCGCAGTCCGCGCAGGCTAATCCGGACCGACACATTCCGTCTCAGGTAGATAGAGGTATAGAGTAATAAAACAGAAAATCCACTGGAGGTGAAAAGTGTCTCGGCGCGGCATGCTTAGGCTGATCCGGTTCGAAACCACAATGTTGGCTATTTATTTTTTGTTTGCTTTTATTTACCCTCGCCGTGCAGAATTAACTATTTGGCGAGCAGACAAAGTTAGATACAAGTGAGTCCGGGTGCGATACCCTAGCTCTTTCCGAAAATTTACGTGCCCGATACACGCGAGGTTATTTTTCCTGGAAGTGACCAGTACTTAACCTCTAGTTGAGTGGGAACGCTTATTGGTTTTCTCGTGGAACGGCTCATATACGGAAAGTAAGTCGTGTTCTTGACACTAATACAATGACGCCGAGCACGATTATGAAGCATGACTTAAAGGAAGCAGATGCAGTTCATTACATTTAAAAAACCCTGTGCAAACAGACAGGATGTAACTATTTTGATCAAGAAGGCCAAATGTCCCTTTATTTTAAACAAGATGGCAAAGATGTGCCTACATTGCTCACCTGGCTACCATAGTCTATAAAAAAGGGTTATCAAGAAGAGCAGAAAGGGTCACTTTTGACGTAGGTATTAGAAGTTTTATATGCTATGATCTATGTGATATTCAGCATGTGAAGTTTAGTCCTGAAACCATTTGGTTTACAGCTTGCTTAACATTGACTGCAACTATAATGTGTCATACAAGCTGAAGTTTCTTAATTGTTACCAATAAACCGTTTTAAATCTGCTCTAACTAGATCAATTAGATAAAAAAAAAAACATAGGTGCTGTATTATTAACAAATATTAACTTAATGTTTATTGCCTCTAGTTATAAGTTAAGTGTGACACAAGCTTTATACGGAGAGGGGGAGTCTATTCTCCTTCCAGTTCAGTAAGCAGAAGTATGAAACGAAAACGGGAGTATATAAACAAAAAACACAAAGTAATGTTAACAAGTTTAAAGATATTTATTATAAAAATTTAGCATTTATGAAATTAAAAGAAAAAGTCCAAATGTATAGTCAACATATAGCAAGAATACACTGGTCTGAATGAACAAACTGTATGGGGGAGGAACGTTTTAAGTTTAGAAATACAACACAATTTTATAAATAGGCAAAAACATCCCTCGAAACTTTTTTTTCTGAGCCGTAAACCAAACAATTAAAAAAGCGTAGCCTAGGAAGTTGAGGAAAAGGTGAACTTTTTTTCAGAGCTTTGATAAATCGGGCCGAAAACCAAACTATTAAAAAAGCGTAACCTAGGATGTTAGGGAAAAGTTATTAAATACAAATTAAATGTGTCTAAAGTTTTGTAATAGCGGTAGAAGACATACGTATTTTGTATCTTGTTGTTTCTTAAATCAGTTAATACAATTTATTGATTCATAGGTTGTTTTTTTCAAATATATAACAAAGTTTTTTTTAACAATAATAATGTTGATTGCTCTCTTTTCGATTACGTCACCCTATGGTACAATATTGAAACCTATTCAATACTGACACCGCGCTTCCACGCATGCGTCAATAATTACGCTGGCCAGTGGCGAAATCCATATAGAGGACTCGCGATAACTCGAACATTGGATAATTCGAATATATCGACAAATACGAACAACTATCTGGTACGGGAATTTGAAAACAGTGCAGTGGCAGTTCTTATTGCTCAAACAATTTCGTGATATGATTTTAACATTGGTCTGCATTTCAACATTATCATTTAAATACAACTGAATTACGAAGGTGTCAATCGAAAAATGAATAAGCATTGAACTTCATCGATTACTCGAACAAGTCAATGTTGTCTCCCTTTCCACTTTGAGTTATCTCGAGTCCATTGAACCAACCGGGCTTCGTGAGAACTCATTTATAAATATAAAGAAGAGAACTAGTCCATTAGAATATAAAGACTTGTCAAACATCAGTGGCTTATTATAATAAAAACCACAGTGGTTTCGAAAGAACTCAATTATATAAATTTATCACATAACTTGCACTCCAGGAGCGACATAAAGCAGTGACATAAATATCATATGTAACTAGTTACATAAATAGCCGACTCACAGCACGTATGTGACGTCACTCCAGTGTGACACTCCAGTGTGACGTCACTTTAAATGACATCATATTGTTTACAATTGTTCTGAATTTCGGCATTTATTAAAAAATATTGTTTAAAGAGAATAAATTTAGATAAATGAAATGTTATAAATGCCTTGTTGCTAATTTTGTATAAAATCAAAATGTTATTAATAGGGACTACTTTTTACAGTGGAAGTATGCATTTGAACTTCGGGGTGAACTTCGGTCACTGTTTATATGTGATAAATAGAATCTTACATTCGTGCTTATTTGATATTGTTTTTATGAAACTCGTCGACTGAAACGAATATGCCGCTCGGCACAGCCTCGCGTCATATTATTTCAGTCGACTCGTTTCATAAAAACAATAACAAATAAGCACTCATGTAAGATCCTCTATATAAGATAGGAACCAGTAGAACTAGAACTAGAATGTAAAAACATCAGCGGTGATGAAAGCTGTTTCAGCAATTGAGTGGGATAAGGTTTTAATATGTTGATAATATAATAATTCAGTAGATGCAAAGCCTATAACAAAAGATTATAAAACGTCCCATGATCACTTTACCATCCCCACTGTTGCTGTTTCTGTTTCGTTCTCGGAGAAACATTAACTTATCCACATGCTGATCCTACTTTGGAATAATGTGACCGTCAATCACGTATAAAGCTAGTAGGTAATATCGAAGTACTTTATTTAAACTCCTGAAAGAGCTTCCATAAGTACATACATAATGTATCCTTAATCCTTGGAAAATGAAAACAGCTACTTTGTACACATATGGTATATATATGGCATGTTCAGAAGCCATTATATTCGAATAAGATGAGCCGGGCCACACTGAAACAGACTCTCGATATCTGGTGAGCGGTGTCGACAGAATGCCTGAGATCATCCCTGATAGCTATTTAGACGCTGAAGCATCCTATAATACTTCAGCATAAAACATTCGGGGTCCGTTTTCGGGTCTCGTGACTCAATAAGAGAACTTGCCGCTTTCTCGTTAACTTTTGTTTTGTTTACATTTTTTCCACTTTATTGTATATCATTGTAAATGAATTGGTAATCATTGTATTATGTATCATATGTTACTCTTCATAAAATGGCGGTAATAAAGATGTATAAATGTAGGTATATTTCCAGCGTGTAATAATGACGTGAACGTTGGTGTGACAATAACGTTGGTGTGACAATAACGTTGGTGTGACAATAACGTTGATGTGACAATAACGTTGGTGTGACAATAACGTTGATAATAACGTTGGTGTGACAATAACGTTGATAATAACGTTGGTGTGACAATAACGTTGATGTGACAATAACGTTGGTGTGACAATAACGTTGATGTGACAATAACGTTGGTGTGACAATAACGTTGATGTGACAATAACGTTGATAATAACGTTGGTGTGACAATAACGTTGATGTGACAATAACGTTGGTGTGACAATAAGGTTGGTGTGACAATAACGTTGGTGTGACAATAACGTTGATGTGACAATAACGTTGGTGTGACAATAACGTTGATAATAACGTTGGTGTGACAATAACGTTGATGTGACAATAACGTTGATGTGACAATAACGTTGATAATAACGTTGGTGTGACAATAACGTTGATGTGACAATAACGCTGATGTGACAATAACTGGTGTGACAATAACGTTGATGTGACAATAACGTTGGTGTGACAATAACGTTGATGTGACAATAACGTTGATGTGACAATAACGTTGATGTGACAATAACGTTGATGTGACAATAACGTTGGTGTGACAATAACGTTGGTGTGACAATAACGTTGATGTGACAATAACGTTGGTGTGACAATAACGTTGGTGTGACAATAACGTTGATGTGACAATAACGTTGGTGTGACAATAACGTTGATGTGACAATAACGTTGATGTGACAATAACGTTGGTGTGACAATAACGTTGATGTGACAATAACGTTGGTGTGACAATAACGTTGATGTGACAATAACTGGTGTGACAATAACGTTGATGTGACAATAACGTTGGTGTGACAATAACGTTGATGTGACAATAACGTTGATGTGACAATAACGTTGGTGTGACAATAACGCTGATGTGACAATAACGTTGGTGTGATAATAACGTTGGTGTGACAATAACGTTGGTGTGACAATAACGTTGGTGTGACAATAACGTTGGTGTGACAATAACGCTGATGTGACAATAACGTTGGTGTGACAATAACGTTGATGTGACAATAACGTTGGTGTGACAATAACGTTGATGTGACAATAACGTTGGTGTGACAATAACGTTGATGTGACAATAACGTTGATGTGACAATAACGTTGGTGTGACAATAACGTTGATGTGACAATAACGTAAACGTTGGTGTGACAATAACGTTGGTGTGACAATAACGTTGATGTTTTCCTGGAGCACCGCCTTGACAATATTATGACTTTAACAACTATTTCAGGAAACGCATGCCAAAAATATTTATATATTTATTGGTGGATTCTCGCTGTCCCTGGTGATGCTGATACTGTCACTGTTCATCTTCCTATGGTTTAGGTAAGATTACCCCTTTTCCACATGTACACGCATTTTGACGAATCTGCAGCAGACGACTTTTGAAACCATTGTGGCAAAAGAAGAAATTGCTTAAAAACGAGCAATTTATCCTTTTGCCACAATGTTTTAAACTATTTTTAATAATTTAACTCTCATTTATTTGGGGTTTTCCCGTTTTTGTATATAGGTTTTCAAAGTCGTCTGCCGCATATGTGTTGTATGTGGGGAGGGGTTAAAGCTCCTCCACACCTGTTATATCGAAATTTAAATACCTTAGCCCTTTCCCACATATAGACGCTTTATGACGCCTGGGCAGCAGAATACTTTCGAAAACATTGTGTCAAATGGAGATATTAATCGTTGAGAGCAATTTCTCCATATACCACAACGATTTCTAACCTTTCCAATAATAACACTTTCATTAGAAGACATTGTATTTTTCATTTTGCTTAAATGTTTTCAAAGTCGTGTTCTGCATGTTTGCTGTATGTGGGAAATGGTTTAAATAACGCTTGATCAAATAATAAACCATCAGATGCGACTTCGACCAGACTGCGAACAGAAACTATCCACTTCAGACTGCAAAGAGCAGCAGTCTGGTCGCATCCATTAAAACCCCTGGAGATACCAATTGACTTTATGAGGTTCATAAAACTTCGGATCAAATAACTGTGATGTATCACACTTTTACTGGATCTGTCAGCATGGTTGCAATTTCTTTCTATTCTACTTCCCGATTCTCTTTCTCTTCTTCTTTTTCTTCTTCTTCTTCTTCTTCTTCTTCTTCTTCTTCTTCTTCTTCTTCTTCTTCTTCTTCTTCTTCTTCTTCTTCTTCTTCTTCTTCTTCTTCTTCTTCTTCTTCTTCTTCTTCTTCTTCTTCTTCTTCTTCTTCTTCTTCTTCTTCTTCTTCTTCTTCTTCTTCTTCTTCTTCTTCTACTACTTCTTTCTTTCTTCTTCTCCTACTTCTTCCTTTTCTTCTTCTTCTTCTTTCCTTTTCTCCTTCTCCTTCTCCATCTTTTTCTTTTTTTTTCTCTTCTTGTTCTTGTCGCCGCGCATGATTTTGGATGAATGAATGTATATTGTTTTATGGCGCATCGACAGCTAAGGTCATTTAGCGCGCAATTAAATTTAATAATTCATGATCCCTGGGTAAACAAACCAGTACTAGCATGATTTTGAAGCATGACTTAAAGGATGCAGATGCAGTTCAGTACATTTAAATAACATTTTAACAGACAGGATGTTAATATTTCTAACAAAAAGGCCAAATGTCTCTTTATTTTAAAAAAAGAAGACTTATATGTGCCTACATTGCTCACCTGGCTACCATAGCCTATAATAAAAGGTTACCCAGTGCAGAAAGGGTCAATTTTGACGTAGGGATACACGTTTTATATGCTGCGATTTATGTGATATTCAGCATGTGAAGTTTAGTTGTGACAAGTCAAGTTTAGTCTTGAAACCATTTAGTTTAGAGTTTCCTTACATTGACTGCAACTATAAAATGCCATACAAGCTGTAAGTTAAGTATAACACAAGCTTTGGAAGGAGAACGGGAAGTATATTCTCCTTCCAGTTTAGCAGAAGTATGATAACAAAGACGGGAGTAGCTAAACACAAAATACGAAATAATTCTAAAAAGTTTAAATATAATTTTATATCCATGTATTGAAATGTTTTATGTGAGCTTTTTAACCACTATCCTTTTAAGAGTTTGTAGAGGTAGCGAATTGGGAACTACCCGAGTCTAACGGTCGAAATATTCTAAAGCCTTTGGTTTGTACTCGAGAGTTATCTCCCTTTTAAAATTCAATTCTAAAAATAGTCGATTGTGTAAGCGAATTAAAGAAAATATCAAAATTGACCATTTATGAAATTAAAAGAAAAAGTTCACATGTATAGTCAACATATAGCAATAATACAATGGTCTGAATGAAGAACGTTTTAACTTTAGAATTCAACAGAAATAAATAGGAAAAAACATCCCACGAAACTTTTTTCTGAGCTTTGATGAATCGAGTCTTCAGGGCAGTAAACCAAACAATTACAAATCGTAGCCTACGAAGTTGGGAAATCCGTAAACCAACCTTTACTTTGAAAAAAGCGTAGCCTAGGAAGATGGGGAACAGTTATTAAATACATACATATTAAATGTGTCTAAAGTGTTGTAATAACCGTAGAAGACATACGTATTTTGTATCATTTTGTCTCTTAAATTTTTTTTTTTTTCAAACATACAACAGAGTTTTTCTTAACAATAATAATGTTGGTTGCTCCCTTTTCGACTACGTCACCCCATGGTACAACATTAAAACCTTTCCCATACTGACGTCGCGCTTCCACGCGGCGTCAATAAACACATTTAAACTAAGCTGCCTGCTGAGTTTAAATGACGTCATAGCGGGGATACGATTATACCATTTTTCTTATTATACGACTTGTATTCGTTGCGTTGCAGACAACTTCGATGTGATCGGATCACGATCCACAAGAACCTGTTTGCCTCTTATGTGCTGACTGGGATATCATGGTTGATCTACTACTCATCCGTAGCCCTGGATGGCGATGTACTAAATCGTAATCCGGTAAGTCATAGGTTTAACTTCGTTCAGTATCTCTTATGCCATTTTCTTTAAAATCGTCTGCTTTAAAAAAAATCATAGAACTTTTTGTTTAATATAAATATTATTACAATGTTGCGGCTAGGAACACATGACAAGTATAACTTTAAGACAACTTCACTTTTCCCCCAATATCTTAAGTTAACAGTAGTTTCAATTCGTTTGTATCACGAAGACGTTTCGATGGATATTGAAGTCAAAACATGTCAGTTGGGGTTCAACAGACGCTTTAGCAGTACCGCTACGAACGATAGTCTTACAGACGCATCCTGAGGCCTCTGCGGTGGACGACTTTTAAAAACGTTGTGACAAAAAGAGAAATTGCCTATGGTGAGCAATTTCTCCATTTACCAAAATGTTTTCAAAATGATTAGAATATTAGTCTTTCATTAAAAAAAAAAGGTTTCCTATTTTAGCCAAAATGTTTTATAAAGTCATTTGCTTAGATATATTTTATGTAGGAAAGGGTACACCGTTGGTTCTCATGGCGGTGATTGAAACATCCTCTGTTTTCGCAAAACATTGATCGTACGGCCGGGTACTTTCACACCAAATTGATCGTACGGCCGGGTAACATGGTACATACTTTCACACCAAATTGATCGTACGGCCGGGTAACATGGTACATACTTTTACACCAAATTGATAGTACGGCCCGATAACATAGTACATACTTTCACGCCAAATTGATAGTACGGCCCGATAATATGGTACATACTTTCACGCCAAATTGATAGTACGGCCGGATAACATGGTACATACTTTTACACCAAATTGATAGTACGGCCGGGTAACATAGTACATACTTTCACACCAAATTAATAGTACGGCCCGATAACATCATACTTTCACGTTAAATTGATAGTACGGCCCGATTACATACTTTCATACCAAATTGGTCGTACGGCCGGGTAACATGGTACAAGCTTTCACACCAAATTGATCGTACGGCCGGGTAACATAGTACATACTTTCACACCAAATTGATCTTACGGCCGGGTAACATGGTTCATACGTTCACTCCGAACTGGTACATATCAATTTGTGTAGATTCTAATAAGACGAGAAGTTGAACAGTGTGATCTGAACATGCACTTTTTATAAATGCTAACTTGTACCTATTGGCCTCGATTTTCATTTCAGATCTGGTGCCAAGCTGTTCACGTCCTGTGCCAGTATTTCACTGTTTGTAACTTTTTCTGGATGTTTTGCGAGGGTCTGTACCTAAACACAATCATGGTTTTCGCTTTCAACTCGGGTAAAATCGTCATTCCCCTGTGTTATATTATAGGCTGGGGTAAGTAGACACACTTTTGGAAAAAGAAAATGATGCTTACACATCTGCAACAGAGGGCTTCTGAAAACATTGTTTCAAAATGTGAAATTGCTCATAAAAAGCAATTTCGTCTTTCGTCAAAAGGTTTTTAACTCTATTCAATTATAGTCCAAGAGACAGCAGGGTTTTATTTAACCGAGAAGGTCCAAAAGGTCTGTGGGTATTTATGGATACCCTAGTATGTGAAGTTTATGGAATGAGGAGTCTTAGTTGCCATCTCTATTCCGATTCTTTTTTATTTTGATGTTTCTGATGGTACCTTGAAATTTTACCGATTGCAAAAATTGGGGTAGGGGAAACCAAAATAGGTGTAGCTCAGTCAATATCCAACACAAAGTAACAAATTATAGCTTATATGAAAGGTAAACGACCCGTCCATCTAATGAATTCAAATATGCAAAGCTTGAATATCTAATTAGGTCATATGAGGTCAAAAGGTGAATTTGTTTGGCCGTTGCTTAAAATCTAGCATATTTTTACATCAAACTTCTCTCTAATTTTCATAAAATGTGGTTTATAAAGATTATTATTGCATGATTGTGTGCTTACATGAATATAGAAGATTAAACATTTAGACTTAGCAAGTGGTTATTAGATAACAGGCATACTGGCTTGTTTCCGTTATATTGCAGTTTTCTTAATTTGTTCAATGTTTCCACTTTCTGGGGGTAGGGGTAATGTAATGGCATGTAACTTTGTTAGTTTTTATGGTAGCTTAATAGTTTTAGTCTCAAATTGAAGGTATTAGTAAGGATCATCTAGCAAATTACTTAAACTTTAATTAATTGAGTAATTAGATCGTCAGAGGTCAAAGGTCACAGAAACTCACCCGTCGCCATCAATCGGTGAACAAATCCACGAGATGTTGTTTTGAATCATATCTGGTTGCAGTAAAGTATCAATCATTGGAAGTATAAAGTATTAAATAACGAACTGCCTTATTCATTGAATTAACGAGGTCAAAAGTTGTGAAACTTGGCCAATACTTCATAGGCATATGATGAAAACGTTAGTCTGCATACGTCCAAGTCATTTTATAGCTCGAGGTGGAAGTCATTTTGGGGTATGTTTGAGACTAATCCTCATAATCTGAATCAGCAGAATCCGAGTCGGATGAGGCAATTAGTAGTTCATCATCTTCCTCTACATCTTGGGTGAAGGTTTCTGTGTCTAATATTGTGAGATATCGTCTAGTATTTGTGCGCTCTTGAACGATCGGAGTGCAAGATGACTTTCTCTGATTTCCCACCCATGGTCTGTCGGATTCAGATCAGGCAAATATTGGTCCGTTGCCTTCTTCAACATGTACGATACGTAGTTAGTTCTTCTGACCTTCTCTACAAGCACTGGACGTGAAGGCGGCAGTACACTGGAATCGGCACCTCTCAGCTTATCAAGTGGACTGGCCGTATTTGTTGGTGCGTACTTGTCACGAAAAATAGCAAAACGTACTGCTGAAATACTATTGGTCTTTGGTTTCCCGTATAAATCACAGACAAATGCTTCGAAACCTGAAATGTTTGTTACAGTTGGGGAGTCTCCTAGTTCTGCAAATAGTGCAATGTAAGACTTCTCCATCAATTTCAGTGGTCGCACTTTTCCTTTCCGTAGGAACGCCGCCGTGTAGTCACACCCGGTGAAAGAGTGTATGCCATGGAGGGCAGAGCACATATCAGGACCAAGTTCCTTTGATAAACCGGTAACATCCACATAACGCCTAGTGTTATTGCAATCAACACCTGCATCCATCCACACGTTTGCCTTGATGTTGCCTGTCCCTAGATAATAGAGAAGTATGACTAGAACATCTGTGTCATTGCAGCGGATGACCACATCGGGCAAGGGAGCATGTTCTGCCACGTATGCAAGGTGCAAAGCAAGCCTCGTATCTGCCTACTCATGGTTACAATCCAGCCCCTCAACACGATATCTGATTATGGAACCATTTTAGCTAACACGGAAGCAATAGCAGACCTTTTCTAATCCCATGATAACAGTTTTGTTACCCAGTATTTCCGCATATGTGTCTTTTTTCCATTCTTCAGAGAGGAATTCAATGAAGGACGTCTTGAATACACTTGACCGTTGTAGTTTGCTGAAATCTTTTGGCCTTCTCTAATCGGCACCGGTTACTCTCAAGTCGGATACTTCCCCTTTAGCCCGACATGCCCTTTCAATATCCTTGATGGAGCCCGTAGGATAGGTATCGCAGACGAAATGTATTTCACTACTTGTCACTTTGTATAATCCCGTCAATATTACCTTAGCGAGTGCACCAAATGTCTCTGGACAGTTCACAAGAGCTTGGAGTAGAAACATTGCATCCTGCACGTAAACATGTCCAGCTGGAGGTGGTCTGGTTTCAGTGTAACGTTCTTCTAAATTGTGCATCAGTTTTGACTGGACTGTCTTGTTCATTGAACCGTCAATCTGTGCCAGTGTCAACGGTACAGGTGTTAGAGGGTATTGAAACACCTTCTGTAACTCCACTGTACTTGTAGTTGCCAGAATCACCAGTCTACCAAAAAGGTCCCTCGTTCCTTTAAGCTCGATAATCTTTTTGTCCTTGGCCTTCAGCATTGTTTTAATCATGGCAGAAGCGAACGTCTTGCACTTCAGCTTTGATATCGGCTTCTCGAAGCGGGTAGGGTCTGCCAAGCATTCATCTTTGAAAGCGTTGTAGCGTGATTCTCCTTGAGATAAACGAGTCAACACACCATCCTTGATATCTTCAGAGATCACTTGGCCTGTGGAAATGCAGTACAACTTCGTATCGGCTACATCTTCATCGAAAGGATTCATGGTCTCGTTAACACCAGCTATCAACTTCTGAAGATCTAAGTTGTCTCTTTCTACACGGGTCCGTCTTGTGTCCTTTTGTACATCCTCTTCCTTTGCCAGTCCAACTTTTGTCAACAAGTGACCAACTATTAAACTTCGTACTGTCCTTGTGATCATCCATCGTTTCCTTGCATATACTGACTGGTTGAACGCTGTAATTCCAGTGAGACGGAACGTCGCATCAGCGTTTACGGTTTGTTCGAGCGTAAGATCAACTGGGGTTCTTGAGAAACATTTATTAGTACGTCTAACTGAGAGTGCTCCATTCTGGAAATCTTCTCGTATGCCTGGATGGGTGCTGTCCATGTTGAGAAGGTTTAAGTGATATTGTGTCATCCACCTGGCATAGTTGGGTCTATTGGTAGCAAAGAATACTGGACACATTCTTTCAAGCGTATGTATGAAGAGGTCAACTTCATTCGTTCTATATGACCTACTAAAAACTAAGTACAGTTTGATTAGTTCCATATACATTAGCCAAAATTGGGCTGTGCTCCCATGTGTACCTGATCTGGTCTTCTCACAGTAGTCATCGTAACTTCTAAGAAAGTCTTCATGATCAACTCTCTGCTCAATAGCTTCTATAGCACTTGGCATGGGATTGTCATGTAACTCACTTAGTGATTGCAACAGGGCATCCGGAATGGGACCTTGTTCCTGAAGAAAGCGATCAATGTGTAACAAGTAAAGTGCGAGTGCAAGCAATAGGTGGAGGCGCTTACAGCTATTATAGTGTTTGCCAGAGATGAAACCATTTACAGACCCTCCAGCCAGAACATCCGTGTCGTCAAGTATGTGCGAACCACCAGACTCGGACAAAATATTGCCAATCGCACCGAAAAACGATAGCTCTATATGGAAAGGACCAAAACAGATGAAGATATTGTCAAATTGTGGTGATTCTTCGTATTGAATCTGCATTGCTGGCTTTGCGACTGCCAAGTCATAATGCACAATTTCATATTTCTCATTGCACTCCTTAGCTACTTTTTGAGAGATACGAAGTGTCTCCACTACAACATCCAACCTTGTGGGTGGCAGGCATATATTCTCCATGTAGCCGATGTTTTGCTTTGGTAGGTCATCAGTCGTCACGTACCAGTTCCACCCTGCCCACATGGAAGTGTCACTGTAACGATGACATAGAAGTGTCCATATCATGTCTCTTCGTTTTGCCTGGTGAAGACTTGAAGGAGCTAGTGCTGACTTTACGACGTCATAATCGAAGCCACCAATCTTCGGCTTTGTTTTTGTCTGTACGGATCAATGCTGGATTCATCATCAATTGCCTCAAACATTCGTTTCTGGAACCTTCTTGGGATTTTCTCTAACGATGTTGCAGCGGACATGGTTACACGGTCTACATTACAATATGCAGTCTCCTCCACAATATTTTGGTAGCAAATGCCAACAGTATCATGTAATTAATAAGATAAATTATGACACTATGCAGGCCCTTTTAAAGATATACATGCACGAGAGCTATCCTAGCTTACGAATCGGGTGAGTTTCTGTGACCTCTGACGATCTAGTTACTCAATTAATTAAAAGTTTAAGTGACTTGCTAGATGCTTCTCACTAATACCTTCAATTTGAGACTTAAACTATCAAGCTACTATAAAAATATTTGCCTGATCTGAATCAGACAGACCATGGATGGGAAACGAGAGAAGGTCATCTTGCACTCCAATGGTTCAAGAGCGCACAAATACTAGACGATATCTCACAAACATTAGACACAGAAACCTTCACCCAAGATGTAAAGGAAGATGATGAACTACTAATTGCCTCATGCGACTCGGATTCTGCTGATTCAGACTATGAGGATTAGTCTCAAACATACCCCAAAATGACTTCCACCTCGAGCTATAAAATGACTTGGACGTATGCAGACTAACGTTTTCATCATATGCCTATGAAGTATTGGCCAAGTTTCACAAATTTTGACCTCGTTAATTCAATGAATAAGGCAGTTCGTTATTTAATACTTTATACTTCCAATGATTGATACTTTACTGCAACCAGATATGATTCAAAACAACATCTCGTGGATTTGTTCACCGATTGATGGCGACGGGTGAGTTTCTGTGACCTTTGACCTCTGACGATCTAATTACTCAATTAATTAAAAGTTTAAGTAATTTGCTAGATGATCCTTACTAATACCTTCAATTTGAGACTAAAACTATTAAGCTACCATAAAAACTAACAAAGTTACATGCCATTACATTACCCCTACCCCCAGAAAGTGGAAACATTGAACAAATTAAGAAAACTGCAATATAACGGAAACAAGCCAGTATGCCTGTTATCTAATAACCACTTGCTAAGTCTAAGTTTTTAATCTTTTATATTCATGTAAGCACACAATCATGCAATAATAATCTTTATAAACCACATTTTATGAAAATTAGAGAGAAGTTTGATGTAAAAATATGCTAGATTTTAAGCAACGGCCAAACAAATTAACCTTTTGACCTCATGTGACCTAATTAGATATTCAAACTTTGCATATTTGAATTTATTAGATGAAAAAAATGTTTACCTTTCATATAAGCTATAATTTGTTACTTTGTGTTAGATATTGACTGAGCTACACCCATTTTGGTTTCCCCTACCCCCAATTTTTGTAATCGGTAAAATTTCAAAGTACCATCGGAAACATCGAAATAAAAAAAAATCGGAATAGAGATGGCAACTAAGACTCCTCATTCCATAAACTACACATACTAGGGTATCCATAAATACCCACAGACCTTTTGGACCTTCTCGGTTAAATAAAACCCTGCTGTCTCTTGGACTATTATTATACTTTCATTATACACATATGTTGTGATGTCATCAACGATGCACAGGGTTATATGACCTATTAACTGTTCAGTTTAACTGTTTTTGCATTTTACGCAGCTTTCAACAATGTTTGAGTTATATCACGGCGTTTCCTGGTTAAGTTACGACGTCGTCGATGTGGATTTAATTGCCATCGCCTTTCGGCATATATCCATTTGGTGAGCTGCCACTAAGTTACGACGTCGTCGATGTCGATTTAATTACCACCGCCTTTCGGCATAGAGCCATTTGGTGAGCTACCACTAAGTTACGACGTCGTTGATGTGGATTTAATTATCATTGCCTTTCGGCATATAGCCATTTGGTGAGCTACCACTAAGTTACGACGTCGTTGATGTCGATTTAATTACCATTGCATTTCGGCATATAGCCATTTGGTGAGCTACCACTAAGTTACGACGTCATTGATGTGGATTTAATTATCATTGCCTTTCGGCATATAGCCATTTGGTGAGCTGCCACTAAGTTACGACGTCGTCGATGTGGATTTAATTACCACCGCCTTTCGGCATAGAGCCATTTGGTAAGCTACCACTAAGTTACGACGTCGTTGATGTGGATTTAATTATCATTGCCTTTCGGCATATAGCCATTTGGTGAGCTGCCACTAAGTTACGACGTCGTTGATGTGGATTTAATTATCATTGCCTTTCGGCATATAGCCATTTGGTGAGCTACCACTAAGTTACGACGTCGTTGATGTGGATTTAATTATCATTGCCTTTCGGCATATAGCCATTTGGTGAGCTGCCACTAAGTTACGACGTCGTCGATGTGGATTTAATTGCCATCGCCTTTCGGCATATAGCCATTTGGTGAGCTGCCACTAAGTTACGACGTCGTCGATGTGGATTTAATTGCCATCGCCTTTCGGCATATAGTCATTTGGTGAGCAGCCACTAAGTTACGACGTCGTCGATGTGGATTTAAATGCCATCGCCTTTCGGCATATAGCCATTTGGTGAGCTGCCACTAAGTTACGACGTCGTCGATGTGGATTCAATTGCCATCGCCTTTCGGCATGTAGCCATTTGTTGAGCTGCCACTAAGTTACGACGTCGTCGATGTGGATTTAATTGCCATCAGGCTTCGGCATATAGCCATTTGGTGAGCTGCCACTATTTTGTTCTTTTTAATAATTTATGGGGACTATTTTTTGTTTACTGTTTTAATTTGATATTCCATTTTTGACTTTTGATTATTTATTTGTATCTTTTGTTTTTTCTTTCTCCCGCTTTCTGTTAATAATTGGGTAAGTTACTAGTATTGCTGGTCTATTTATACTGACACCAGCAATGCAGTCGTAATGCTTACCCAGCAACCCTGAGAGCCAAGGAGGGCAGCAATTACCACCATTTTCCTTAACACGTAGTACTTTCTGAACAGTTTAAAAACCGCCTCGGTCAGGGTGTGGTAGAGCGTCCGCCTCGGTGCGGGAGATCGCGGGTGCGATCGGCGGCCAGGTCATACGAAAGACGTGCTCACTTATTTTACATTGATTGTGAAAGTAAATCTTGAAATTATATTAATCACTGGATTGCTTGTTCCGGTGTTCCCGACCAGTACCCACACTGAATGTACGGGACTTTTCAAAATTGTTGAGCCCACTCTCACGTTAATCGAGTCCGAAACTGTCATTGTTGTCCCAGCATATAGCAGTATGTGCATATTTATAATGTATACGTTCATTGTTGTCCCAGCATATAGCAGTATGTGCATATTTATAATGTATACGTTTATTGTTGTCCCAGCATATAGCAGTATGTGCATATTTATAATGTATACGTTTATTGTTGTCCCAGCATATAGCAGTATGTGCATATTTCTAATGTATACGTTCATTGTTGTCCCAGCATATAGCAGTATGTGCATATTTATAATGTATACGATCATTGTTGTCCCAGCATATAGCAGTATGTGCATATTTATAATGTATACGTGTATTGTTGTCCCAGCATATAGCAGTATGTGCATATTTATAATGTATACGTTCATTGTTGTCCCAGCATATAGCAGTATGTGCATATTTCTAATGTATACGTTCATTGTTGTCCCAGCATATAGCAGTATGTGCATATTTCTAATGTATACGTTCATTGTTGACCCAGCATATAGCAGTATGTGCATATTTCTAATGTATACGTTCATTGTTGTCCCAGCATATAGCAGTATGTGCATATTTTTAAGGTATACGTTCATTGTTGTCCCAGCATATAGCAGTATGTGCATATTTCTAATGTATACGTTCATTGTTGTCCCAGCATATAGCAGTATGTGCATATTTCTAATGTATACGTTCATAGTTGTCCCAGCATATAGCAGTATGTGCATATTTCTAATGTATACGTTCATTGTTGTCCCAGCATATAGCAGTATGTGCATATTTCTAATGTATACGTTCATTGTTGTCCCAGCATATATCAGTATGTGCATATTTCTAATGTATACGTTCATTGTTGTCCCAGCATATAGCAGTATGTGCATATTTCTAATGTATACGTTCATTCATTTAGGTTTGCCAATCATTCTAAGTGTGGTGTACACGTGTATCAGAGGAAACGACGAAATGACCAATAAACTGTAAGTATTTAACGGCTTAACACTTTCCTACCTACAGACAAACTCTGACACATCTGCGACAGACACGTTTTGAAACATTGTGGCAGTTGATGAAATTACTCTGAATGAGCAATTTCTCCTTTTGTCACAATGTTTTCAACTATATTCGAAAATTGTTTCTTCATTTATAGAGCTTATCTTTTGGTATGCCTCCTGGTGTTCAACGTTTTCTGCTGCAGATTCGTTG
This sequence comes from Serripes groenlandicus, assembly GCA_031761405.1. Taxonomy (NCBI): domain Eukaryota; kingdom Metazoa; phylum Mollusca; class Bivalvia; order Cardiida; family Cardiidae; genus Serripes; species Serripes groenlandicus. The sequence goes on along the minus strand of JASEVX010000004.1, from coordinate 125,186,464 downwards.
TATGTGGGAAAGGGTAAATTATAATCAGGAGTGGTTAAAAATGCTGCATCCGTTCTTATACATAGGTCATGAAACACTTATGATATAATAAATATCCTGCTTATCTTCTTAGACGTTATGCAATCCAACGCTAAACCCTTTTCCACATACAAAACATCTGCAGCAGACGACTTTAAAAACATATTGGCGAAATCATCGGAAACCTCTATAAATTAAGGTACAATTAATGAAAAACGTTGAAAACATTGTGGCAAAAGGAGAAATTGCTCGTTCTGAGCAATTTGTCCTTTAGTCACAGAGTTTTCAAAAGACGCCTGTAGCAGAGGCGTCAAAAATCGTCTATAAGTTGGAAAAGGTTAAGAAATTATATAATGCCTAGTCTCGTATACAATGGTGAATTTTGGTGAATCAAAAACAAATAAATCAATTTTATCCGCTCCCTGATGTCAGCGTGAAATAATTTAAAATATTTTGAAAAACCACATTAAAAACTAATCCATCAAATGACTCCATTTGAATTATGTCATCGTATCGTTACCGCCATGTAGGGCGCACGTTATGGAGCAGGGGGAGTCGATCTCGGTATCAAATACATATGAGCCGCTCCACGATAAACCAATTTGGAAAGAAACAATCTATACATGAAAGTTGTATCGTTGCAAGGAGTTGAAAAGCAATAAAGCAAAAGTCGAATTTGCTCAATATTGTGAAAGGGTCGGCCGCTGTAGAGGTGTTAGAAATACGTCTGTATGTAGGCACATGTTATACACGACTGGAACCTGGAATCTATTGCATGACTTATGATTTATGACGTGTTACGCAAGATTAATGAAGATTTTAGGAGGACAATTCCCATGACACATGTTAAATGAGACAATCGAATTACCAAACGGGCCACGTGACGTTAAAGTCGAACTTTGACCTGTAATGAATATCGAGAATGTTGAAAAGCTGGGTCTGACGTATCGTATGCGCTGGATGTGACACCATCCTTCAATTTCATTTTCTTCATATCTTCAATGTAACAAGGAGAGAAAATCATGCAGGCAGTCCGGGGCTTGATCCTGGGACCTCTCGCTTTCAGGGCAAGTACACTACCGACTGATCTAACCGGGCCGCGTATATATAATCTCTCCAACTGTGTACAAGTTCAGACCGCGACTGATTAATCCAAATTTGTCCTCGAATTCCGAAATTCCAGTGCCAAGGATGTCATAAATCGGACTGCAATCGCTGTTAGACTGACCAAGCAATGCTGTCACTGTTCCTTATTGGGCGCCAATGTAACAGTCCTAAAAGATTCGACCTGACCTGTACTCGAATCTTGGACCTTTCGATCCGAAGGCGAACGCTCTACCATATCGCTATAAAAGCTATTCAATAGCAAGGCAGTATAAGTGTCCGCGTATGTATACATATACACACTTCATAAATGAAATTCGTCCTCAAATGTCCTATGTAGTATCATAATATTCACCTTACACCACTGATTCACCTTACACCACTGATTAACCTTACACCACTGATTCACCTTACACCACTGGTTGACCTTACATCACAAATTCACCTTACACCACTGATTGACCTTACACCACAGTTTACCTTACACCACTGCTTTACCTTACACCACTGGTTGACCTTACATCACTGGTTGATCTTACATCACAAGTTGACCTTACACCACTGATTCACCTTACACCACTGATTCACCTTACACCACTGATTGACCTTACACCACAGTTTACCTTTCACCACTGGGTTACCTTACACCACTGGTTGACCTTACATGACTGGTTGACCTTACATCACAAGTTTACCTTACACCACTGGTTGACCTTACACCACAAGTTAACCTTACACCACTGGTTGACCTTACACCACTGGTTAACCTTACACCACAAGTTGACCTTACACCACTGATTCACCATACACCACTGGTTGAACTTACACTATTGGTTAACCTTACACCACTGGTTGACCTTACATCACTGGTTAACCTTACATCACAAGTTTACCTTACACCCCTGATATACATTGCACCCTGAATTACCTTACAACCCTGATTCACCTTACATCCCTGATTCACCTTACACCCTTGATTATCCTTACACCCCTGATTCACCTTACACCCCGGATTCACCTTGCATCCTGGATTCACCTTACACCCTTGATTCACCTTACACCCCGGATTATCCTTACACCACTGGTTGACCTAACACCCCTGATTCACCTTACACCCCTGAATCACCTTACACCCTTGATTCACCTTACACCACTGGTTGACCTAACACCCCTGATTCACCTTACATCCCTGAATTACCTTACACCCTTGATTCACCTTACACCACTGGTTGACCTTACACCCCTGATTCACCTTACACCTCTGATTCACCTTACACCCCTGATTCACCTTACACCCCTGATTCACCTTACACCCCGGATTCACCTTACACCCCAGATTATCCTTACATCCCGGATTCACCTTACATATGTAGTATCATAATATTCACCTTACACCACTGATTCACCTTACACCACTGATTAACCTTACACCACTGATTCACCTTACACCACTGGTTGACCTTACATCACTGATTCACCTTACACCACTGATTGACCTTACACCACAGTTTACCTTACACCACTGCTTTACCTTACACCACTGGTTGACCTTACATCACTGGTTGATCTTACATCACAAGTTGACCTTACACCACTGATTCACCTTACACCACTGATTCACCTTACACCACTGATTGACCTTACACCACAGTTTACCTTTCACCACTGGGTTACCTTACACCACTGGTTGACCTTACATCACAAGTTTACCTTACACCACAAGTTAACCTTACACCACTGGTTGACCTTACACCACTGGTTAACCTTACACCACTGATTTACCGTACACCACTGGTTAACCTTACATCACTGGTTGACCTTACATCACAAGTTGACCTTACACCACTGATTCACCTTACACCATTGGTTGAACTTACACTATTGGTTAACCTTACACCACTGGTTGACCTTACATCACTGGTTAACCTTACATCACAAGTTTACCTTACACCCCTGATATACCGTGCACCCTGATTCACCTTACAACCCTGATTCACCTTACATCCCTGATTCACCTTACACCCTTGATTATCCTTACACCCCTGATTCACCTTACACCCCGGATTCACCATGCATCCTGGATTCACCTTACACCCCGGATTATCCTTACACCACTGGTTGACCTAACACCCCTGATTCACATTACACCCCTGAATCACATTACACCCTTGATTCACCTTACACCACTGGTTGACCTAACACCCCTGATTCACCTTACATCCCTGAATTACCTTACACCCTTGATTCACCTTACACCACTGGTTGACCTTACACCCCTGATTCACCTTACACCTCTGATTCACCTTACACCCCTGATTCACCTTACACCCCGGATTCACCTTACACCCCAGATTATCCTTACATCCCGGATTCACCTTACACCACTGGTTGACCTTACACCCCTGATTCACCTAACACCCCTTATTCACCTTACACCCCTGACTCACCTTACACCCCTGATTCACCTTACACCCCTTGTAATCCTTGCACCCCTGATTCACCTTACACCCCAGATTATCCTTACATCCCGGATTCACCATGCACCCCTGATTCACCATACACCCTTGGTTCACCTTACACCCCTATTACACCTTGCACCACTGATTCACCTAACACCCCTGATTCACCTTACACCCTTGATTCACCTTACACCCCTATTACACCTTGCATCACTGATTCACATTGCACCCCTGATTCACCATACACCCTTGATTAATATTGTATCCCTGATTCACCTTACACCCCTGAGTCACCTTACACCCCTGATTGACCTTACACCCCTGATTCACCTTACACCCTTGATTCACCTTACACCCTTGATTCACCATACACCCTTTATTAATCTTGTATCCCTGATTCACCTAACACCCCTGTTCACCTTGCACCCCTGATTCACATTACACCCCTGTTACACCTTGCCCCCCTGATTCACCTTACACCCCTGATTCACCATACACCCTTTATTAATCTTGTATCCCTGATTCACCTTACACCCCTGATTCACCTTGCACCCTTGATTCACCTTGCATCCCTGATTCACCTTACACCCCTGTTTCACCTTGCACCCCTGATTCACCTTGCACCCCTGATTCACCTTGCACCCCTGATTCACCTTGCACCCCTGATTCACCTTACACCCCTGATTCACCATACACCCTTTATTAATCTCGTATCCCTGATTCACCTTACACCCCTGATTCACCTTACACCCCTGATTCACCTTACACCCCTGATTCACCTTGCACCCCTGATTCACCTTGCACCCTTGATTCACCTTGCACCCCTGATTCACCTTGCACCCCTGATTCACCTTGCACCCTTGATTCACCTTGCACCCATGTTTCACCTTACACCCTTGATTCACCTTGCACCCCTGATTCACCTTACATCCCTGATTCACCCTACATCCCTGATTTACATTACACCCCTGGTTCACCTTACACCCCTGATTTACATTACACCCTGGTTCACCCTACATCCCTGATTTACATTACACCCCTGGTTCACCTTACACCCTGATTCACCTTACATCCCTGATTCACCTTACACCCCTGATTCACCTTGTATCTCTGGTTCACCTAACACCCTTGATTCACATTGTATCCCTAATTCACCTTGCACCATTGATTCCCCTTGCATCCCTTATTCACCTTGCACCCTTGATTCACATTGCATCCCTGATTCACCTTACACCCTTGATTCACCTTACACCCCTGATTCACCTTACACCCTTAATTCACTTACACCACTGTTTCACCTTGCACGACTGATTTACCTTACACCCCTGATACACCATACACCCTTGATTCACATTGCACCCCTGCATTCATCGTGTATCCTTGATTCACCTTACACCACTGGTTCACCTTACACCCTTGATTCAACTTGCATCCCCGGTTCAAACGTTGACACTATCATTTCAGTCTGTCAAGTGGAAAAGTAGGTAACGACATAACGAGTTATTTGTGAACAGTGTTCGTTTAGACCAGTCTGTGCCTACGCGCTTAAAACGTTATTGTGCTGAGCTGCAGATAGAGATAAAAAAAATGAAATGTAGAAACTTATGCAAATATAGCTACATGTAATAGTGATAACAAAGTAGCATAAGCATAGTTCAAAACTATTTTGGCAGTAAACAGAAAATTGTAAGTCATAAGAAAATGTACAAACATTTGCTTACTGGGTATGTCTACCCAGTACAAATGAAGCTTAACGGATCAATATTTAGATGTTTATTGTACTGGAAAGTGAAATTATTACTCTTATTTTATCCCAGAATTATGATTCTAATAGTTCAAGACAACTTTTGAACCGTTTTAAAACGTTGACTATACTACATCTATACTCTGGAGATCAGCACCTTTTATAGTGCCTAACTCTTTGTCATAAAGATTAAAATGTCAATAGAAAAAACTTTATTCGGTAATAAAGATTTAATCACGAAACATTATCTGACTACAGTTTTTTTTACGCAATCAAATGTGAAGAAAAAAATCAAGGCGATGCTGGTCGTGATCAAAAAAACGACCACAGTCCGTTGCCTGAAATAAAATAAAAAAAAGTCACGTAATGTAATGTTTGTACTCTCTCATATTTGTGAAGCGACGTGTCATGTGTACAGAGATTAACCAGACGACTTTGGTATATGCAAACATATGGAAATTCTCTTAACATTAAAGTTTTTAAAATTACTGAATAGAATTTTTGAAACATTGTGCAAAAAGTAGAACATTGTCGTAATGAGCCGTTTCATCATTATACGCAATGTTTGCAAGATTTGTCAAACCGCATCAAAATACGTCTGGCATTGAGAGAGGGCTATCTCTTTCCCGACCTGAATCGACAATTAAAAGATCAGAATCAAACGATATTGAAAAACATTTAATGAGAGGGCAAAAAGTAAGAGAAATACGCAAGCACGTTCTTCTTTAAACACAGTAGTAAAACCTGTCTCTCAAAATCAGGGTTTCAATTGTAATTTTAAAACAAATACTTTTTTGAAAACATAGTGACAAAAGAAGAAATTGCACAAAACGTGCAATTTCTCCTTTTGCCACAATGTTTTCCATTTGATTATACTTTCGATACGAGTTAACTTCTAACTAAATAGATGATGTTCTACTTTCACAGTCACGTTCATTGGCAGGGAGAATATGTCAAATCTCGCGAGAGAAAAAAACACGTGGAAGGAAAAGTTCTATTTCTATTAACATTCAGCGACCTCATTTGACTAGAAAGTAGGTCAGTCTCTGGGTGAAGGTGAGCCATGATAACCTTGTGACACGCACAGACCGACGGCAATATTGTTAATGAGAGCCATTTCCAGACTACTAAGGACTCCAATAATACTGTTTACCTTTTCCCCACTTACAGAAGTTTTCTAACGCCTCTGCAACAGACGACTTTTAAAACAAATGTGGCAGAACGAGAAATTGTTCATAATGAAATAATTGTTTCGAATTTTAATTCAAATGTTGATCTTTCATTTATGGAGAGTTTCGATAGTTTTGACAAAATATTTTCAAAGTCGTCTGCTGTTGTTGTGTGTATGACGACTTCGAACATATTTTGTAAAGAAGTAGAAAATCTCTATAATTGAATGGATAACCTATGTCTAAAAGTGGAAAACATTGTGGCAAAAGGAAACATTGCAGGTTTTATGCAATTTCTTCTTTTGTCACTATGTTTTCTAATAGCCGTCTGATGCAGAGGCGTCATAAAGCGTCTATATGAGGGAAAGGGTTAATGAGAGTTATTTCCCGACTAAAGACTCCAATGATAATAAAAAGTCTCCTTTCGTCGTTGACATCGTTTCGGGATTGCTTCACTCGAGAGCAAAGACACGGAAATCGACAATCGGAGGTTTTAATGATAAAACCCTTTCCCACATACAGATACATGTAAAGCACACGACCTATTTGAAAACATCCAGGCGAAGCTATGAACGTTATGAACAATAATGTATATAAAGTATAATTATTTGATGGCAAAGGGAGATATTGCTCTTCTTTTATTACAATGTTTTCAAAAGACGTCTGGTGCAGAGGCGTCAAAAAGCGTCTGTAGATCGGTAAGGGGTTAGATAACTATCTAAATCGAACAGCATACACTTGTTTAATCACGTCTTGCCATTCCATTTCTCACAAGTTTTCAAATATTAAAGTTCAACTAGTTGACAAACAGGGAAGATCCCAAGCAGACAGCGCGTTCATCTGGAATGTCTCTGATCGTAACATTTCGAAGGTCGGTGTTCGTGTGACGCCACCCGCTAAACGTTCTTTGTAGTCACAAAACAAAGTCAATCGGAAATCCTCGGGTAATTCTGAAATCCATCATTGGTGAAGAATTCAACACCGAGGTATTTAAATTGGAAACAAAGTGTCCACCTCCGCCATTAGAGCACTAGACATCACATCAAATGGTTATCGTTATTAAGTAGATGTACAGGCTAATCTAAACCTGCACTTTTCACAAAACCAAAGCGCATATGTTTGCAAGGACATCAGATATCTGAACCTGCACTATTCACAAAGCCAAAGCGCATATGTTCGCAAGGACATCAGAGATCTGAACCTGCACTTTCCACAAAGCCAACGCGCATGTGTTCGCAAGGATATCAGAGATCTGAACCTGCACTATTCACAAAGCCAAAGCGCATATGTTCGCAAGGACATCAGAGATCTGAACCTGCACTTTCCACAAAGCCTACGCGCATGCCTTGTTCGCAAGAACATCGAAGATTAAGATCAGTATTCACATTTTGACCAATATCGTTCCCATATGAAGCCTTAGATAAACGTACTTGATCTGAAGGAGGACGGTATTTAGTTTCTGAAATCATTTCTTATTCGTGCGTTAGTGCACAGTTTACCCATCGGGATTTTGACTTGTAATTATATTCTAATTCGAAATTAGCATCCGAATATTTATTGATCCATTTAGATACATACGTTTACCCATCGGGATTTTGACTTTCATCACTTGTAATTATATTCTAATTCGAAATTAGCATCCGAATATTTATTGATCCATTTAGATACATACGTGTTGTTTTTATCAGATATTGAAGCTTTACTTACCTAACGTATGGCCGTCCATTATATCGCATTTCATGAAGGCATTGTGCTTTTTATTTGTCAGATTATTCTAACAATATACTTTATTATGTATGATTGTGCGTGAATGAGACACATTTTTTTTTTAATCTACATGACTAAAATGACCATTGCAAGTTGGCTTGCAATCTAATCGTAATTATTATAAATTTCAAACCGCCTCGATGGTGTTGTAGTAGAACGTTTTCATCGGACAGCTGGTTCGATGCCCGGCCGGGTCATTTCAATACTTTAAACATGGACATAAAACATGCTGTGTTACTGTCAGTCAGCAGTGTATATAACATGTATCCTCATGGGCTGAATTTGAATAAATACGGAATATTACGTTGCGGGAGCGATAAAAGGGTTTGTATTGCACGACAAGTAGCGTGGACAAATCGATATCTTACGAGACCGAAGGTCGAGTAAGATATGGATTTTCCCACGCTACGAGTCGTGCAATACGTACCCATTTATCGCTCCCGCAACGTAATATTCCTTTTATTATATACCTACGATCGATGAAGAGCGAAAAAACTATTAAATATACAGATTCAATACATTGTTTATTGGGGATACCTCGCTGAAAGTATTCCGCGCACTGTCTGACGTCACAATCTTGTATTTACACCGCATGTAGATACGGAATTTTAATCTGTCGTGGTGTATTTGCGCATGTCAATCTGCATGTATTTCCACCGGAAAATGTACAGGCATATAATAAATAAACTTATCAAACTTATCAAAATACTTAAAAAATGGAAATAATGGCTTTCCTTTCTTGGCGCTAAGGACTGTTGGTTAGCATAACGACTGACATGCATGGTTGTATGATAACAGGATCAGTAGTACTGGTAATGTACTAAGGAAACGCCGTACTATAACAGAAAACTTGTGGAAATCAGCCTAAAACACGACGAATACAAACAATCAAAACCCTTAAGATCAACTTTCGAATGACAATGTTCAAACGGTTCTAAGAAAACAACTACTATAGAGGAACGCAGTATCACTGTCAGGATCGGTCCTTTTGTTTAACCCTGACCCACATTCAGAAGCTTTCTGACGCCTTTGCAGCAGACGACTTTTTAAACCATTGAAATTGCTCATGGTGAGCAATTTCTACTTTTGCCACAATGTTTTTAACTATACTATAGAATTTAACTTTAGTATAAAAACAATTTCCATATTGTGTTCTAGATGAGTTCAAAGTCGTCTGCTGCAGACCTTGTTGTTTGTGGTAAACGTTAATTAAGCCTATAAAACATATTGCGTATGCGTATAATTGAGCCGTCCCGCGAGAAAACCAACATGATGGCCTCTGCGTAATGTATCGACCCAGATCAGCTTGCGCAGTCCGCGCAGACTGATCCGGGCAGACACATTCCGTCTCAGGGGATTGAGTGGAGAAAAGTGTATATCCTGGTAAGCCTGCGCGGCATGCTTAGGCTGATCCGGGTCGATACTTTACGCCGAGTCCACAATGTTGGTTTTCTGGCGGGACGGCTCATTTATTCATTCCTGCTTGCTGCGCCGGGATCTGTACTATTCGCCAAGCCACGAAAAAAGGTTTTAAAAGCTTCTGACGAAAATGTTTTCACTTGGATGCTTAAGTATGAATGTGAAGGCATATCCTTAGCGAAAATAATAATTACGATATGATTGGGTTCATTGAGCACTATAAATGTTGAGTGGTTTGTGAAAATTACTTCTGATTTTAGTTTATCTTAGTCTTATCTTAGTCATTACTTTACTACTCAAAGTTAGTCTACACCTGTCGTAAAAACGTCACTTTTCAACTTTAGCGTCTAATTTTATTTTTTAGTTGCTGGATCCACGAAAGTCCCTTAGTGTGGATCATGTATGGACCAACAGTGTTCTCGATGGTGGTAAGTTAATTGATTGATTGATTGATTGCTGATTCATTGATTGATTTATTTATTGATTGCTTGATTGATTGCTTGATTGATTGATTCATTCATTCATTCATTCATTCATTCATTCATTCATTCATTCATTCATTCATTCATTCATTCATTCATTCATTCATTCATTCATTCATTCATGCATTCATTCATTCATTTATTCATCCAATCATTCAATGATTCATCGATTGATTCATTGATTGATTGATTGATTCATTGATTCATTGATTGATTCATTGGTTGATTTATTCATTGATTCATTCATTCATTCATTCATTAAATCATTTATTCATTCATTCATTCATTCATTCATTTATTCATTCATTCATTCATTCATTCATTAATTGATCCATTGAGTGATTTATTCATTGATTCATTCATTAAATTCATTGATTCATTGAATCATTCATTCATTCATTCATTCATTCATTCATTCATTCGTTAATTCATTGATTCATTCATTGGTGAATCATTGATTCATTCATAGATTCATTCGTTCATTGATTCATTCGTTCATTGATTCATTCGTTCATTGATTCATTCGTTCATTGATTCATTCGTTCATTGATTCTTTCGTTCATTGATTCATTCATTGATGAATTATTGATTAATTCATTAATTCATTCATTGATTCATTCATTGATTGATTGATTCATTCATTCATTCATTCATTCATTCATTCATTCATTTATTCATTGATTGATTCATTGATTGATTGATTCATTCATTGATTCATTCATTGATTTATTCATTCATTCATTCATTCATTGATTGATTGATTCATTCATTGATTGATTGATTCATTCATTCATTGATTCATTTATTCATTGATTCATTGATTGATTGATGATTGATTGAGTGATTAATGATTTGATTGATTGATTAATTGATTGATTGAATAGTAGGAAGGGGTGTACGTAAAAGTCGAGAGATTGTAATTTTAGAATATGTTTAATGCTTTAGAAACAAGGCTCGTCTGAACTGTACCGATATATATGAGTGACACTCGACAAAATCCAACCCTAAGGCAGTTGCAACCAGTGGATTCGCAGTCAGATCTGGATCTACGTACACTGGTCGCAAAAGCTTTAAGGTTCGTTCTAGAGGAGCACCGTTCAATTATACATAGAGCCATACATGTATCTTCTGATCAGTATTTGAGACGTCCCGCGAGAAAAACCAATATTATGGCCTCTGCGTAAAGTATCGATCCAGATCAGTGCCGACACATTCCGTCTCAGGGGGATAGAGGTATAGAGTTATGATTCCTGAAACAGAAAATCCACATGAGGCGAAAAGTGTTTATCCGGATGAGCCTGCGCGGCATGTTTATGCTGATCCGGGTAATTTTATATTTTGACCAGCTATCACAACTGCGCACGTCGTTCGCTAGATAAGGGGCGTTTTGCATGTTATAAAATCCTTATTTTACCCTCTAATCCTATGTTGTGAGTACTCAAAAGAATAGTCTCATTGAAACGATTTCTTTGAGTACCCACATCATAGGTTATGGTCGGATGACATGGGAGATTTAGTGGGTAAGAGAGATGTATACTCCTCCTTATCTGGACCTCTGTTGATGTTCCTGTTTGTTTGCTTGTCTGTATGTTTGTTTGTTTTCATTTACCCTCGTCGTGCAGAATTAACTAATTGGCGAGCAGACAAAGTTAAATGCAAGGGAGTCCGGGTTCGATATCCTAGCTTTTTCCGAAAAGACCCTTTGGTTATTTTTACGTGCCCGGTATATAGCACCGATACTCGCGAGGTTATTCTTTCCTTGAAAGGACCAGTACTTGACCTCTAGTTGAATGGGAGACATTTAAAAGCATCCCTTAAATTTCCAGAACCCGGGGAACCGGGATTTGAACCCCAGACCAGTGTGTTAACCATTTGACTACCCCGCCACACGTTTGTTCCTGGAGTACGATTTCTCCGTTTATAAGAACCGCCCGTGGCGATTTTCGGGCCTTAGTTCATCTCCGTACACCCACACGTTACGGTGAAGATTCAGGTCTCACGAGAGCCTTCATTATCCGTCTACATATATAACAGTTTTATCAACAACTCATCTACTGCCATTAGGAAGAAGTGTAGCCCCAATTGATTTACGCTTTTGTAACACTCAAACGGTGAAAAACGTAATGGGCAACAATACCTTAAAGCGCATGGCGTGCCTCCTGTGTATTCACGCCAGTTAGATTGTCCGTGTCTAGTAAGAAGGGTCCCGGTTCTGCATGTATTGCCACACTCGCGGAGCGAGTTCTAGTTATGACTCCGGGAAGTAAACATCGAACTTGATTAATATATGCTGAATATTTGTTTCGCAATAATCGGTTTAATTTTCCCTCATACAAGAGGGGGAGGGTTAAACTTAACTTAACACATTTCAGGTGAACGTCCTCTTCCTCATCAACATTGTGAGACTGTTGATCAGCAAACTGAGACAAATGCCAGAAGCTGACCAGACAAAGTATGTATAAAAGTGCACACAATCCTTCTTTAACCCTATCCCACATACGACAAAGCTTCAGCAGACGACTTTTTAATCATCTAGACAAAAGTATGGACATTTGGCTATCAGTAAAAGTATATATATTGAATAGAAAGGTGAAATTGCCACCAGTGTTTCAAAGGCGTCAGCTTCAAATGCATCTATAAGAAAACACCGTGGCCAAAGCTCATAATGATCAAATTCTACTTTAGCCACATTATTTTCATTTCTATTTAATTTACTGTCATTTGTAGAAATTTCCTAATTTTGCCAAGATGTTTCCAAAGTCGTCTGCTGCATATTTGTCGTGTGAGAAAGGGTTAAGTACGTTTTTCTAACCTAATCTGATAAGGTGGTTGATTTATTTGCATGCGCCAATCAGTAGAACACTTGTAATATCTCAGTATACCTTTTTTAAAGTGCAGATAGCGTATAAACCCAAAGCGTAACATTGCCTTCAATGCTTTTCTCATGTATAATCACTTTTATTGCGCGGATGCATCAGCACCAGTGCATATATTGGTTGTGTTTAGAACTACCACTGGTGCAATGGGCAATGGCTTGCGCATGCGCCGTGTTAATCGTCTTGATCGCGCATGCGCCGTATTTTACCGTCAGCTCTCGGATATTTCCGTAGCAGTTCGTCACTAGACTGGATCTCGTTCGAGTTTGTAATATAATATTAAGATTAGTGAACCAGTCTATTTATATGCGAGTAGGTTTTTTTTTAATAATTAAAATGTAAATTAAAACCATAGTGTAACGTATACCGGCGTTAAGCCATCGCGGGTCACCCATCCAGGCACTAACCACGGTGAACGTTGCTTAACTTTACGAAAAGGTCAACCACTCTACCAATGTCGCTATAAAATCCGGCTTCCACAGCATGGCTGTAGAAGTGATATTTATACCTATATTTATATTTCCCGTTACATTTCTCCCTCTTGACTTCGACCCGAAGTCACACAACTGAACACAAGCAGTATACCAGAGCAAAGTCTATGTAACACCACTGGGAACCACCGTGGTTTTAATAACAGGAAAATGGGAATATTTCCATAAATGCGAAGTTATTGTGCTAAATGTTGTGATTTTATAAGAATATATTAAGGGATAAAAGGGACGTGCATGCGCAGACTAATATGTTTACAATAATTTTTTTGGAGATCGAGGTCAACACGTTGGGAAAATGTATTTTTGTTTTCGATTTACGTATTTAACTAAAAACTATTGTTATAATATATTTATATCATATATTTAAAACTGTTTTTCGTGTTTTTCTAATCAAACAGTATTTCTTAAGCCATAAAATGCTGATTCCCGCGCTATCATCGAATTGCTGCATCTTGCAGCAAATCTTGTCTGTTTGCTTTAATGGTGTTTCATGCCGTGTTCAACTGATTCAGTTTTATCCTAGGTTTCATGGGTATTTATCAGTACTACCGGTGTTATTGGTCCTGACAGCAGAGCTCTAGATAAGAAGAGTATTTCACATCCCCAAATCCTTAACTGACCCTCAAACCCTATATTGTGGGTACTCAAAAGAATCGTCTTAGTGAGACGATTCTTTTGAGTACCCACAACATAGGTTTTAGTTGAGTCAAACGGGAGATATGGATGGGAAGAGACCAGTTCACTCCTCCGTATCTAGTCCTCTGCTGACACCGATGCATCGTTCGTGGTGCTATCTCAGACACCCTGCCAGCCAGGGTGCGAAGTGATTGTTTTCATTTTAAAGCCTTTCCGACCGATATAGGATCCAGCTTGTCTCGAGTAATCAAGAGAACTACTGGTACATTATTCGGGAAACGTCGTGATTTGACTGAAATACAGTTTAAGTCGTGTAAAATCCCACCAAGCCAACCATACACAAACCTTGATTTGGACAGCTTAGGCTTATATGAGCCGTCCAGCGAGAAAACCAACATTGTTGACTCAGCGTAAAATATCGACCCGGATCAGCCTTAGAATGCCGCGCAGGCTAACCCAGACTTACACTTTCCTCTCCTGCGGATTTTCTGTTTCGGGAATCATGACCTTTTACATCTATCTCCCTGAGACGGAATGTGTCGTCCCGGATTAGCCTGCGTGGATTGCGCAGGCTGATCTGGGTCGATACATTACGCAGATACCATAATGTTGGTTTTCTCGTGGAACGACTAATATATGATCAGTTAAGTAGAGTAAATAAATTGTATCCTGGCGCATGTGAGTCAACCATAAGGTTTATGGACTTTATTTCACTTCCAGTGAATATATCTGGTAATGACGATCAGATGTTTTAGACATCAGCTACAGTCCCTGCAACTATAAACTAACTCTGAAAACGTTCCATGGGCTCAGAAATGAACTCCATGGTTAAAATAAGACATTCTGATTTATCGATTTCGAGAATTAATTTAAATCAGATACTTAAGCACACATTCTGAGTATAAAGTAAACATTTGAGCCGTTTCACGAAAAAAAAACACGACATTATGACCACTGCGTAATGTATCGACCCAGATCAGACAACGCAGTTCGCGCAGGGTAATCCGGGCCGACACACTCTGTCTCAGGGGGATAGACGTATAGAGTAATGCTTTCTGAAACAGAAAATCTACAGAAAACGAAAAGTGTCTGTCCGGGTTAGCCTGCGCGGCATGCTTTTGCTGATCCGGGTCGATACTTTACGCAATGTCCACAATGTTGATTTTCTCGTGGGAAGGGTCATTTATAGATTTTGGAGCCAGTTGCAACTCATGAGAAATAACTGAAGGCCTGAGTCATAAATTTAGAAACAAATGAAGTAAAAATCAAGAAAGTGTGAATATGAACATGCGAGCATGCGCAGAAGAGAGAAGCCTACTGGAATTTAAATTAGACGATGAACCGTCGGATCGATTCTTCAAAACAAACACCGTCTGTTTATTCCTTAACATTTCGATGTAAATGTTCAACAAGTCTACCAATAGTAGAATTTACATAATTTTATTTAATAATATCCCTAATATCCTGAGAAAATTCCAGGAGAACCAGTACTAGCAATGGAAAATTAGTTCGTATGACTTGTCGAGTGTGTGAAATTTCCGCTCGGGAGTGTGTCAATGTGAAAAATATTTAAACTTGCTGTTTGTTTACATAATGAGACTGTTATTTAAGGTAGAAGCCATTTTAATCATGGCGATATTGAACCATTGCATAATAAAAGGCATTAGTTAGCATTCCTGAACAGTCTAGGTATAGATCATCTTGTTCACTGCTCTGTTTTACCAGAATCTACACAAGATAACAGAATAGTTTAACATACTTCTGTACGTTATATGGGACCAGTGAAAATATTGATCAGATGGTACGGATGCACAAGCCGATCTGTATCTAAACTTTTCACAATGCAAACATGTACATTTTCTCATGGTCAGGCTCAATTATAAGACTGAGGGAGTATTACGATTTTAACACGAAGAACACTTAATTGTTTTTTAACTCTCGGCTCATTCGAGTCGTTGTTTTATTATAAACACTCTCACATCTTTCCTCAGCATTAGGCAAATTAATTATCTTGCATATGTGCCATGCTTCTGCTAAAAGATTGGGAGACAATGATGCAGAGGTAGAGCGTCGGACGCTCGTATTAAAGGTCCCTGGTTCGAGTCCCGTGATGAGCGGGTCCTGACTTTGGGATTTTTCCACACAAACGGCGCGAGTACTGGTTAAGTATCCAGGAAGCAGACATCGAGCGTGATTAATATAAGCTGAAAGCTTGTTTCGTAATCGATGTTAAATAAATAATGTTTAAATTAAAAAAAAAAATAGTGTCATTTAAATGAACCTTCGGTACTCTTTAAAAATACTTTGATTATTACTATTGCAGAAAAGCGACACGCGCCACATTAATACTGGTACCACTTCTGGGTCTACATTATTTGTTGTTCCCCGTCAGACCGGAACCAGGCTCCGATTTGGACGATGTTTACCATATATTGGTGGCGCTGTTAATCTCCTTACAGGTAAGAATTATAAAGCATCACATGAAGTATCCGTTGTCAATATGGTCGTAATGTATGGATCGAGTCAATATGGTCGTAATGTATGGATCGAGTCAATATGGTCGTAATGTATGGATCGAGTCAATATAGTCGTAATATATAGATCGAGTCAATATGGTCGTAATGTATGGATCAAGTCAGTATGGTCGTAATATATGGATCGAGTCAATATGGTCGTAATGTATGGATCGAGTCAATATAGTCGTAATGTATGGATCGAGTCAATATGGTCGTAATGTATGGATCAAGTCAATATAGTCGTAATATATGGATCGAGTCAATATGGTCGTAATGTATGAATCGAGTCAATATAGTCGTAATATATGGATCGAGTCAATATAGTCGTAATGTATGGATCGAGTCAATATGGTCGTAATGTATGGATAAAGTTAATATGGTCGTATATATGGATAAAGTTAATATGGTCGTAATATATGGATCAAGTCGATATGGTCGTAATATATGGATCAAGTCAATATGGTCGTAATATATGGATCAAGTCAATATGGTCGTAATGTATGGATCAAGTCAATATGGTCGTAATATATGGATCAAGTCAATATGGTCGTAATATAGGTCATATTACGACAAATACATACGCGGTCATGCTAATCTACAGCCAAATAGTCCCTAAAAAAAATCTTTGTTTGCGTAGAAAAGAGTGTATACCATCACCAGAATGCATTAAATATATGACATTTAGTTTAAATTCATATTAAATGTATATAGGATGCACAGGAAATAATTGATTTGATCAATTTTAGTATTTTGACCTTTGTTGAAAGTGAAAGTAGAAAATGCTAAACACCACTTTTGTCCGGCCCGAAATAGTCCAAAAATGACGCTAAACTATTTCTTTCTTGCATAATGAATGACCCCCCCCCCCCCCCCCCCCCCCCACCCCGTCCACCCCACACTTTCTTTGGATTGGTTAACAGCTTAGAGGGATCTGTTTTAAATGAACATGTTGTTTTACATGAGAAACACTTAGAAAGTGTGAAATTAAGGACTGAAACTGGTCGATTTACATGGAAACAATGGTGTATTGTAACCTATTGTAGTATTAAGTCAATATGGTCGTAATATATGGATCAATTAAATATGGTCGTAATATATGGAATATGGTCGTAATGTATGGATTTAGTCAGTATGGTCGTACTATAAGGATCATGTCAGTATGGTGGTAATATATGGATCAAGTCAGAATGGTGGTAATATATGGATCAAGTCAATATGGTCTTAATATATGGATCAAGTCAGTATGGTCGTAATATACATATCAAGGTAGTATGGTCGTAATGTATGGATCAAGTCAATATGGTCGTAATATACATATCAAGTTAGTATGGTCGTAATGTATGGATCAAGTCAATATGGTCGTTATTTATGGATCATATCAGTATGGTCGTAATATATGGATCAAGTCAGTATGGTCATAGCATATGGATCAAGTCAATATGGTCGTAATATATGGATCAAGTACATATGATCGTAATATATGGATCAAGTCAGTATGGGCGTAATATATGGATCAAGTCACTATGTTCGTAATATACGGATCATGTCAGTATGGTCGTAACATTTGGATTTAGTCAGTATTGTCGTTATATATGGATCAAGTCAGTATGGTCGTAATATACAGATCAAGTCAGAATGGTCGTTATATATGGATCAAGTCACTATGGTAGCTATATATGGATCAAGTCAATATGGTCATTATATATGTATTGATTGAAGTAGCGTATAAAACAAATTGATGACGAAGCTGACTGACTTACACATTACAATTAATCGCAATTAATAAAGGTCTTACGGGCTTGTGTGACCTCAATAAAGCAAGGTCTTACGGGCTCGAGTGACCTCAATAAATAGTAAAAAATAAATATAAAACAATCAGAAAGAAAAGACTACCAACTTTTATTATCGGGGAAATACGGTCATTTACTTGAATTCGAATTCTATTTTAATGATTCAATTACAATAGCTCGAGGATAAAAAGTGAAATAAATTTTGTTTAAATTAATTTAATTGCGAATCACAGGGAGAAACGTAATGAACTCACCGAGAGCTAGTTGAGCCATAAAACGCATGGCATGTAAGAGGAATTCAAACTTTACCCCTTGACAAGCTGGAACCCATAATCATAATGAGACACTAATTTCCCTTGTGTAACAATCTTATCAACTCCAATAATTTTACTTTCATCTAAAGACAGTTTCAACAGTTTACCCAACATGTTTTCAAAGTCACCTGATGCAGATGTTTCTTTGTATGCGGGAAATGGTTACATAGTCAATCTTTATATACAACTTTTTAGCTTTGTGTTGCACATTTCAATCTCGTTAATCTCAATGCGATGAAATATTCATACAAAATAAGCTTAACATTGAAGTTTATTGGTAGCTCTGATAAACGTGGAGAAAAAATGGTGTGTTCGTGTCGTCTGCTTTGAAAGACAACTGATAAAAATAAGCAGATACAGTAGCTTTTAACCCTTTCCCTCATACGACAAATCTGCAGCAGACGACTTTGAACATGCTTTGACAAAAAATAGAAAATCTTTATAATTGAATGGATAACCTATGACTAAAAGTGGAAAACATTGTGGCAAAAGGAGAAATTGCACGTTTTGTACAATTTCTTCTTTTGTCACTATGTTTTCAAAAATCCGTCTGCTGCAGAGGCGTCAGAAAGCGTCTATATGAGGGAAAGGGTTAAAACAAACTGTTGATAATGTTTTAGGAAAATGATGAATTGCCCGTTACGAGTGATATGATTTACATGGACAGCACACGTTTTCTATTTCAGGGTACTTTTGTATCACTGGTGTATTGTTTCTGTAACGGAGAGGTGAGATATTTCTACTTTTTATGTTTATTTTACGTCACTGGCGTTTTAAGCCGCTTGACGATACATCACGGCGTTTATTGGTGAATTAGAAGAACTGCAGTTGTTTTATTCGAGGCTATCTATTAAGGGGACGCGGCTTATATCCACGTGTCGGCACTTCATTAGTTTCGGTTTAGACTGGACTGGCATCATTCGTTTTCCATCAATGGGCTTAATATTATATGTGAAAATGTAGCCAGTTGCCTTCTATGAATGCTGATTGCAATACAAGTGCGATTAAGGCAGGAAACAACAATGTTAGGTGAACTGGCCGTCATGGTATAACTGATATACAGTTGAAAACGGGGATAAACTGATATAAGTCAATCAATCAATATTCTATTTGAAGACAGTAGGAAAATCAACTTTAATTTGTTAACAAAATCTATTGCACCTTGTTTTACCGGAAAAAAAATTCAATCACAAACCAACAAACAGTTTGATCGAGATCCATCTGGAATCGAAGGATATATACTTACAGCCAAGTTTACATTTCATCCTAAAACAATCTGAGATTAATCGTTGCAAAGCACGTTGGTATGTAATTCTATGCACATTTGAAACCTTTGTTGTGAAATTTAAACAATATTTCTCCTTTTTCCATAATGTTTTCAATGCGATAATTATACTTTCACTAAAAGAACTATTCCATATTTGCCTAGATGCTATCAGTCATCTGCTGCAGATTTGTTTATGTGGTAAAAGTTTAAGACATATGATACATATTTCGTTACAGGTTATAGCGGTGCTCAGAAGAAAGTGGAACCAGCACATGCTGATGAACAAGAGCAGTATGCGTGCGTCAGGAATGCAGGGTACCACGTATACGAGTATAGGGACCACTTACACCACCGCGTGCCCTGTCAACGGGGGAAGCATTTCTAATAACTCCGTTAACGCAATAGAAAACAAGGTTGTCTCCCTTACACATCTTTTTAAAACATTGTTTCTTTGCTTTGTCTCGTACATTGATTTCAAAAGTATCTCAGTCTCATCACAGCGACTGGGATTGCAGTTCATATTCATTTGTAAACTATATATAGGGCTATCAACGACTGACAGCTGAATGTAAGATAATTCCGTGACTATCTGCGATCAGAGCTGCGAACAGAGCTGATTTTAACGCATTAGGTCATGCAACAAATCTACAGCAGAACATATTAAAACTCTCTAAAAGTGAAAGAACAATTATTGAATAAAGTTCATTATGAGCTAGTTTTTTATATTCCACACTGTTTTTCAAAAGTTGTCGGATTCAGAGGCGTCAGAAAGCGTCCGTATGTTGGGAAGGGTTAAGGTCGATTTTTGCCATGGCGGAGCCCTAAAACATCAGAAGTTGGATTCGGAATATTTCTTTATATTTATATTTTTAATTATTGTATTATATATTTCAGGAGTCTGGAATTGAAATGACGAATATAGAACCACACGATGCTTGATGATACTATCCCACTGTAATTTTGCGATGTAAAAAAAGACCAGACAAGACGGGAAGATCAATGAGAATGCACAGTTATATGTAAAGATAACGACTCACTCCACAATTGACAAACTATATGAGGAAGTATTTTACTGAACGGTGCTACAGTACTTGTTTAAGTGCGGAAGATAGGGCTTTAAAAACCAACGAAAACGCAACATTCACCGTTTCCCCACATACGTCAAATGTGAATCAGACTTTGAAAAACATCAAGGCAAAAGTATATAAAAGCTCTACAACTTGAAGAAGAATTATTAAATAAAATGTAACACATTGTTCCATAAGGAGACATTGCTCATTATGAACAATTTCTTCTTATTTGACACTATTTTAAAATGTCATCTGTTGCACATGTGTCGATATGCGTCTACAAGTGAGAGAGGGAGAGGGTGATCATTGGTGATGGATTGTATGAAACTATAAAAATACTCACCAAATGCCGCGCGATTATCGGATTTATTATTTCACTTTATATACTTGATTTATTTTGAAAGAAACATAACATACCTGTTTCGAATCACATGTGTTCTTATGTTTTATTTGTATTCTTACAAAGTGAATAATAACATACCATACCTGTTTAGTATCACACGTGTTCTTATCTTTATTTGGAATCTTCCAAAGAGACACATTTCTGTAAAGATGTGTATTTCAAACACACGAGAAATCTTAAGAAATTATATTAACTCTTGCTTAGTTTATCTGAATTTGTAGCGGAATTAACATAACCATCATTAAGAAATGAGCCCCTCAATGTGAAAAGGCGCAAGTTGACTTTTGTGAACAATGTTGATCCAGATCAGCCCATGTATCCCTACGAACGTATCAATACGTGTGGTTAAATGAACACATTCATTGCCAACTTTGGGGAAATCCGGTGTTTCGGAAATTCCAATGGAGTTATAGAGGGGAAAAAAGTTAAATTGCTCCCACGTATAAGTTAATCAATGGATCTTTCCATTTCAAACGATTATGTTAGGAAAACCTTTACTCTTTAATATGATATTTTTTAGGAATCCGCTGTGGTCGAGTGGTTAGCGTCGGGGATTTCGAAACCGGGTGTCCCGGGTTCGATTCCCAGTCGCGGCACTACGGTCATGGTGGAGTGCCCTTCGGCAAGGCACATTTTCTAGCCTAGTACTAGGGAACATGAATAATTAAATTTAATTGCGCGCTAAATGACCTTAGCTGTCGATGCGCCATAAAACAATATACATTCATTAATATGATATTTTTAATATTATTCTATGATTTTTACATTTTGGTCCCTTTTTAGGTTTTGTTGGGCACCTAAATTTACATTGAAATAAAGAGGAGCTAAATTTTATTCTGGTTTATTAAGGTATTTAAAAAACATCCGATCCCTTCCTTTCAACGGTCCAATATGCGTATTTTTGTCTTCTTTCAATTGAAATAATTACAATAAATATGTTTAAAATATTTTTTCCTCCTTTTTGAACATTCATGTAAAAATCGCATAATTTAAGGCAATCAATGACAAATAATACGCTACCACTTTTGGGGGAACTGGGGAAATGGGAAAAAACTCTTTTGTCCGTAATCATGCTGTGTACGTCATAGACCCATCGCCCCCAGAAACCTATAACTTGACAATATCGTACTGTTTCTTACCTTAGCACAAAACTATATTTATACCTTTTATCATGACTTTTGTTATCATAATTATTATATCTCATAATTAGTTTCAGTGTAGTTATCATTATGATTATTATGTTATTGTATCACGCACATGTTTTTTCATCAAAGTTAAAGTTCGTGCCTTTAACCGCACCATTTGGCGTTCTGTCTTTTCTTCATATTTTACGTGCAATCTAACATTATTACATTTTACGTGCAATCTGACATTATTATATTTTACGTGCAATCTAACATTATTATATTGTACGTGCAATCTGACATTGTTATATTTTACGTGCAATCTAACATTATTATATTGTACGTGCAATCTGACATTGTTATATTTTACGTGCAATCTAACATTATTATATTGTACGTGCAATCTGACATTGTTATATTTTACGTGCAATCTAACATTATTATATTGTACGTGCAATCTGACATTGTTATATTTTACGTGCAATCTAACATTATTATATTGTACGTGCAATCTGACATTATTATATTTTACTTGCAATATAACATTATTATATTGTACGTGCAATCTGACATTGTTATATTTTACGTGCAATCTAGCATTTTTATATTTTACTTGCAATCTGACATTGTTATATTTTACGTGCAATCTAGCATTGTTATATTTTACTTGCAATCTATCATTAGTATATCATTAGTATATTGTACGTGCAATCTAACATTGATGTATTAAACGTTAAATCTTACATTATCATATTTTACGTGCAATCTAACATTATTACATTTTACGTGCAATCTGACATTATCATATTTTACGTGCAAAATTATTATATTTTACGTGCAATCTAACATTACTATATTTTACGTGCAATCTAACATTATTATATTTTACGTGCAATCTAACATTACTATATTTTACGTACAATCTAACATTATTATATTTTACGTGCAATCTAATATTATATTGTTTCATGTGCAATCTAACATTATTATATTGTACGTGCAATCTAATATTATTATGCTTTTAATTTACGTGCAATCTAACATTATTATATTTTTCGTGCAATTTAACATTATCATATTTTACGTGCAATCTGACAATGTCATGTATTCACCATGTGACGGGTCATCTTGCGTGGTATAAAGTTTAGTTTAAACTGATTCGTTTTACGGTGAATAAGAAGCAGGTTCCTTCAACTTGCGTGGTATAAAGTTTAGTATAAACTTATTAGTTTTACAGTGAATGAGAAGCAACTTGCGTGGTATACAAATTCGTTTAAACTAATCTGTTTTACGTTGAATGAGAAGCATGTTCCTTCAAATTGCGTGGTATAAACTTATTCGTTTTACGTTGAATGAGATGCAGGTTCCTTCAAATTGCGTGGCATAAAAATTAGTATAAACTTATTCGTTTTACAGTGAATGAGAAGCAGGGTCCTTCAACTTGCGTGGTATAAAGTTTAGTATAAACTTATTCATTTTACAGTGAATGAGAAGCAGGTTCCTCCATCTTGTATTAATCTATTATTCATAATATGTGTCTATCTATTCTATTAATATATACTGTGTTATGAAATGTCTGTCTTCATTTATCTAAATTTTGTTGTTTATTTTAAAATACTGTAACGTATTTCACTACACATACAAGGATACCATTTGTTTGGTTTTTTTCCAGTTCACACCGCTTTCAACAGCTACGGTTAGTTATATCACGGCGAACAGGAAAGATGATATTGGTCCCACCTTATATTTACAGTGAAAAGAATTGAAAATATTGTGGCAAAAGTGAGAATTGCTAATTGTGAGCAATGTATCCATTCCACCATGTTTTAAAGCTGTTTGCTACAGACTCGTCAAAATGCGTCTGCTCAAGTAAAGTGTTAATTATTTTGTATTGTCCAGAAGTAATGTTGATTTTGTTATTATAAAAATAAATATAAATAAGCGAATTTTACGTATTTATTCCTTTTTTCCTATCCTTTACCTCCTTCCGAAATTTAAAACCCTTTCCCACGTGTAGACGCATGCTGACGCATTTGTACCTGGTGCCTTTTGAAAACATTGCGACAAAAGGAGAAATTTCTCATGACGAGCAATTTCTCCTTTTGTAGCAACGTTCTCAAAACTATATAATAAAATATTTCTATATTGTTTACCTGTTTTTCGTCAGCTGAAATTTGTTGTAATTGTTCTAAGTGGAAAAGGGATTATTAAACTATCACAGCTACTTGGCTGCTACGCAAGTTAACTGTATTATATTTTAAGTGAAGTCTGACATTGTTATATATATATGCACTACGTGACAGTTCAACTTGCGTGGTCTAAAGTCAAGTTTAAACTTATTTGTTTTACAGTGAATGAGGCTGGATCATACCAAAGACTTTAAAAATGGTAGTAGTGGCTACCCTCCTGTGCGCTCAGGTTTGCGGCGTTAACATTACGACTGACTGACTGGCTGGTGTCAGGATAAATGGATCAGTAGTACTAGTACTAGTAGTCCTATTTACCTAGGAATCGCCGGGATAAAACTGAAAAATTGTTGAAAGTGGCATAAAACACAAATCAATCAATCAATCAATCAATCAATTTACAGTGAATGAGAAGCAGGTTCCTTCAACTTGTATTATTATATAGTTCACGTTACACAAAATAAATTCATTCAATCAACCAGTTTCCATCCTCAATTGTCACACTTTCTAAACGTTTTACAGGTAGAGCACCCTATATATACACACCTAACGTCTTCCGGAAATGTGTAGAAATGATGTGTTTGCAATTTCAGTTTATTATCATTAAACACTAAAAGGTTTGGTCTATGCACCAAACGGTGTTCTATATAAGTAAAGTGAGATAATTGAAGAATGCCCGGGCTCACTAGAAGAACTCATTGAATTTAATTCAGAGTTGAATGGTCTAGAAGCAGCTGCTTGTTTGACCTACTCTGGCATTTTTACTGAATTACATATGTTTTTAGACATTTAAAAGATGCAAACAATATAATTTCGTATACTGTACACAATTAAATAACTCTCTCTAAACTTGAAATGAATGCTCGAGTTCAGACTGGAAATCTTATATAAGTAAATCAATGTTGACATTTAACAATACTTAAACGTGTGCAAGGGAACGAAAACGTCTACGATCTTAAGTCAAGTCAAGATTTTGTAACGCCTCCATAACTTTTGTATCTTTACATTATTAAAGGCCCAGTACCAACACAATGAACAAATCGGTTCTTTACTGATTTGATTCACATGTCGTTTAAAATGGTTCGGGTTTCATCTTTCTTCAGCCTTAAGATTAATATTGTGTTAGGTTTAATGTGTCCAAGTCACAAACTTATTTGGAAACACCGTTGTGTGGAAAACTGGTGTCGGATAGTCAAAAGAAACCTAACTGGTCGCCGGGAAATGACTTAAAGAATGCTGAAAACGGCGGTAAACCTCAATCAATCAACCAAGTCAGCAATCGTGATATTTTGATATTGTTTTTCCGTGCATTATCAATGTATTAAAGAATATTATTATTTAAACCAAATATAGTTGATGAAGCGTTGGAAAATTCCATCTCACTGGTCCTTTCTATATACAGTGGATTCACGATAGCTCGAACATGTAATATTTCAAATATACCGTTTCATTTAATTGAGGATAGATATTTTTTAACTAGAGTAGCAGTTCACACGAGAATTCAGAACTGCTGCCCCAATGTTTTCTTTATACGACTTCATGAATTGCTTGATTTCCATGTTATTTATTTTAAATGTAAATGATTGATTGATTGGGGTTTAACGCCGTTTTTAATAATTTCTCGGTTATATCAAGGCGGCCAGTTCACCGACCTTTTAAAACAAATGTATCTTCTTTTACCAAAATGCTTTCAATTATATTCAATAGCTATACGTCGTATGCTTCATATTTGTTTTATGAGTGAAAAGGCTAGAACGGCGTAAAAACCAAATCAATTTACAGACCGACATCTATTTGTATAAGACGTGATTGATTGATTGGGGTTTGACGCCGTTTTTAACAATTTCTCGGTTATAACAAGGCGGCCAGTTCACCGACTTATGCATTTCCTGATTTTCTCACACCAGTACTCCACCCAACAATCTTCCCAAGCAAAAATGTAAATGAATAACGATGCTAAAAATACATAATTAAATTAAACATGAATCGGACACGCCGATAACTCAACGTAATTACTGTGTCCCTTTCAACTTTGAGTCATCGCAATTTCACTTAACTTACAAGCTGAAGTTGGCAACAAGGGGTATGATGCTTTATTTGTTTATGAACAAAAACGCGCTAATAGGGTTTTAGTCTACACCTCTGAAATATGTAGTATCTCTGAAGAAAAGTAGACGACCTTTAACTTCTTGTTAACCCTTTTACTCATAAGATAAGCAGCAGGCTACGCAGAAAGCATTAAGGCAAATCTAAGAACAATCTGTTATAGAACGTTTGGAATCAAATTTCCTTTTTGTCCAGGGCCCCGTTTTATCAAAGGTCCTACGGTCGGTCTTAGTAAACACCGGTGCTACCACCAAAGTTAGGACCGTGTTGATAAAACGGTCTTATTTTCAGTCGTCAGTGCCGTCGTAAATATAAGTCCTAGTTAAGACGGCATAAAATACAACCATATTCAGATCAAAGCACTCAAAGTGCTGCCAGCAAGGGGCTAACTGCAGATCACGAAATACATTAAGACCAGGATTTACCGATCAATCTTTTTATCACATACACTTCACAAGAAGACCTTGTTATGTCCGTTAATTGAATAATATGTTAGTTGAATGCACAATATGGTATGCACAGAATCGGGGTCTATACAAAAGATGTATTTGACTGAAGTATTTCACAGAGGTCGTTGCATAGTTTACAAACTGCAATAATCACAATGCATGCTATATGAAAATCAAAAGAACGCTGCATAACAATGAAAACTATATTGAAATTCCAATTAAAATATCAAAGCAAAACATAAACAATCTGTATATAAATTTTCTGGTTACTATAAACAAAAAATGGTGGCATATTTGTTTTACGTTGTTTGAAATAATTTATATCATACTTTTAAAATGAACATTTTGATTTCTAAACAAGAACTATTTGGCGGTTCGAAAGGTACAACTTTATGAAGTGGAATATTCGCCAAAACTCTATGGGTCTAGATGACATTTTTATTTATGAACATTACATGCTCATTTGGCTGCAAGTTGATAAAACTTGGCATGGATGTTCCTTGCATGGCCCCACTTTAACAGTTGTTCACATAATTCCATTCAGTACACAACTTGTTGCCATGGTGACAAGAAAGAAATATTATTTAAATTATTCTTGCCAGTAACTACTGGCCAAGCCGGATTTCAAAATAATTTCTTTGAAATGTTCCTTGACTTAACCTCTCTGAACCTCCACCAAGTTTGCTCGAGTGGGTTCAATTTGTAAAACACACATAAACTTCTTGATGGAAATTGATTTAACACTGACATATTTCTCAATATAATAAAGCAGAAACTTCAAAATGTTTCTGACTAAACCTGATGTCAAATTTTCCTTTGATTCTTCATGTCTAAAATGTGTATACTTGTGAGCGATATAGGGCCAACCAGGTCCTCCTGTTTTCTCATTGTCAGTTTCATAATATTTACTATTTTTAATATGATCTTTCAACTTCTTAACAATAAATACATAAACATAAGCTGCATTTGTATATCCTTTCACATTTTCCCTACTTCTCCAACCTTCCTGCAGCCGACAGTGCTTTGATATTAACGGCCTTATGATAGAACAAGAAAGAAAAGCACAAAAACTATTCAGAAACCATGGTAACATGTGACGAAGTTGCTCAATGTGGACAATTTCGCAATGTCAACATTTATTCCATATTAAAGATGCAGCTGCATGCGGGGTTAAATCATTAATAGCGGTAGTACTGATGCTCTGCCATTTGACGAGGTACATATTCTAGCCAAGTACTGTTGCAGCGCCAGTGGACAAGGTACATTTTCTAACCAAGAACTGATGCAGTGTGCTTGGACAATGTACATTTTCTAGCCAAGTACTGGTGCAGTGCCCTTGGACAAGGTACATTGTCTAGCCAAGAACTAGTTCAGCGGCCTTGGACAAGGACAATTCTCTAGCCAAGTACTGGTGCATTGCTCTTGAATAAGGTACATTGTCTAGCCAAGAACTAGTTCAGTGCCCTTGGACAAGGTACGTGTTCTAGCCAAGTATTGGTTCAGTGCCTTTGGACAATGATTATGTTCTAGCCAAGTTGTGGTCCAGTGCTCTTGGACAAGGTACATTGTCTAGCTTATAACTAGTTCAGTGCCCTTGGACAAGGAACATGTTCTAAACAAGTTGTTGTTCAGTGCCTTTGGACAAGGTACGCATAGCCAAGTTGTGGTTTAGTGCTCTTGGACAAGGTACTTTTTCTAGCCAAGTACTGGTTAATCTCCGAGGAATCGAGGCTAGTGTTGTACTGTCGACGTGATATAACTGAAACATTGTGAAATACAGCGTAAAATAACAAAACACTTTAAAACGTTCAATATCCTTATCTTGAATGTTCAATTATTAACCGAACCTGTATCAGAACGTGACTCCATTAGCGCGTTAAGAAATCAGTTTGAAGTTAAAAGTCTGTTTGCTTAAAATAGTAACTGCCCTAGAACTGTGAATTTATTATTAATGGTCGTGATAACTATCTTACATTTGCTGACAATAACCCTTTCTCACTTTTGACAAATCTATGTCAATTGGTTGGAAGATAAGTGGTAAAACCCTGTGAATTAAGGCATAGTTATCGAATAGAGCTATTAAGCATAAACAAGTTCACCTTTTGCTAAAATGTTTTTTCAAATGTCGTCAGAAAAAAAAATCTTGAAATTGTGTATACATTTGCTAACATGGACTCGGTCTTTCTTATCCTTGCAGCCGTTTCTTTCTCCTTGAAAGCATATACTATGCAATAGACAAACGGTTATGTTAAAACGTGAACACCAATTTCGTCTTGACGAAATAAAGTTTCCACGGAAGATTAATGACACATATTGTGTTTTTGCAAAATACGTTTCAGTTTCAGCGTCAATTGAAAGCGTGGATGGTATCGTTGTTCAAACGTAATCTTTCTAATCTGTGTGTTTAATAAGGCGGCCATTGTTGTGTTTCTGACTGTCCCGAGACGGTTTCATTCCTACATTTTAAACCGTCTTTATACTGGCGGAATGTGACGCTCAAATCACAAACGGGTGAACATTTACAAAATCAGCCGATTTTCGAGAAACACTAAGCTAGTTTCAGGAAATATCTACCAGTATTCTAGAAAAAGTCAGGATTTCAGTTGTACGTTAATGGTCGTATTTATAAGTCTTTTTTTTCATAACTAGTAATACGAATCTTATCTAGTTAACCAGTTAGTAGGTGACATAATAAGTTGTTAACTAGATAGGATTTCAGTTGTACGTTAATGGTCGTATAAGTCTTATTTTCTCATAACTGGTAACACGAATCTTATCTAGTTAACCAGTTAGTATGTGACATAATAAATAGTTAACTAGATGGGATTTCAGTTGTACGTTAATGGTCGTATAATTCTTATTTTACAGCATGAAAAGGTAATTGGTGGCAGTTCTGGGCATTTTTAGCCTGGTTTTAGTCTTACGTTTCGAAAATATGCCACCATAATTATTGCTTTTAGAAAGAGTGAATATCTCTACTTAACTTATGAATGGTAGATAAATAAATATATCAAAACACTATTTGTAAATACATGCCTATGATGTATTGACAAGTCTGTAGATTATTAGCATAATGCCGTACAGTTATATACTATGAAAACATAAACATAAGATAATTTCAAACGCACTTAAAGTGCCGCAAGGGGTGGTGTTGGGGTCCCATTGCCAATCAAGAATGTCACTTGAACGTTCATTTATTGTTCTTTATTCATGGCACTCATAAACAGTGAGACGCTCCTTGAACACCTTTAGTGGTATTGGTTATGTATTCTCACCAATCTTTGAAGGCAGAACCGTTTACAATATATTTAAAGTCTGCCTAACCCTTTTTCACATAGACCAAAATCTGCAGCAGATGACTTTGAATATTTCTCTGCAATTAAATTGATAATCTGTATCTGTATGAGTGTTTGGCGTTCAACACCGCTTTTAACCCTTTCCTCATACAACATTTCTGCAGCAGACGACTTTGAACGTATTTTGTCAAAACATAGAAAATCTCTATAATTGCATGGATAACCTATGACTAAAAGTGGAAAACATTGTTTTGTGCAATTTCTTCTTTTGTCACTATGTTTTCAAAAAGCCGTCTGCCGCAGAGGCGTCAGAAAGCGTCTATATGAGGGAAAGGGTTAACCATGTTGCAGTGTTTCAGTTAAATCACTACGTTTCCTTGGTAAGTTACCAGTACTACTGGTCCATTTGTCCTGACACCAGCCAGTCAGTCGTAATGCTTACCCCGCAATCCTGAGCCCAAAGGATAGCAGCCATTACTACTATTTTTTTTAAATCTTAATAATCTGTTTTAATGAAAGTATCAGTATTGACTAGTGATGAAAACATTGTGGAAAAAGTCAAAATTGATCAATATCATTGAGTCTGTTGAAGATTAGTCATAATGTGTCTGAAATGGGGTAAAGGCAATTGTTTTAATATGTTGAATATCAAAAGAATCAACTTGAAATTGGTTTGAAAATGTTGCCTGAAAACGAGAAATTACTTATTTTCAGCGATCACGGCAATGGTTTACCCATTGCCCGCTTGCAGATGCATTTTGACGCATATGCAGCAAAGAAGAATTGCATAGCTTCCCATTTTGCAACAATTGTTGAAAAAAAAAAAAAAGATAAAAGAAATACTTTCATTTTATAGGAGTCCATATATTTACGTAGATGTAGACGTCTTGGTAGACGTTTTATATGTCGGTAAGGGCAAAGCCACATCGTATAAATACAGTAGATAACCTTATTCAACATGCATATAAACGCATGTTCAACAAATGACATTTGAAGACATCCTAGAAAAAGAAGAAGGTTCGCGTGAACAATTACTCCTTCTGCAACACTGTTTTCAACTTTGTTTGATAATTATAAATTATTTTTTAGTGATTTTAACATTTTTGTTTGCCTAGTTTTGTTTTCATAGTTGTCTACAACTGCTTTGCTGTATACGGTAAAGGTTTAAATCTTGCAAAATAGCTATCGAATATCACTGATTGACATATCGTTTAAACCAACGTTTTGCATTTTTGTCATACAAAACTGTCATGAATGGTCAAACCGAGTTAAAAAATGTGTCTGCTTTCTTGACTCGTCCTTTGCTTAGGTCGAACGTTGCCTTGTCAAAACGCATGTCAAAAGCCCCTCTCTCACCACTCCACCACTTACGCTGCCATTTTAAACGTTTATTTTTAAAATATAGATATCTTGACTGAGGTTTGGTACTTCTTCTTTGGGTGTTTCAAGAGAAAGACATTTTTGACGTCTGGTTCACGAATTGACTTTTATGTTTTTCTGTTTGAAATCAGGTAGCCAAACTTTTGTATGATTTCTTTTTTCAAAATGCCACGCTCCAATAGAAAGCACCGTCCAAAAACCGCTTAATGAGTTGTTGGTATTAATCTAGCGTTACTACTGAATCAAAATTTGAATTTTCTACATAATTGAGTTTGCAGTAACATTTTTAATTATTTACAAATGGCATTCGCAAAATGTTATTATTCAATAATAATAGTTGAACTACATTGCGCACAGCTGTTTTGGCGACTGTTCAGTCAACATCCTGTAAAATAGTTTCGTTGCCATTAATCTAGCTAATTGCTTCGCAATGAGCCCGACTTAAAATGATACCTTAGGAGACCAAAGTCGAGAGAGACATCAATCTCTCCCACTCTTGTTTTGTATCGTTACTGCAAAATAATATGCCTATTTTAACTTCAGCGTATTGAATGGCGTGCACCTGATTGCATTGACGTTATATTTCAATATTTGGTACCATTTTTTTCAATATAAAACACGTCTAAAAATGTGTAGGTATATACTTATTCATTTTACCTGTATATATCGGTCCGTGTCGCTGATTGATGGTTCCCATCCAGACGAGAGTTCATCTAAGGACACGGCAGTACTTGTGCCATTTGAGTAAGCAAATAATCTACCGGCAACCAAACCGAATTAGCCCCACACTGGAGTGTCTACTACACATTCATATTATGTAATGGAAGCCATGAATTTTATAATATAAGCTGATTTCTGGTTCCCATCCGGAAGTCTACCTAAGTTTTATATTGGCCACGGTAACACTTTCGGTATTCGAGAATGCAATTAATCTACCGTCGGGCACTCGATTATCAACACATTCATAGTCTATACAAGAAGCCATGAATTACATAATATGAGCTGATTTCTGGTTCCCATCCGGAAGTCTACCTGAGTTTTACATTGGCCATGGTAGCATTTTCGGTATTCGAGGATGCAATTAATATACCGTCGGGCACTCGATTGTCGACACAGTCATAGTCTATACAAGAAGCCATGAATTACATAATATGAACAGCGTCATACGAAACCAGACCTTCGGGATTCTGCCACCATCGACGACCTTTCTTCGCTGTTCGCCATCTTATCGTTCACGCATCCAATTGAGACGCTATAATTAGTATCTAGTTCCCAACCATTTTATCGTGCACGCATCCAATTGAGACATTATAATTAGTATATAGTTCCCAACCATCGTGTCGGGCACCCATAAAATTGAGACGCTAGAACTAGTATATAGTTCCCAACCATCTTATCGTGCACGCATCCAATGGAGACATTATAATTAGTATATAGTTCCCAACCATCTTGTCGTGCGTTTATGTCGCGGATCAGTGCTAGACCTCCTATTACAACAATGTGACCAGACAACTTTTTAAAAAACGAACAAGGATGTCGTATAAACATTTTGGTTTGAAGTATGTGTACAATTTCACAATGTTGATTGTGTTATGTACAAGGATTGAAGAAGATGTCCGTATGTGTATCTCATTGTTTCTGTTACCTCTCTCAAAATGAATATGAGCCGTCCCGAGAGAAAACCAACAGTGTGGACTCTGCGTAAAGTATCGACATAGATCAGCCTAAGCATGCCGTGCAGGCTAACCCGGACAGACACTTTTTACCTCCTGTGGATTTTCTGTTTAAGGAATCATTACTCTATATCTCTATCATTACTATATACCTCTATCCCCCTGAGACGACCCGGATACATTAAGCAGATTCCATAATGTTGGTTTTCTCACAGGACGGCTCATATGTAAACATAATCTGGATGAATTTACTATAAAATACATCAGTCTCTAAAGGATAATGCAATGCACTCCAAAAATAACCTCTCTACATCGTATTTAGCAATAGGCTAAACTCTGCATTAAATCTGCAGCATATGACTTTGAAAACATATAGGCAAAGCTTTAGAATATCCCTATGATAGAAAGTTTAACAATTGAAAATTTATAGTTGAATGGAGTTGAGACAGTGTGTCAAAAATTCGACATTTTATAGCAAATAAAACTTTGAAGTCATTGTATAATATAGGGCCTAGTACAAACCCAACATATTCTGAAAGCGTAAACTTTCTATTCAAGCATCAGATAACCAATGCAATTTAGTAACCTATCCCTCTTAGTATGACCTTGCTTTCATGTATTAACAATTGCCCATATTCAGACGCAATCTGACGCCTCTGCAACAGACGACATTTGAAATATTGTTTATACAGGCTTGTTAGTGTTTTTGTTTTTACGGACAACACCGTTTTCACTTGGTACTTACAAACTTTATAAGTTTATTGAAATCGATTAGAGTCGTCGAAAGCGTTTAAATTGTAATCGATTAGAGTCGTCAGAAAGCGTTTATATCCGGTAAATATATCGATGCGTTCACGATTTACACTGTCAACATAATGAAAGCCTGCATTGAATTACTCATTAGCACGTCACTTCCGGTATTTTTTACGCAAATTGCCGATCTTTGTTTTTCGTTGATCACGACCTAGCATATTTTGAGCCCGGATTTTAAATGCTTATTAAAGTTACTTTTTTTTATATTTTTCAATGAAAATTCTTATCACATTAGGTTTAAATGACCTTTCCCTACATATTTATCGCGTACTTTAATGTCATTCTTGGTTCCCTTTAACATGTTTTAAACAACATTATTGTGAAGTTTAATTGAAATTGGCCAAGTGATTTAAGAGGAGATTTTGTTTCAAGAAATTGCTTACGCCAAAAGGTGACGTACGACAGACGACGCACGTCGGACCTAGAATGGGCACACTAGGTTAAAACCTAACGTTTAGCTAAATAACATCATATTGAATTATCATATGTCATGTGTGTATGCCGGCATCTCATTATGTTATTAATACCAAGGAGAATTTTAATTGTTCAAATGTTCGACTTCATCTTAATATTTTTTATCTATTAAATAGTATGTCATGTTTTTCAAATGTTATGAGTGTACGTACAGTTGGGTTACTTTAGGGGTTGTTGACAGCCAAAACGTAAAGAAATAGAATAAATCACATATTTATACAATTTTTAGACACACACTAAGCTTATCATGTATTCTAAGATGCATATTTGAATATCAATAAAGATGATAGTTCACACTTACAGGGAAAATAATTTTATATCATGCGTCTCATCCATTATTTCTATATAAAAACTTAACTGACTATGTGAAAACAATAAAAACGTGGAGTAATTGGCTGTTGCAATCGTTGTATAAATGTGTCTTTTTCACACATCAAAATTAACATTGAGTTTAAAATACAGGGAGTCACCAAGATACACTTGTAAAACTTTGCAATTACTATTTTCTCCGCTGTATATACACAAACATATACATAGTAAATAAGTTAGAGTTAGCCAAAGGTTCGTTTTATATGTGTGAATTTGGCCATTTGATATAGCCAATTTCAGCCATATAACAACAAGCGTTAAACGAGCAATTACTTCAACTCTGCAAGATAATTATTGTTCTAATTATTCGGATGTTACAACTGTTTACTTGAATATTTTCATAGCAGACGCTACCTAAAAACCAATATCGGTTTAATGGTCAATTGCACTGCATCGTTCTATTGTAGATATTTGCTGGAAATGTAGACAGGGGTACGAAACACACAGTTTTCTTTGGGGCTTTGTATACAGCGAATTGCGTCCGAGTCCAACCGGTGACCTTTTCAACTAGCATCGGACTCAGGTTTGAGATATACGGATGCTGTAACCGTTGGACAGATGGCATCATGATCAGGCACTAGGTTGATTTCAACTAATTATACTGAAGACGTCTTTGCAGCAGAAGTTTAAGTCAAATTGCATTCAAACAAAACTGCTAACATATTCAGATGTATTCAATAGGTCATTCCTGGATTTCCTAGATTACCTTGTCAACCACCACACCCGCAAAAAAAACTCGTTTTAAGAACCCAAACCATTTTTCTATCTTCTCCTACAGTTCTGAATATGGAGAACTGATTCGGTTATAGATACTTCGAGATATTTAGAAAAAACGTATCCGTAACGATTCTTATTTTAAGACTTTGTTTCCAAATGGTATCCTTTCAAAGATAGGGTATCTTTTTACAGTCGTTTCTAACTTCAATCGCCTCTAGCGCTGCAGTGGTAGTATTCGAGCTAGAGCCGGAAGTTTGCAAAATATACAAAGGCGAAAATCACCAAGACGAATCCCACGTTGCCTACCGGCTTGTCATAACATTACTGAGTGTGAATATCATGTATTTTCCAGCGTGAAAAGTTCCACGAATTCAGACAGCATTTCCTTTTCACCTGGTATAAATCTTGTACTAACATTACATACTTTTGAATAAAAATGTGTCATTTTCATTGTCATTGTCATTAGTCTTCCACCAATGGGCGAACAGTCTATGCGGAAAGCAGCTAGATGCTTCGAAAGTCTATTGTATGGATTAATGGTGTTGGAAAGCCAGGAAAAAACATGAGTAGGGAAACTGGCCGCCTTGATATGACTGAAAAAATGTAGAAAAGTCCAGTAAAAGACCATTTATTCACTGCGTTGAGGGAGATTTTAGATCAATCCTTGGAACAGAACCTGCTGTGAGCAGGGTCAAAACTGGTCCTGTAATGAGTGCAGTGGGGTGGAACACATAATACGTGAATAGTTTCACTCTGTGCATGTTCGAGTATACCGAGCTCCACGCCAGACCGATGCCCATCATGTATTATAAGCTGTGGTATAACTACTCTATACATATATCCCCCTAAGACGGCATGTGTCGGCCGGATTAGTCTGCGTGGACAGCGCAGGCTGATCTGGTCGATACATTACGCAGATGTCTATCGCCGCAGCTGCATTTTGGGGGATATGTAGGCACGTGCCTTCAGTGCCTAAAGGGAGCTACGCATTTCCCTTTATAATAACCATGGGGGCGGGACACCTTATGCGTTTCCACACGCCATAACAGTCACGTGTCTTTTACCCCCTTTGCATTTATAACCTTTACATAGCGTAAATTGGTTCCTCGTTGACATACCTATAATTATATGTGATAGCGTCAGAGGAGAAAACCAATCTACACAGGGCGATGCTCAAACGGAATTCCTGTTTCGTATACATTCTACACACATTGCGGTGTATTATGTAAATTGATCTCTGATAGAATGTTACCAAAATATTTGAAGTAACTTTCAACGATTGATGAATTCATCATCCGTGCCCTGTTATAGCAATACGTTTCCAGTGTTCTGATTGTTAGGGATGGAATTCTTTTTTTTAGAACATCCCATAAACCACTGCCTGGTATGCCGATTGTAAATGTAGTGTGTTCATTTTCATTCGTTTACAAAGGATACCTGTCCGTTTCAATAATTGTTTACGACTAACCCCGATCCAGATTGTTGCAGCACTTGTCACTGTTGAAACCTACTAGACAGCCACTACTTGTTGAATAACTGGTTTCCGACAAGGAACCACACGGTCCTCACTATAGAAACGACGACTAACCATGTCGGTTATGGTGGTTCTTGGAATGGAGTACATATTGTCTTGGCATGCATTAAAATGTTCTGTGGTCTAAGTCACCAAGTTATTTGGAAACACCGTTGTGTGGAAAACTGGTGTCAGATAGTCAAAAGAAACCCACGTGGTTAGGTGAACTGGTCGCCGTGAAATGACTGAAAGAATGTTGAAAACGGCGGTAAACCTCAATCAATCAATCAACCAAGTCACAAATCATGGTATGAGCCGTTCCATGAGAAATCCAACAGTATGGACTCTACGTAATGTATCGACCCAGATCAGCCGTGTTTTTCGATAAATTCGAGTTATCACATGTTCGATTAATTATGAGCGACATCATTTACTTTCACTCTTAACTTCACGACACTGTAAAGACGACACAGTTTCCGGAACATTTCTCTCATAAATCTTAGATTCACAAAAATGTGGTTCTTTTTGTTTCGATATATTCGAATTATCACATGTTCGAGTAATCGCGAGTACACTGTATGAGCGACATTATTTGAGCCGTTTCACGAGAAAAACCAAATGATTACGGACTCTGCATAATGTATCAACGCAGATCAGCCTGTGCAGTCCACGCAGGCTAATCCGCGCAGACACATTCCGTCTCAGGTGGATAGAGGTGAAGATTAATGATTCCTGAAACAGAAAATCCATAATAGGCGAAAAGTGTCTGTCCGGGTTAGCATGTGCGGCATGCTTAGGCTGATCCGATGTATTAAAGAATAATATTATTTATACCAAAAATAACTGATGAAGCGTTGGACAATTCCACTGAACTCACTGGTCCTTTCTATAAATAGTGGATTCGCGATAACTCGAACATGTGATGTTTCAAATATACCGTTTAACCCGAACCGATTCATCGACTTAGGGATAGGTCTTTTTTAAACTAGAGTAGCAATGAATCTGATAGTTGAGACGATAATTCAGAACTGCTGCTGGGTTTTTTATACGACTTTATGAATTGCTTGCTTGTAAATGAATACAAAAACTAAAAATACATAAAATCTTTCTATATTAGGTCTTCTAAAGAGAAGAATGTCAGTAAAACACTTTATATTATGGAACGCCGGCACTGTCTTTGGTAGTGATAAAACTCTATTACTATGTTTGATTTTTATTGCATTATGTACCAAGTTCTTTACATATTGTGTAAACATATTTATCTTATGTCAGTATACGGCTATTTGGTGTGGTTTTGTACCTATATTCTGGCAGCTTTTATTATATTATGTAGATACATCTTTATATTATGTAGATACATCTTTATATTATGTAGATACATCTTTATATGAAGATCGGATATAAAATATGGTCTCTAGAGTTTTCATGAGAAATTTTAGATAGATGAATAATTTATTTAAGGGAGATAACTAGTCATTTAGATGAAGGGGACATAACTATTCGCGTTTTGAGGTAATCTTAGTGTCACTTGCCGTCTAGCCTTTCATTATGTAGGTAAACATTTCCAAACAGTTTTATTCAAATCCATCCACCAATGCCTTAGATAAGGCACCGGACAGACAGACGGGTGTACAGACGGACGGACGTACCCATGAAGTGTATTTGTGGGGTTATTTCTTTTGTTTCAACCCACAAGTATGCTATTCATTCCGTAAGTATTCCCCTTTTACGGAATGAATAGCATTAATATGCAAATGAGATACCCGTTATAGAACACAAAAAAAAAAATATTTATCTAAGTGTCTTTATAAGGGTGGTGAGTGTGCTTTAGGAAAAACGAACACCCCACAAGTACTCGGTCACCAGGACGGAAAACGCCAAGCCAATATAACATGCATACAATCTTATATTGCTTAGTTGATTATATTCCGTCGTAACACTATTACATCTTGTGCGAACGAACACCCCACAAGTACTCGGTCACCAGGACGGAAAACGCCAAGCCAATATCCCATCCTTATTTGCCCATGTATGATTAACAAAATATTATATAATATCCATACAATCTTATATTGTTTAGTTGATTATTTTCATTATATTCCGTCGTAACAATCATAATTATAATTGAATGAAGTTGAAAACCTACTTTTGCCACAATGTTTTCAAAACATATTTGCTGCAGAGGTGCCTGAAAGTGTCTGTATGAAATACACTTCAGTTAATCTGATCACACTTTGTTTGTTAGAACCAGAAGATTTCATTTCATTTAAGTTTTCTTGAAGTTTTCTTGAAGTACACATCGCATTCATGATAAAACATGTTGTCGGCTAGGCAAAATACACTGAAATCGTGTTTACTGAGATATTCATGAAAGATGGCGTCATTTATCTTGATACATATATTTCTGTTGTTTAAATCTTTTCATGTCTGCATTTTGCGATGACTCATAGTTAACTTTGAATCAAGTATGTTCAATCAAAGTCAAAACTTTCAGCGATATTTGCGAAAACCAAATGCATAAATGAATGAAAATGAAAGATGATCGAAAACGACAAAAAAAAAAAATATTAGAATACTAACAGACGAAGTTTTCGTAACGCAACATAGTAAAATAGGAAGATATTATACTGAACATGAAAGCCGAAGCAAATGAATAGTTAGGTGATTGAAAATTGAGATGTCATCTATATGAAAAAACGATAAATGAAAATCTATAGATAGACCATAGATGAATGGTATTGTCTTTTGTTTTAGCTCCTAACTTTATTTGGGAACCAGAGTCGGTGCGCGGCCTTTAACGCGTTGGTGAATACGTACTAAATCAAAAACGCCGAGAATCCAAAAAGTGGACTAAATATTTAGATTAAGATTTAGTCAAACATCCAAATTGAAAAGTTTGGTGAATACGAGCCCTGGCTTCTTCCTCTAACTACTGCGTAATATATCATAGGATGTAATGAACCAGACTACATTTAGCTACATGTTTTGGTTCCCGGTTTGAGATACTATTGAGATGATAAAGCTTATGAGGCAGGTAACCAATTCAAAAGAAGGTTCTCTATTTAACTGTTTAGGTCAAAGGGAGGTAAATCGGATTGGCTTGCCGGGAAGACAATTTTGTCCAGGGGATTTCAGATGAATATGTAAGACTGAAATTGTCACCCATTGGACAATAATGATTTTGCTGAAAGTTGAATGCTTTTTTTGAAAACTATATTATCCTGTGAGTGATTTGTATGTAAAGAACTTCATAAATAATATAAGACAAAACAAACATAATAACAGAGTTTCAAAATTACCGAAGACTTTGCCGGCGTTCCATATTATATCATTAATACTGTTATCATAACATTTATCAATGCATTTGGACAATGTTCTTTGTCTAGCAAAGTACTCGTTCAGTGCCCTTGGACAAGGTACGTTTAGCCAGGTATTGTTTCAGTGCCCTTGGTCAAGGTACAATTTTTAGCCAAGGTCTGGTGCAGTGTCATTGGACAAGGTACATGTACGTCTAGCCAAGTACTGGTGCAGTACCCTTGGCAAGGGAACATTTTCTAGCCAAATACTGGTGAAGTGCCAATGAACAAGGTACATTTTTTAGCCAAATACTGGTGAAGTGCCCTTCAACAAGGTACTTTTTCCAGCCAAGTACTGGTTAATCTCCGTGGAATCTAGGTTCGTTGTACTTTCAATATCCTTATCTTCAAATGTTCAATTATTAACCGAACCTGTATCAGAACTTGACTCCATAAGTGCATTAAGAAATCAGTTTGAAGTTAAAAGCCTTGTTTGTAAAAAATAGTCGTTGAACTAGAACAGTGAATGTAATATTAATGGTCGTGATAACTAGCCTACATTTATTGACAAAGTGGAAAAACTCTGTGAATTAAGTTATATTATAGTTATAGAAGCATCAGAAGCAACACGTGCTGTCAATGAAGGGTTTATTGATCGATTGATTTGTTGGGGTTTAACGCCGTTTTCAATAATTGTTAAGTCATATCACGGCGACAAGTTCACCTACTCATATGTAAATTGATGCTAGTGTGTTGATATATTTGTTATTATAATATTTATTCACGCTTTTAAACCAACTTGTTTCGATTCAAACGGCGACGTCACATAAGATAACTGTGAAATTTTAGTAAAATCAGGTCTATTTTCTACAAGATTGATTTGTGTCGAAATTATAACACAAGTCCTATTACTTTTAAAACATTGAACCCGCCATCTGCTAATTCACTCCTTGTATATTTATTTTTCACGCATGAACATGTGTATCGTATTGTATTTATGTTGACGATCGACCATATGTGTTCCATTCAAAGAATAAAGCTTCTGTTCTATTCTGTCAAATGTCACAATATGGTATTAACAGTGGAAAACGCATGGTATGCACCATAATAAACCAAGTTAGAGGCATTTTGAAGCAAAACAACCACAGTGACCTCGGCCTTACACATCCTAATAGTCGCAAGCTATGTACATCAGTGTACGTTATCTATCCGTGATATGAGACGTCCCGCGAGAAAACCAACAGTGTGGACTCTGCGTAATGTATCGACCCGGATCAGTCTAAGGACGCGCGGGCTAACCAGGTTAGACACTGGTCGCCTCTTGTGGATTTTCTGTCTCAGGGATCATTATTGCTATACCTCTATCGCCCTGAGACGGATGTGTCGGCCCGTATCAGTCTGTGCTTTAAATCGATCCCCTGAGTGATGCTATGATACTTAATGTTTGACTAACAAAGTTACGTTTCATAAGTGGGAAACAACATACACGGAGTAGATGCTGTACTTAAATCTACATATAAGAAAAGACATTTGTACAAGGCGCTGTAAACAAGCCTCGTAAAGCAAGTAATTACAAGTAAATAAGACCAAGAAAACATGTTACAAATTATCTTAAAATCAGACAAGCATGTTTAGACGAAGTTTTGCCAATTATATCTCTTTCCAATGCCGCCAGCTTTCCATGATTATGGCTTGAATACGTATTGTAAAGGTTCACATTTCTATCAAATTATTTTGAAAGCCGGCATACACTTTCAGAGAAGTAGAAATTTAAAGTGTTGTCATTTTACCCATTTTCTGATACCGCATAATGACCTTAATAATATTCTGCCATATCATTTTGAAATTAGACAAGCGGATTCAGAA
The DNA here is from genome assembly GCA_031761405.1 of Serripes groenlandicus. Lineage (NCBI taxonomy): Eukaryota > Metazoa > Mollusca > Bivalvia > Cardiida > Cardiidae > Serripes > Serripes groenlandicus. The sequence goes on along the minus strand of JASEVX010000004.1, from coordinate 125,143,677 downwards.
GAGATGTCGTATAGGCAATCTCTCCACTTTCCGATGCAATCGCATCCAAAGTACTGTAGATAATTTAGATAGATTTACAATTTCAAAGACAACCACACATGAACCATATTTGTGAAGTTTGGTTGAAAGTATCTAACTGGTTTAGTAGGATATGCCGTTTGAAGCTAAAAGGTAACGGCGGACGGACGGACGACGAATATAGAGTGATCCCAGTAGATCGATGACCTTGAGCCTTTTAGCTCTGGTTATCTAAAACACGATCCTGCCGAATTTAGTAATTAAAGTCTCATTGAAATAAACAAACATACCACTTTAATAATGTTAGTATGAACTTAAGGTTGTCTTATACAACTCGTTTTGAGTCTACCGACTACGAAATATTGGTAGACTGTGTGTGATTATCGATCCGAATCAGCATGCGCCACGCAATGCATCTTGTGCATTGCATCTTGGGGTAAGGAATAGGTAAGTTGTGCTTTACAAAACAACCCCAGGACATAAAGGCAAATGTAAACGCAGATAATCTTGTGCATCCGGATCAACCTGGGCAAACTGCGCAGGTTAATTCTGACCGGTACCTAATGAGATTGGAGATTACTGTTTGTGGTATGGAACGTCCAAAGTATTCAATAACACATGTGACATTTTGTACAAGTAGAACGTTTATTTGCCGACCCGTGAAATTATCCGTCTTATCACATTTGAAATCTCGCAGAAAATGATTTTGAATATTAATAATATATTTAACTAAAATCTAAGAGAAAATGAAAAATACTACTTCGACACTGTTTCGAAAACCATTCAAGGATTAAATAAATATATTATACGATGACTACATTACATTCAATTGATTCTGAAACAGATACATGTTTGGCGAAAACCCAGTGTGTTCGAGTCGTTTTCAATCTAAACAAAACCTCCTCAGTTGTGAAGTGATAGAGCATCCGTCTTAGTGCGGGAGGTTGCAGTTTCGATCCCCGGCCGGGTCATATCATAGACTTAAACTGGTTGTAATAGCTTTCCGTGTATGCGCTTAGCATTGTGTGGTTAGCATAATGACTGCCTCGCTAGTGGCATGATAAATGGACCAGTAGCAGGCTTATTGGTAATTTACCTAGGAAAAGCCGCGATTAAATTTAAAAAAAATAAAACGTTGAAAGCAGTGACAAAACCTTTACAAACAAACAAATTATGATCACAACTGAACGAAATTTGTGTTTGCGTTTGGCAATAAAATATAAGTGTCTATTGAACCTGGGACGTAGATAGGATCTACGTTCCTGACAGAACTCGGGGCAGAAACTTTCTCGAACCGGCTCATGTCATATTGATACCATTAGTGAAATTATGAAACGATGTTTTACCTCTATTCTCTACATACGTCCGAATTGTGTAGTGACGTGACCGATATTGCAGTGTACACTTTGTCTCCGCGTCAGACGGTGACGTAAATAAAAGGAACGTAGAGAAAACAAAGACAAATATGTTTTTAAATATTTCAGGAACATGTCTTTCCTTTAGTTTGGACAGAGTATATGAAAAGTCAACGGAAGTTTTGCTTTTACTTTCTATGCATTTATTTGATTAAAAAACGACAGCAATACGATTTCCAAATATATGTAGTGGTCATGCAAAAACACCAATTGGACAGTATCCTCGCCTTGGCAATCCCTTTTAAAATTTATAGCCACAGTTTGTTAAAAAGAATTGTTTACAATTATTTTACGTTTTATTCTTAAATATGTAACACCTAAAGATATATTAGTTGGTAGGTAAACGAATGATTGTTTAGTGTTTTACGCTGCATTCTACATTTTTTCAGATATATCGCGGCGTTTCCTGAGTAAGTTACTAGTACTACTGCTCCATTTATCATGACACCAGCCAGATAGTCGTAATGCTCACCCCGCAAACCTGAGCGACAAGGAGGGCAATCAATTCTTCCATTTTTAAAGTCTTATATTTCTACTCAGATGTTTGCATGACCCCTACTAATTCATGTCCAAAATACAAATACAAATACAAATACAAATAGTTTTTATTCAGTAATACAAGGCCTCCGGCCCAAGATACACTATTATTTTTACCAAGGAACATAAAAGTAATTGTGAAAATGATTTAAGTTAACATTATACAAATAGTTTTAATATGGTGGAGTGTTCTGAAAAAATCACTTTACTTGGTGGATCAATGTTTTATACAAGATCCATTTCTATATACATGTACATACGAGACTATCTTAACAGTTAAATGCTCAAATACTGTTTTCTTTTGTCGAATGCCAGGTTCAAATATTTTGCAAGTGCAATGATGCCCTGGTAACGAGTGTCTGACATAATAATCACAAGTAGATTATGGCAGCCCCTTTCGGCGAATTTGGAACATTTCAAAATAATTCATAGGTTATTGATTTGGTTTTCTTCCCATATATGAGCCCCTCCACGAGAAAACCAACATTATGGACTCTGCGTAATGTATCGACTCAGACCAGCCTGCGCAGTCCGCGCAGGCTAATCCGGTCCGACACATTCCGTCTCCGGGGGATACAGGTATAGAGTAATTCCAGAAACAGAAAATCCACAAGAGGCGAAAAGTGTCTGTCCGGGTTAGCCTGCGTGGCATGCTTAGACTGATCCGGGTCGATACTTTACGCAGATAGCACAATGTTGGTTTTTCCAGGGGTCGTGAGTTCAAATCCCGGCTCGGCCAACTTTCTTTCCAAGGATTGGCAAAAGTCAATGCGACATTCGTCATTCGTGGGGAGTACTGGTATGAGAAAACCAGGAAATGCATGAGTAGGTGAACTGGCCGGCGTGATATAACTGAGAAATTGTTAAAAGCGGCGTTAAACCCCAATCAATCAATCAATCAATCAATGTTGGTTTTCTCGCGGAACGGCGCATATGTTTGTTTCGTGCGAGCAGAACTCCTCGTACAAAAGTAAAACGTACCAGACTAAGGTTCGGTTTATAACCTACATTGAAGCCTTGTGAATTGGGACTTTTTAAAAAAAAAATGTTTATACTATAACGGGTCATGTAAATTAGTAATACGCGTACATAGAGATAAAAGGTATCGTTGTTACATGTAGTTTCGGTTAGTTTCACAGAGTGATCATTAAAAGTGTTATTATCCCAAGTGACTATGCAAATTGAGTAGATAGCCCATACTTTTTAAATAAAACCGTTAAAGGTTCATTAATTATTGCAATGGAAAACTTTTTCCGCTGATTGAAGTTTCAATATTACCTAGCCCTGTCTAATGAATAGTATCACTAAACTCGGGGGAAGAAATTTTAGTATTGTTATATGGCCGATCAGTTAGTTTGAGTGAATTGACGCACGGATGTATGTGGCATGTACGAGATAAGAAATAAAACAAATGTACAGACTGTTTCTATATTAACTGGGTCTTCTATTAAGTTGTAATCACCTTGGTAGGAATTTGCCACAGCCGCTATTTTTGGTGGCATATACGGAAAAAGAAAACAGTAATATACAGACTGTTCGGACTTCCAGTAGGTGGAAATCGCCTTGTCAACGTATTGGTGCTCAGGTGTCAATATTTTTTGTTCCCTAAATAACTTAAGTTGGCTGATTTTAACCCAACTTTACTGTTTGTATGTGGCTTAAGTAAAACGCTTATTTGAGGCACCTGAGACTGAAATATAGAAAGAAGCAAAAGTGTCACTAAACAGAAATTAGAAAAAAAATCCAAAATGCATCGAGTTAAATGTGATATTTTATTGATGGTCTCTCAGACCGAAGTCACTGTAAAAACCTAGTTTCCTGGCATTGTATCAATTGTATAGTACTCAACAAACAGTGATATCAAACATGACGTCATTTACATCGCACGTGCTTCTTATTGTTATGGTTTATAATGGTGTATTTCGTGGGAATTTGGCGTTTAAGACAAATATTGTGACATTTAAACCTAGACAACTGTCCATTGAAAATCAACCTTTAGCATGTTTCATTATGAGTAATTTTGTTAAATGCGCTGATAGCTGTCTTATAAGCACAAACTGCTCTTCTGTGGATTACCTAGGTACAAAGCGATGTATTCAATATGCAGAAAACGAATCGCAACTGCAAACTGGTCGGAATGACCAATACGAGCACGCGTTCATCGACATGAATGCATACAAACTGGTAAGTTTAAATAAGTCAATATTTTATTAGTCCCTTTCTTTGACGGAAAATAAATAGTTTTGGAATCGTCTGTCCGTCCGTAGCCATATCTACTGCGTGGTCAGAGACATTCAAAACTTCCACAAACCCGCATTAGACGACTCCCAACATATTGGAACATATTTGGGAAATAAAAATAAATGAAAGAATATCTATAATTGATAGAATTTAAAACGTTTTGGCAAAAGCGGAATTGCTTATAAGGTTATGAGCTATTTCTCCTCTTACCAAACGTCTTCTGATGCACATACATCAAAATGTTCTTCTATCATGTATTTCTAATAGAGACATTATAAACCCTTTCAGAGAATTACACGGAAATATTAAAATGTTTACTTGGAGGAGATTTACACCTTTACAACAAGAAAGGTTAGATTACTCTTTAATGTCAAGTAACCTTAAATCATTTTTAAGAAATTGCGATATAGATGTAAGTTATAAATCAGACCATTCAATAATTATGCTTGATCTACACTTTGTCAACAATTAAGCACGGAAAAGGTTTTTGGAAGTTCAATAATTCACTTTAATGATATTGATTATGTAAATAAAGTAAACAAAACATTTGATGATGTTATACTGCAGTATTGTGTACCTGTGTATAATATTGATCATGTTTTATCCATGGATAGATCGCATCTACAATTTGTCATAAATGATCAACTATTTTTGGAAACATTGTTGCTGGAAATCCGTGGAGACACAATTTCATATGCAAGTTATAAGAAAAAAGAAAGAAATAATCATGAAAACAAACTTTCATCTGAAATATTAATTTTAGAAACAAATTTAAATGAATTGAATAAAGAAAGATTATTATTGTTACAAACAGAACTCACCGAAATATGGGAAAATAGACTAAATGGTTGTTTTGTGAGATCAAGATCAAATTGGATTGATAATGGTGAAAAGGATACACATTTTTTTTGCAACTTAGAAAAGCAATTAATTAACACTTTTCTTCCAATGCTATTCTAATTATTGAAAAAGAAGACGACGCGAACATTTACAATCAAAATGACATATTACATGAAACGAAGGTATATTATGAAATACTATACAATGAACAAAATATAATAGATGACTTCGATTTAGAAGCAGACTTCCTGAATTAAAATTTAAATAAATTAATCGATAATCAAAGAACCAGTTTAGAAGTTCTTTTAAATTATCATGAAGTTGCATACACCTTGAAAAATATGTAAAACGACAAAAGTCCGGGTTGTGATGGATTTTCGTCGAATTTTTATAAAGTATTTTGGAATAAAATATGTCATTTTGCCGTAAGAGCACTTAATTATGCGTTCATATCAAATTCCTTTTTCAAAAACACTAAACTAAGAACTATAACATGTATTCCGAAAGAAAACAAGCCGAAACAATTCCTTAAAAATTGGAGGCCTATCACCTTATTAAATGTTTTATATAAATTAGCTTCGGGGACTATACCTAATAGACTCAAAATTGTTTTAAGTCATTTAGTATCAAACGAACAAACGGGTTTTATTAAGGATATATTTATAGGCGAAAATACATGGCTAGTGTATGACTCATGCAATATTGTGAAGAAACCCATGTTCCTGGGTTGTTAATGCTTATTCATTTTGAAAAAGCGTTCGATTCTTTGTCTTTTAAATTTATTGAAAAAACTTTGGCATTTTTTAAATTTGGTGAAATGTTTAGAAAATGGATTAGGCTATTGTTATATAATACTGAAGTCTTCGTGCAATTAAATGGGTTTTTATCAGAATTCTTCACGGTCAAAAGGGGTTGTAGACAGGGAGACCCAATTTCAGCTTATATTTTCATTCTCTGTACTGACATTTTAAACATTAAAATAAGAAACAGTAAAAATATTTCAGGAATAAAAATTAAGGACGAAGACTGATACATTATCTCACAATTTGCAATTTTACGAAAATGTCCGGTTTAAGAATTAATTTTGATAAAACTAAAGTTATTTGGATTGGATCTCTTAAATACAGTACACGTTCAATTAAAACTAAATGGAAATTATCTTAGGGAGAAACTCAGTTTAAACCATGTGGAATTTGTTTTCATGCAAATCTTAAAAAAATGTTCGACTTAAATGTTGAACCAAAGTCAAGAAGTTTTAAAAATAGTATATCTTATTGGAAAAGAAGAACTTTAACACCCTAAGGGATAATACAGAGTCGTAAACTCGCTATTAATACCACTACTTTCACACTAGTTTATAAGTTTACCATCACCTACAAACGAATTTATAAAACAATTAAATTATATGTTGTTTGATTGTGTATGGGATGGAAAAGCAACAATTAAAAAAAACGTTTTTGGACGGTACCTCTAAGGTACCGTCTATAGTTGTGTGCATTTTGAGAAATCATATAACATTGGCTCCCCGATCATAAACAGAATGACAGACTAAAGCTGGGAACCAAATATCGAGATGTCTTTGCTTAACACTAATATAAAATGTAGTGCCATGTATCAGTCAATATATCTGCATTTTGAAACATATTGGTGAATCAAGATATTTGAAATTATAATTTAATTCTGAGAAGGCAGCTTTATTGGTTCAAGTTATACGTGTACATTTGTTCTATCACAAACAATGTATACATACATCCAACGTTGTTTACAGTTGTTAGGTGCTTCGAAACATAACTTTTGTTTACGAAACATTGTTGTCATTTATAATGTTATCTTATAATTTTCTTTTATTTTGTTGATTATAACTTATTTGGAAGATCTTATGTTTTATTGGCAATTATTACTAAATAACGACATTTCTATTTTCAATAACAAACATCAATATCGTCTTTAGATTGTCGTTTAACATAAATCGTACTTACGCAATTCATTGACCTCGCATTACGATTTGCAACTCAAAGAATGGGAAAAAATAGTATGCCTTTGTTTTTTAATGATAATTTTAAGGTCAATTATAAACATGTCTTTATACCAGAATTGTATGATAATTGATTTAGATTGGTTTATAAGTTTAACATTTATAGAAAATAGAATTGGTAAAAAAAATATTTTGTTTATCTTTCTATGGACTTAGAAATACAGTTAAAGGGTACCAAGAGTCAAAAAATAAAATTTGACTATCAAAAAATGAATGCTTAAGTAATAACATAAGAACCAAAAAAAAAAATTAGAAATGTTTTTAAGTATGAAAAGATCAATTGTGTGCAATAAAATTACGCTTTCAAAGAAATTGCCGAGTGCGAAAAGTGAAAATAAACTGACTTCCGGTTTACCGTGATGACGTAGTCATGAGGAGTTGTTTTGATTTCAATAATCATTACAAACACAAACTTTTTAAAAACAATACTGTGCAAAGTGTTTATCGTTTTCATATTTCATCAAGACAGCGATTAACTGCTATTTAAATCCAATTTTAACTAAAAACAAAAGCACTAATAAATATGTCTATAATACATTAATACATAATCAAGAAGTACCTACCAGTCAGATTAAATGGACTTCTTTGTATCCAAATTCCAACATTGATTGGAAAATAACATATGGTAATATATTTAGATGTACAAAAGACACTTATATTCAATGGTTTCAAACAAGAATAGTTCATAGAATAATAGCGACAAATTCTCTCTTATTTAAAATGAAATTAGTCGAAACAAATTTGTGTTCTTTTTGTGAATCAAACGAAGAAACTCTAATACATCTGTTCTATGAATGCGAAAAGGTAACCTTTACTACAAATGATTTTAAATAATATTAGGGAATTAGATCCAACTATACAAATAACAAGCTCAGACATACTCTTAGGATTTTGTAAAAACAACTTTAAACTGGACACCTTTTTTTTCAGAAATAAAACGTTATATATACTCCTGTAAAACAAAACTAATTACACCTTCAAATAATGGCCTAAGAAATCGACTACGTTTAGCCTCGAACATTTACAATTACACAAGACAAGCATAATCAGATAAAGAAAGCTGGACAATTGTAAGATATATGTTACAAAACCACTCTTAACTTCTGATATAGATTTATATTCGTATTACAAACAGAAAAATGCATGGGATTTTTAATGGTGATTTACGCCGTTTTCATCAAGATTATATATGTTACAAAACCACTCTTAACTTCTGATATAGATTTATATTCGTATTACAAACAGAAAAATGCATGGGTTTTTTAATGGTGATTTACGCCGTTTTCATCAAGATTTCAGTTATATCACGGTGTTTCCTTCGTTAATTACCAGTACTATCGGTAGGACTTATCCTAACACAGATGCATCAGTCGTAATGCTATCATTTGGGGAAGCCATTACTACCAGTTTTAAAGTCTCTGATAGGCGGCGACTAATGATCGCACCTGGTCTCCCGCTCCTGAGACGGACGCCCTAACCAGTAAGCCATGGAGACAGTATATGAGCCGTCTCGCGAGAAAACCAACATTGTGAGCTCTGTGTAAAGTATCGACCCGGATCAGCCTAAGTATGCCGTGCAGGTTAAAACGGACAGACGGAATGTGTCGGCCAAGATCAGCCTGCGCAGGCTGATCTGGATCGATACATTACGCAGAGGCCATACTGTTTGTTTTCCCGCGGGACGGCTCATATGATGATATGAGATCCCCTTTGTCTATGTATGCAGTTTTTAAAAAAAAAATGGTTTATTTTGTGATACAGAATAAAACTGAAATAAATAAAATATACTAACTATGTCAGAGATGCGTTACCATCTGACCGATCTCAATAATATTGACTACTCAACTGGACATTTTTATTTTGACATTCCTAGATTTAGCGTTTAGTCTCTTTCAAACGCAAACATCTCGACAAGTATGTTTTAAGAATCCAGCAATCTCTATTATTTCGAATGCATGGTGAAGTCTTCCGGGACTAATACATAAGAATAATATCGAGAAAATCATTTGATCAAGGACTAAAAAAACACATCGTTTATTCAACAGCACCGCACTCAAATAGTCAGTAGCCACGCCACGGTCATTTAGTGAATGTTCGTAAGTAAGATTATGGAGAAAGAATGTAAAAAAAAAAAACACTTACGGTAGTACCGAGTCCACGTATTCTCGAGTGCATTGGACCGAATGTAAATTTTCTAGTACACGGTCACACTACTATAAGTATAACATGATAATGGAATCAATTGCTCGCCAAATGTCTGCATTACCGAGTGCGAAGGTAAACAAATGACCGCGATCAGCAGCAGCAGTTGCATTATCAAAACTGTTAAAGAGTAAGCATCATGAAGTTGACATCAACCAAGGAAACCTCCCGCTGTCAGGCGACCATAGGACAAGCTGAAGCATTCGACGACATGGTGCAGAATCTACCGTCTACCAACAGTCATTTTATCCCGTACAAGTCAAATTACGCCAAATAGTCCCTAAATATGAGGCGCCGTTTTACTATTTATTCCTTATTTTTTGATATCAGGAATTCGATTTCTTGATATCAGAAAATCCATTTATTGATATCAGAAAATCATTTTTTGATGTTAAGAAATCCATTCCTGATATCAAATAATCTATTTTCTGATATCAAAAAATACTGACGATTTTCTGATATCAAGAAATACATTTTCTGATATCAAATATTCATTTTCTGATATCAAATATTCATTTTCTGATATCAGGACTTCGAATTCTTGATATCAGAAAATCATCTGATAAGAAAAAATAGTATGAGGCGCCGTTTTACTATTTATTCCTTATTTTTTGATATCAGGAATTCGATTTTTTGATATCAGAAAATGGATTTCTTGATATCAAGAAATAAAGAGTATTTTCTGATATCAAAAAATAGATTTTCTGATATCAAAAAATAGATTTTCTGATATCAAATATTCATATTTTGATATCAGAAAATCTATTTTTTGATATCAGGAATTCGAATTTTTGATATCAGAAAATATTCATTATTTTCTGATATCAAGAAATTGATTTCCTGATATCAAAACATGATTTTCTGATATCAAAAAATAGAAAAATAGAATTCCTGATATAAAAAAATATCAAGAAATATGCTCTATTTTTCCTTATCAGATGATTTTCTGATATCAAGAATTCGAATTTCTGATATCAGAAATTGAATATTTGATATCAGAAAATGTATTTCTTGATATCAGAAAATCGTCAGTATTTTTTGATATCAGAAAATAAGATTATCTGATATCAGAAAAAAATATTGATATCAGGAAATCAATTTCTTTATATCAGAAAATAATGAATATTTTCTGATATCAAAAATTCGAATTCCTGATATCAAAAAATGAATTTTTGATATCAGAAAATCTATTTTTTGATATCAGATAATAATCTTTATATCTTGATATCAAGAAATCCATTTTCTGATATCAAAAAATCGAATTCCTGATGTATTTCTTGATATCAGAAAATCGTCAGTATTTTTTGATATCAGAAAATGGATTTCTTGACATCAAAAAATGATTTTCTGATATCAATAAATGGAATTTCTGATATCAAGAAATATAAATGATTTTCTGATATCATGAAATCGAATTTTTGGTATCAAAAAATACTGATGATTTTCTGATATCAAGAAATACATTTTCTGATATCAAATATTCATTTTCTGATATCAGGAATTCGAATTCTTGATATCAGAAAATCATTTACATTTCTTGATATCAAAAATTCCATTTATTGATATCAGAAAATCATTTTTTGATGTCAAGAAATCCGTTTTCTTATATTAAATATTCATTTTCTGATATCAGGAATTCGAATTCTTGATAACAGAAAATCATCTGATAATGAAAAATAGAGCATATTTCTTGATATTTTTTGATATCAGGAATTCTATTTTTTGATATCAGAAAATCATTTTTTGATATCAGGAAATCAAATTTTTGATATCAGGAAATCAATTTTTTGATATCAGGAAATCAATTTCTTGATATCAGAAAATAATGAATATTTTCTGATATCAAAAATTCGAATTCCTGATATCAAAAAATAGATTTTCTGATATAAAAAAATGAGTTTTTGATATCAGAAAATCTATTTTTTGATATCAGAAAATACTCTTTATTTATTGATATCAAGAAACCATTTTCTGATATCAAGAAAACCATTTTCTGATATCAAAAAATGATTTTCTGATATCAAAAAATATCGAATTCCTGATATCAAAAAATAAGGAAAAAATAGTAAAACGGCGCCTCATAAATCCTGACACCATTATCTTTAGTATCTTTTTGATATCAGGAAATCAATTTCTTGATATCAGGAAATCAATTTCTTGATATCAGAAAATAATGAATATTTTCTGATATCAAAAATTCGAATTCCTGATATCAAAAAATAGATTTTTGATATCAGAAAATCAAATTTTTGATATCAGAAAATACTTTTTATTTTTTGATATCAAGAAATCTATTTTATGATATCAAGAAAACCATTTTCTGATATCAAAAAATGATTTTCTGATATAAAAAAATATCGAATTCCTGATATCAAAAAATAAGGAATAAATAGTAAAACGGCGCCTCATAAATCCTGACACCATTATCTTTAGTATAACAAAAAGACAAAGTTTACTAAAATCTTTTTTAATCATTGTTTTGAGAAGACGGCAGGCTCCTCTTTCAATTTTTAATGACATCATTACATTTCACGCCTGATTGGCCCCATGTTTATTTTCATGTTTTGCTAATGCAAACAAAAGCGATTTTCATCAAATATATTTATTTTCAGGTCAGGGCAAACGATCCATGTCGTGATAAACCGTGCAGACAAGGCCAACAATGCATACCAAACAGACAGTCTTACATATGCCAGGTCATTGGTAAGATACTAATCGGTTCATTTATAAATCGTTTAGACAAGGCCAATAATGCATACCAAACAGAGAGTCTTACATATGCCAGGACATGGGTAAGATATTAATCGGTTCATTTATAAACCGTGTAAACAAGGCCAACAATGCATACCAAACAGAGGGTCTTACATATGCCAGGACATTGGTAAGATACTAATCGGTTCATTTATAAACCGTTTAGACAAGGCCAACAATGCATACCAAACAGAGAGTCTTACATATGCCAGGACATTGGTAAGATACTAATCGGTCCTTTATTTAGGAAATCCGTTTAATTAATTAAAGGAATATGATTCTCCCTAATGTTTTCAAAAGTGTTCTGCTGCAGGGTGAAAGGGTTCAAGAAAATCAATATCGAATGGATTGTACTTTCCCTTTTATTTATATTTAAAATGTGAACAAATAATTTAGCCTGGTTTTTCCACAGGTACCCGGCGTGTAGTTTTTCCCACACTATCGTACAATATACACTACCGTACTATAAATACATAATATAGTACTATATTTTGTATATATAACGATTTTTTTTTTTTTTTTTTTTTTTTAATTATTTATTTATTAAGGGACAACACTCCACGCCGGGAACCTGTGGGTTTTTCAACCAGGTGATTATAGTACCATAATCAACTTTTTCATAATATCCAGTGAATTTGGTCCCATAAAAATGTCCGTAAACAAAAACACTAACAAACCTGTCAAATAATGTTTTCAAATGTCGTCTGCTGCAGAGCCGTCAGAATAGCTCAGTTTATTCAACCATAAAATGTAGTATTCTATTATCATAGTTTCATTTATACAGATATTTCTTAGGTTTCCACAGATGTTTTCAATTTTCAGGATATTGCTGAATTACAATGTAGAGAGGTTATTTTATATTGCGTTGTATTATCGAATAGGGACTGCTGTATTATATGGTAATTTAAGTTCACATATATTATATTAACATATTCATTTTGAGATAGTGGGCGAAAAATGAGATAAATATATGGAAATCTTCTTCATTCCTCCTGCCTAATACCAGCAACAGTGTGGAATTGTACACGTTTTTCCGACCAGTATGTCAATACCACATATTCGTGCGTTTGTTTAAAGCTGTATTGTCACATTGTTATACAAGGAGGTCTAGCATTTAGCCGCGACATACATGTGTTTGCCTCTCATTGTTCGGCACTGTATTTGTATAAGCTTGTGGCAAGATGGCGAACAGCGAAGAAAGGTCGTCGATTGTCGCAAAATCCTGAAGGTTCGTTTTCAAATGGCGTTGCTTATATTGTGTATTATGGCTTCCTTTAAAGAATATGAATGTAAAGACAATCTAGTGTTTGGTGTTTACGGCGTGAGCAACAAACAAATAAGTGCTACGAATACCGCAAGTGTAACTGTGGCCAGTATCAAACTCAGTTCGAATAACGGATGGGAACCATCAATCAGCGACACGGACCAGTATATACAGGTACAATGAATTAGTAAATACCTGATCATTTTCCGTCGCTAATACATTCAACTGCCATGTGCAAATACAACACGACATACTTAACATTCGTGTTTTCCATGGACAAAAACTATAAACGGTCTGATAAGTTAGAAGAATAGTTTTGGTACAGAGATGAAAATGTCATGAGAAAAAGAAAACTTACTCGTTTTGGCTTTTTGGTTTGATTTCTTTTATCACAATTGTTTCAACGGATATCCTCACAAAATGTTCAAAGGTCTTGATTATCCGCGAAAAGGTTATTATCGATATAGTCCTTGTATCTAAGAACATTATTATCTTCTATTTTTCTCGTCATGTTGTGTTTTTCATAAACATCAATTCTCTATGTGTTTGTATATATTTATGTCAGTTCATCTGTTTATCTCTCCCATGTTTTCTTTTCATTTTTTCTATGAATTTGTGTTTTGTTTCTTTATTATAATCTCCAATTGGAGGAAATATCTATATTCTTTATTCTCGCTCAAGAGTATGCGGTTAGCATTACTACCGACACGTTGTGTCATTGTAAAAGGACCGTTAGTAATGGTATCTTACCAAGGAAACGCAGTGATATAACGACGCGCAAATCACCATTCAAAATGGAGTATACGAAATACCGGATTACACAAAAGCTTAGTTCATGAAAACATTTTTAACATCTCGGCTGACATCCTTTTCGACGTTTAACAAAAGTCAATGTGACAAGCGCCATTCGTGCTCCATCAATGGGCTAACAGTCTATGTGTGAAAACAGCCAGTTGCTTGGAAATAATGTTTTGTGGTGTACTGGTGTGAGAAAACCAGAAAACACATGAGTAGGTGAACTGGCCGCCGTGATATGACTGAACAATTGTTTACAACGGCATTAAACCCCCAATCAATCAAGAATACATATTCAATCTATGACGGTAGGCTGAGGTTTGTCCAACAGTATGAGCCGTTCCACGAGAAAACCAACGTTATGGTCTCTGCGTAATGTATCGACCCGGATCAGCATAAACCGGCCGACACATTCCGTCTCAGGGGGAGAGATGTATAGAGTGATGATTCATGAAACAGAAAATTCACAGTGTCTGTCTGGGTTAGCCTGCACGGCATTCTTAGGAAGATCCGGATCGATACTTTACGCAGAGTCCACAATGTTGATTTGCTCGTAGAACGGCTCATATGCACGTGTTTTGTTACGGGTTTTTTTAGGTGATAGGTTTAGAACAAATGTATGCATCGCTTTGAAATTGTACTACTTCCCACTAAGTAGCAACGTATCTGTTATTTAGAATCTGCTCCCATTCCTTCTACAATGATTGATGCTTCTGTTGAGTTTATATTATAACTGGCTTTCGATATTGTAAATACTATCGAGAAATTCATTTACTTTATATAGCTACGAAAGGTAGATAACTCTTAATCGACTAATTAAGACATTTGAGCTCAATGGTTAACGGCGTAGATGTAAAACAAAACTACGTAAGGGAACGAGTTCGATTTCAATTCAACTTGTAAATATTAACTTCATATTCGATTATGAATTTAAATTTGTATTATTATTATTATTAGATGAACCATCATAATTAACCAAGAATTCAAACCACAAGCCACATATATAAGGTTTTTTGAGAATCACAAGTAAATCATAGAATCGACGTAAAAAAGCTCTTCTGCTACGGATTGCCCTACCAACGAAATTTAGCATTCCTACCAACGATTCTATAACTCTTACCCAGAAATACTCTTTCTGTTAACCAGCCCCAGGAGAATGTTGAGCAATTGCTCAAAATTAGTCCCGGGTACTAATTGTCATATTTGCAGAATCTATTTCAAGACCAAGAAAAACCTTTTTTGTTGTTGGGCCTTTAAATTTACCCGTTGCAATAGGCACCCCCGAGTCTGAGCAAGAGCTTTCGAAGGTCTTGACTAAAAGCTGACATTTTTTACCAGCAAATATGAAATAGTCGAGGTAATGATCCATGATGTGTCCCTCTCTGATTTAAAAGTGACCAACCAGTGTAGAAAAGAAGAAAATTGATCAAAGAGCTTACATGGAATTTTACATCCCATTGGAAGTGTTTTTTCTATGTAGTATTTGTCTTCAAAACAAATGCCAAGCAGATGGAAATCACCTGGGTGAATGTGGAGCAGACGAAACGCTGACTTAATATCTCTTTTAGCCATTAGAGAGTTCTTGCTAATACTAATAATTAAATCTGCAACTTTATCGAATTTGGTATATGCTACAGAGCACAAGCTATCATCTATTCCTTGATTAACAGTATAACCATCCGGGTATGAAATGTGTGTAATCAAACGCCACCCACCGTCTGACTTTGGGACAATACCTATTGGAGATACCTTTACATATAGACATTGGTGGGACGTTCAAAGGGACCCATCATACGACCCTCACTACTTTCTTTAATTAGCTTTGCTTGAATTATTTTTTTATAATCTTTGGCAGACTTTACATTTTCACAATGAAAACCAAGACGACCATTCAAAGCTCAGGCGAAAACATTTACTAAAACCAGATTCTAAATTTGCTGCCGCATTTCTGTTTGAATAGAGCTCTAGTAATTTACCCAGATCCCCTTTATTAATTGGGGTAAAAACCTACGGCCCATAAGTCGCATGGGTCTAGCATGAAAGGAATAATTACCCTGGCCCTGGGAAACAGAGACCTTTTTTGGGTTGGTGGTACTATTCTTTGAAATAGCTTTGTTCTTATTTAAATTGCAAGATATTTGTGGGTGATACCCAAAGCATCTCAAGCACTGATGAATGTAGTCTTATGCTGTACGCAGACATGTCCCTTTAAAGTTAAAGTCATAGCTCTTGGACATAAATCTACCACTTGATTGTTGGTCAAAATTAACCTGCACTGGTGTTTGCATTTGCATGTCTATAAGCCATAATTCATCATCAATAATTGCCCATTAGCGGTTTGAATCTAATGACATCCTATGCGAAACTGCTCATCATAAACCATCAAAACGCTTCTGCGCAGTACGTATCAGGTACATTTACTTCATAATGTCTTGCATTGCTTCTGGGTGAGCAGAAAGACAAATGCTTGCATAGACAAGAAAAATATCAGTCCAGGACTCAATACTGAACTTGTTGATTTAATATATTGCTGCAAAATTAATTTGCCTGGAGAATCTACAGTTAGCATAGAGGGATGACTGTTTTGATATTCAAAATCATGTTTCAATGTAAAGCCAAAGAAGAAATAGGTATCAATAAACCACCCTGCGATCCTTGACTTGGTCCCAACTGACCCAACTCTGCATTATCTTCTTTAACGACTGCCAATGTAGCAGCTTTAGTCTGTGAGTCACCAGGACTCAATACTGAACTTGTTGATTTAATATTTTGCTACAAAATTAATTTGCCTGGAAAATCTACAGTTAGCATAGAGGGATGACTGTTTTGATATTCAAAATCATGTTTCAATGTCAAAAGATCAATGTACACACCAGAAATTATTGTATTTCTTGTTGCTGCGTTGACATGTTCCCCTATGGGTAACGCCAAAGAAGAAATAGGTGTCAATAAACCACCCTGCGATCCTTGACTTGGTCCCAACTGACCCAACTCTGCATTATCTTCTTTAACGACTGCCAATGTAGGAGCTTTAGTCTGTGTTTCACCATCAACCCTGGCGTTCGTGTGTCTACAGGTAGACGTAGAGGTAGCACCAACAGTGTTTCCTATTCGGAGGCATTGCTTCGCCGGATTTTGGAGAATCAATTATGAAACCAGAAAAATAAATAAACTAACATGAAATCGAACAAATATATACAATGAAAACATGACAACTAATCCATCAGAACATTCTTCTACGTGAAAACGCAGAAAATCTAACAATTGTCTTACCCTACCCACCAATTCACATTGAGACAAGACTCCTTGCGATGATTCCGGTATTTAACAGAGTAATAAGTGAGTGCATCTTATATTAAAACATTAACAGACAATGAAAAGTATCGTATCGTATACGTCGTTTGATCCGATAATATGTATTTCAAACGATTATAACAAAAATTGCAGCAGAAACAAATTCTTTACCTCGTGGGATTTGAAAAAACGGTTGAAGTGTAGAAATTGCATCATTCATGAGAAATACCCGTGTGCAGACAAAACACTCACGAAAACAGAGGTGAACAGAACCAACAATTGCTCACAATAACACATAACTTCGGTATACCGTATAGTTTGTGTACGTGAATCTATCATTTATAGAGACATTCCAAATGTTTGCCTAAATGTTTTCAAAGTCGTCTGCTGCAGTTTTGCTGTATGAAGGAACGGATATGTAATGTTTTATAAATAGGTAGGGTATAGTATACTCTATGCACAACGACGCTGGTAAATATTGATTGTTTGGTGTCTTATGCCGCTTTCAACTATGTTTCAGTTATATCGCGGCGTTTCCTTGGTAAGTTACCAGTAGCCTACTACTGGTCCATTTATCCGAACACTAGCCAATCAGTCGTAATACTAACCCTGCGAGCCTGAGCGCCAAGAGGCGAAGCCATTATATGCATTGTTAACGTCTTTGGTATGAACCGTTCAAGGATCGAACCCGCGACCTCCCGCACACGAGGCAGCCGTTATACCACAACACTACCGACGCGGTTGCTATTAAATTAAGTCTTCTGACTAAAATAATCTGCTTTAAAAAGAACCGGGACACTATTCACTTCATTGAAAAGTATAGACTCATATTTTCTACACTGGCCACACATGTCCGAAGGTTTGTTTTTTGGGGACTTACTAATCAAATATGTATTTTACTCTCATAGATAAGCCTGTCCCGAATTAGCTACATACACGGTATTGCAACTAGGGGTCGACATGATAAAGACGCTTGGGTGACATCGTACAAAGTGTTATACAGTCTCGATTGTGTAAACTATGACTACATCCTTGAAAAGAATGGAGAGCATAAGGTAAAGTTGGATTGTGAACAGGATAAGTTGGTCTTGTCTCAAACTATATCCTTGAACAGAATGAAGAGCATAAGGTAAGGTTGGATTATAAACAGGATAAATGGGTATCTGTCTCAATGTTTTAAACATATCTAACATGTGTGTACTCACCGGAAAAGTCTCAGTGAGAAAGTTATTTGGAGGACAAACAACATGGTGCTTATGGTTACATCGTACTTAAAAAATACATTGCAACAAGTACTAGACTGGGAAATATGCCTTGACCAAGGGCATTCCACCACGATCATCGCGAGTGGGAATCGAACCGGGAGCACCCGGTTCCAATTTCGTCACGCCTACCTTTCGGCCAACGCTACATCCGAACATTCGATATTTGTAAGCAAGTGTATAACGGGCACTTATCTTTATAAAAAAAAAGGCATTTCACTCCTATAACAAGATGGTCATAATGCCTGAGAATGCGATGAATTGTAATACAAAATCAATATTTACAGGACATTCAATTACTTTAATAAACGCAATTTATCCTTTCTCCATTGAAAGTTCATCTACACCATTGCCTTTTCAAGATATTTTGGCAAATGTAATTCACATACTGTGTTATAGCCATCTTAATTGGCTGAAAATCATGGCAAGCAGACGGAATCAGAAAGAATCTTGCCGATTTCCAAATAATTGTTTAAGAATGTTCCTTGGGTGACCCTCTATCAGATTCCTTCAAGCCATCTTGATTGGTCGATAAACATGGCCACCAGAGGACGGGCCTTATATGGCTATAGTGGAAACATTAAAAATCTTCTTCTAGGAAAGTATTAGGCCGATTTCCAAATGATTTTGTAGAAATGTTCCTTGGCTGACATTCCTTCAAGCCATGTTGATTGGTGAAAAAACATGGCCACCAGGGGGCGGGGCTATTTTGCTTTATATGGCCGTGGTAGCCAGGGGTGGGGATTATTCTGTCTTAAATTATATGGCTATCGTAAAAAAAAATATAAATCTTCTTCTCCGAAAGTATCTTGCCAATTTCCAAATAATTGTGTAGAAATTTGGGTGGCCCTGTACGAGATAACTTCAAGCCATGTTGATCGGTTAAAAAAAAAAGTTATTGTGGTTGGCATTACAACTCACGTTGCATTACTCAGGTGAGCGATCCAGGGCTCCATGGTCCTCTTGTAAAAATCAAGGTTTTGACTTTACAATATTTTTATTGCTATTTCAGCTTGTTAAAAACATTTTCAAATGCTTCAATAACGATGTCTTTTTCTCTATATCATAGTTTCTTAACGATGTTTTCAAATGTTTGAACATATTTCTCGTCAGATTCTCATTTGTAAGTGTAGGTTCTCAATAGTATAGCGTGTTATATTTATGTTTCGTAAATTGTTCCGTGATTCTGACACAATATGATTTCTTATTGCATTAACAAAACCTTCTGGATAACTTATAATTAGTAATTAATTATTCAAATAATAATCTCTGTGGAAGCAACGACCTAGTCAATGACACTGCATCATCCATTATCGCTAAATCAACGTGTAATTCTCATTGCCAGCGTCTTTACCAAACCGTCCATTAACAATATGTAACTCAAAGGTTTGTCAATGGAATTGAATCTTCATCTTAACAACGTTCGGGTCAAGGATTTAAGTCACCGTTATGAAAATCGGTTAAGTTATGGTAAATATTGCTTGAACAATTGATGTAGAATGGCATTTAAGTTTAAATTCTGTCAAATTATCTTGAAATAAGGGCAGCAGTTTCAGAGGAGAATATATCCAAAGTATTGTCATCCAACCCATCCCCATATTTGAGTTCCAGTTATGCAAACAAACATATTTATTTTAACATGTTTTAAAGAGTACCACCAAAAAAACATTATTGTGAAGTTTAATTTGCCAAGTTATTTAAGAGGAGATTTTGTTTCAAGAAATTGTTTACGCCAAAAGGTGACATACGACAGACGAAGCACGCCGGACCCAGGATGGGCACACTAGTTTAAAACCTAACATTTAGCTAAATAACATCATATTGAATTATCATATGTCATGTGTGTATGACGGCATCTCATTATGTTATTAATACCATGGAGAATTTTAATTTTTCAAATGTTCGACTTCATCTTAATGTATTTATCTATTTTAAAAATAGTATGTCATGTTTTTCACATGTTATGACCTTACGTACAGTTGAGTTACTAAAGGAGGTGTTGACAGCAAAAACGTAAATAAATAGCATAAATCACATATTTATACAATTTTTAGACACACACTAAGAAAATTATGTATTTTAGGATGCATATTTGAATATCAATTAAAATGGTAGTTCACACTAACAGAGAAAATGATTACATCAAAATTAACATTTAGTTTAAAAGTCAAGGAGTCACCAAGATACACATACATATAAATAGTAAATATGTTAAATGTAATTTAGCCAAAAGTTTGTTTTATATTTGTGAATTTGGCCATTTGATATAGCCAATTTCAGTCATATAACAACAAGCGTTAAACAATCAATGATTTCAACTCTGCGAGATATGTATTGTTCTAATTATTCGGATGTTACTACTGTTTACTTAAATATTTTCATAGCAGATGATACTTAAAGCCAATATCGGTTTAATGGTCAATTGCAATGCATCATTTCTATTGTAGATATTTGCTGGAAATGTAGACAGGGATACTAACCACAAAGTTTTCTTTGGGGCTTTGTATAGAGCGGAATGCGTCCGAGTCCAACCGGTGACCTTCTCAACTAGCATCGGACTCAGGTTTGAGATATACGGATGCTGTAACCGTTGGACAGATGGCATCATGATCAGGCACTAGGATTTATTTCAACTAGTTATACTGACGACGTCTTTGCAGTAGAAGTTTGTAGTCATATGGATCCAAACAAAACTGGTAGCCATCATTAACCATGCTATGAGAACGTTTAATACATAGTCATACCTGGCAACAACACTGCACCATCTATGCAATTAGCTTCCCTTTTCCTGTCGACTGGATCGCGAGGCAGACATCTGCTGACATATTCAGATGTATTCAATGGGTCATTCCTGTATTTCCTAGATTACCTAGATACTTCCACAAACATAGCCATATTCATGACTTGAAAATAACAAGAATATTTTGAAGATGATTTTTTTACCCCGGACGCGTCATAAGTAAGGACAACAGTGCATATGATAGACTAAAACATAGATTGGACAACACAGGTACTCGTTTGCTTATCTTGAGACAAGTATGGAAATCCACCCAGTACACATTGAAATGTAATAGCAACATGAAATCTGTTTTGCCTTCTCGATCAGAATGTCGGTAAGTCATACCGATTGATGTGAACAAGTTAGTAGAGAGCTTCTTAAATGACTTGTGTCGTAAGATCTGCACAATATTTTGGTCAAACAAGATTTCAAATCAAGTCGAAAACTGGCTGCCGTAACATCTTCACAGTAATTAAGGAAATGTGACAGAGGTGACTGTGTCATGTCATCATAATGAATCAAGGTCGATATCCGAATGTAGCTGATGATGGGTGAGAAGCAGTACTAGTGATGACATAGATGGTATAAATTGATCTACAATGAGCTGAAACACAGAAAGATGCCCGAAACAGGTACACGTGTAACCAATGTAGTCTTATGTTCGCCGGTGGACGAAGAGGATTACATAGTTAAACGTGTCATAGTTACTAGAGAATACACGCTGATGTCATGTTCACTAACATTTCTATATATTATCTAAATACTACGAAAGCCTACTAGGACCATCTGAGAGAGAACAAACATTGTGTTAAGTCGTAATAACGCGAAAAATGCGTAATAATCATTCGCGTTAGTACACCCTTTTCCGCGTAAATACGCCTTTATTTTGCGTTATAACGCTTTAACTTTGTTCCCACGCTTTTCTTTCGCATTTCGCATTATTACCGTTTACGCATTTGCTATTATGCATTGTTTCACGTTACTTCGCCTTTTTTGTTTGTGAATTATTACGATTTTTTTTCAAATGGAAAATCTTTGCAAGTGAGAACACAATTCATATAAAACCTTAATGTTGGTGTCGACTTTTTTATGTATTTTTTCCTCTCTTTTTTTGTCTTTGTCGAAACTTCAGAATATACTGTCCAATAATACAGTTAGTCTTTTTCGGAGTCGATGTATTTTGAATAATCCATTTGGAATCTTGTTGGGTCTTTGCACAGGTGCCAGTCTCGTTTAAAATATATAAAAAAAAGCATTTGACTATATATTGACAAGGTACATTTCCTATTCTACGACCCGGGACATCACTGAGGTGACATTTGGTTTTTAATTATTCGACATATTTTTGACAAAGCGCCTTATACAGCATTTTAAATGCGTACAAGATAGTAAAAGAAATCTCCTTTCGAAAAAAGCGTAGTTTTGTGTTTTTATTAAAATATATTTTACAGTTGTACCCGATTGTTATGGTAAATGAGTTGATCGTAGAAAATAGCCGGAGATGAAGATTTTCAGCGCGCAACTCCTGAATTCAGATTACTTACCGTGTGTTATAGCTGCACAAAAAGTCGCATTAAAACTATTTGACATATTTTTAAAAATTGAAAAATCATCTGATTTACGAGTTCTGTATTACATCTTCCAAACTTCACAGGAATGTTACTCAAGTGGTACTATATAAAAACATTTAAGACATTAAAATATGTGTAGAAATTTTGTCGCTGTGGTACCTAAAAGCAAGGACACATATATAGTGTCCCTGCTAAAAGGGAGAAAAGTTTCCAACATTTTAAAACTTCTTGTCCAAAACTGCATACCCGATTTAAAAGTTATTTGGGATAGTGGGTCTTTTTTTTCTCCTTTCATGCATAAAGAGTGAACAATATAAAAAATATTCTTGTCCAAAAGCACCCTTCCGATTTGGTAATAACTTGACACCAATGATCCTTGTTTTTAATCTTTTACAAAAGACGCTTTTTGACGGCTCTGCTACAGACGAATATTGAAAACACTTTTTATAATAAAGACCTTATTTATTACGATTCCCCAACAAAGTTGGGAATCGTATTGTTTTTTATTCTTTCTTTTTTTTTTTTTTTTCTCCTATCCAAATGTTTGTCCGGGCGATATCTTGTGAACGAATAGTCAGATATTATTGAAACTTGGAACATAGATATATGGCAATGTGAAGTTGTGCAAGATGCAAGAAGTATAACTCTTTTGCAAAGTTATCTCCCCTTTTTCAATATTTAAATCAATTTTTGTCCGAGCGATATCTTGTGAACGAATGGTCAGATAATATGGAAACTTGGAACATAGATATATGGCAATGTGAAGTTGCGCAAAATACAAGAATTTTAACTCTGGGCCACTTTGTTGCAAAGTTATCTCCCCTTTTTCAATATTTAATTATTGGGTGATTTGTTGAGCTTGTATAACTCTATAACTTGAAACTTAGTACAATTGTTCCTAATCAAGTGATGCTATTTTCTCACGTGTATTTGCGCATGACCGAATACTCGCTTCTGATTGGTTGATTTTTCGGACTTGTATTACTCAATAACGACCAGTGATAGAGACTTTAAACTTAGTACATGTGTTTCTAATCATGTAGTACTACTTTCTCAAGTGTATTAGCGCATGACCGAATACTCGTTTCTGATTGGTCAATTTTTCGGACTTGTATAACTCAAAAACGACAAGTGATAGAGACTTGAAACTGAGTACATGTGTTTCTAATCAAGTAGTACTACTTTCTCAAGTGTATTAGCGCATGACCGAATACTCGTTTCTGATTGGTCGATTTTTCGGACTTGTATAACTTAATAACGACAAGTGATCGAGACTTGAAACTTGGTACATGTGTTCCTAATCAAGTAGTACTACTTTTGCAAGTGTATTAGCGCATGACCGAATACTCGTTTCTGATTGGTCGATTTTTCGGACTTGTATAACTCAAAAACGACAAGTGATAGAGATTTGAAACTTAGTACATGTGTTTCTAATCAAGTAGTACTACTTTCTCAAGTGTATTAGCGCATGACCGAATACTCTGGACCACTTTGTTGCAAAGTTATCTGCCCGTGTTCAGTAAAAAGGCAAGGGAATCGTTCGTAACTGTTGCTACAGGTACAATCTCTAGTTTTTCTTGTTTTTGTCAATAAATATTCCAAGCCGTCTGCTGCAGATGTGTTATATATGGGAAAGGATTAAATAGGTGCTAGTGCAGAAGATATACCCCAGGCAGGAGTTTAATCTAAGTGGTGTCAAAGTCACAGTGGTCTTATTTTGCAACTCAAATACATCATCCCAATATACAGCACATTATGTAACTTAAGTCTAGGTGTAGTAATCTTTGAAAATAAAACAGATAAAAACAGTGCGTTTAGGACACCGAACTCAGTGCATGTATATTCACTTTAAATGGGATTGTTTAAGTTGCATTGATCAGACAATTGAGTGGCCTGTAGATAATAATCTCGTCTTTGGAGCACACTATCAGATGAGCGATCCATGGCCTCATGACTCTTTTGTTTATAATCATGTAGATAATCTTGATTTAATAAATAAATATCTCAATCTAGGTTTCGTTCTATTTGTTTAAAAGATGAAGACACTGATTAAACTACTACACTTTCAGCATTATGCCCCAGTCACATTTGCCGCGGCGGCCGTGGGATCTAAACTATATACGGCCAATAGCAGTTATAGGTCCGCTGCAGCATTCCAACGGTCATACTGTAGCAGTCACATATGTTAGGGAAGCCTTTAGGGAAGCCGCACGGCTTATGTGGAATTTGTGGAGACAGAAAACCTGCGGCTGTCGTACGGCCTTTGAAGTGACGACGCATGATCGCCTTAGGGCGTCCCTGCGGCGTCCATAGGTTTTTGACAAATACCAAGGCAGACGCAAGGTTTATATACCTGCTCCACGAACGGCGCAGACTGTCACGGGGCCGTACGTATGCGGCGAGCGTACAGGAGCCGTGTGTGGACCTTGCATTGCCCACATACCGCAAGGCCACCGTACGGGCACCGTTGTGCCGCCTTAATGCTGTCCTATGGCGCCCGTTGAATTCCTGCGGCCGCCGCAATTTGTTGGGGTCCGCAAAAGTCAATTGTAATTCATAAGACCCTAGGGCAAACGCAAGGCCACCGTACACCCGACGTATGGTCGCCGTGTGACCGATCTACAACATGGCTACGGCGAACCTAAAAATGAACAAAGTTATAACTCCGAGCTATGACCCCTACGGCCTATACAATATAGGGATACGCCCTAGGCGACGCTGAGGCTACCGCATGCCCTCTCCGGCCGCCGCATATATCTCTCGATTTCGGAGGCCTACGGCCGCCGTATTCTAGCCTCAGAGCAAATGTGACTGACGCATTACACCCGAATATTAATCTGTGAGTACTCGTAGGCTTGTGTACACAGCTAGCCTTGGTTACAAATGTACGATCATTTACGTAGGTATCGGTCGATTGTAGTTGATCGAATGGATCATGCAACCGTACGCAGTCAATTGTTTTTTCTCAATGCGTAAGTTTACCTTTTACTTTCGATCCCCGGCCAGAACACACCAACGACTTAATCGAACGAAATTTGGTAGTGAAGGGTAAACTCGGACATGTTTTCTAAAAGTCGTTGGAATTAAAAACATTTGCTCGAATGCATAGAGAATGCGATTTTTACGATAAACTTTCATAATTATCTAGTTTTAGTCTAGTAATTTTCCCGCAATGTATTTTTTTTGTTAGTCGTGTTATCAGCATGATCTTGTCGTTTTCCATCCTCTGTTTTCGGTTAACCAGATAGATAGTCTAGGATTAACCCTTTCCCCCATACGACAATTCTGCAGCAGACGACTTTGAACATATTTTGTCAAAACATAGAAAATCTCTATAATTGAATGGATAACCTATGACTAAAAGTGGAAAACATTGTGTGTCAAAAGGAGAAATTGCACGTTTTGTTCAATTTCTTCTTTTGTCACTATGTTTTCAAAAAGCCGTCTGCTGCAGAGGCGTCCGAAAGCGTCTATATAAGGGAAATGGTTAAAGAAGTCTGCTTTTAACAAAGTTGAGTACAAAAAACATCTGTAAAATTGAACGTTATTTCTTGTAAAATAAGTATAAAGCCAATTGCAAAAAGAAGTATTGTTCATTTTGAGTAAATTCTCTTTTTTCTGTATAGCCGAGTCCCGGTAGCTCAGTCGGCCTCGACACGGACTGTTGATCCATGGGTTGCTAGTTCGAACATAGCTCGCCCAATATGCTTTCAATCGTTTGACAAAAGTCACGGTGACATGCGTCAGCAGTCTTCCACCAATGGGCCAACAGTCTTTGTGAAAAGCAGCTAGTTGCTTCGAAAATATGTTGTATGGATTATTGGTGTTGATAAGCCGGAAAAACATGAGTAGGTAAACTGTTCGCCGTTATATGACTGAAATTGTTGAAAACGGCAATAAACCCCAATCAATCAGTAAACCAACCTTATCCATACATATTTCAAAAGTCGTCTGCAGCATAGGCGTCGAAGTTCAACTGTATCAGGGAATGGGTTTGATTTATATTCCGTCGTACTATAACATATAGAACAGACCAATGCTCATTGTTGGGACATATACGATTATATTGTGCGGAAAAGCAGTACTTGCTCAAGACAAAACAGTAAATGCATCTTTTAATAAATGTGTTCAAAGGAAATAGTAATGCTTCACTCCCCTTGCGATCAGGGTTGTGGGGTAAGCATTACGACTTACTCGATTGTGTCATGATAAATGGACCAGTAGTACTATTAACCTTAACCACAAACAAGAAATATCTTTAAAAAAGATAAACGTCGATCAATATGAGAAAACACTCAAAAATGGAACATCCGCATTACAGAAATAAATAACGTTAAATATGTAATATTTGGTTTATAAATGTTTTAGTTCATATATATACTTTGGTTTTGATATGAATGAGAGAGGGGAAAAAAAGAAGCTTGCCCCTGCCTGGAAGCGAACCACAGACCTTTCGCTTGACAATCCATGTCAACATCCATTACACTAGCGCGACATCACACTATTTACAATCTACAATCTAGATCATTTGTTTAACATCTAGGTCAAAACCGAGGTTATACGAACGTCGTGATCAAAGTAAAACTGTTGAAACCAGCGTACAAAACCATACACAAATAATCAAATGATTTAAGTATACGGAGATGGCGCACTGAATAAATGATGCTTTCAATCACTTGATATAAGTGTGTGCGGGGGTTGAATATGAAAGCCGTAAAACCTAATTGTGTAACGAGTTGACTCCACAGCTATTTGAATCACGAATTATTTTTATTTTCCAAGTACAGTGGACTCGACAGTTCCGGGTCAGTAACCAAATGATCGAATATTGTCTCTTTGAAAAGAAAGTTGAGAGAAACAAAACTACATAAAATGTTAAACAAATACTTCCTCCCCACGATGATATAATTCAACAATTATACAAATTTGTTAAAATGTTTCTTTAGTGTCTGCAATTGCAAGCTGTAAATTTGACAGTTTCGGGTCAAACTTGCCATTTCCGGGTCACGTGACAAATGTTTATTTCTGTTATCAGGGGTAACCTCAAACAGCTGTGTTTTAATAACAAGATATCATTTAACATTTTTATTAAAATAATATGAAAAAATAGAACTAAAATATATCACTTGCAATAACCTATTGCCATGAAACACAGCACAGTGATAGGGCTAAATTTACTGTACACACTTTCATGCACGAAAACTGATGAATTTTTCAACCAACTAATAAGTCATATTTGACAAAAAATGTAAATTTTAATAACACATTTTTAACATTGATTTATCACCATAAGCTTTGAATTATTCTTAAAAAGTTCCCAAAATAGTTTTACTAATAAATTGATAATTTTGAGAAATTCCTTTTGGCTGACCCGAAAGTGTCGTATGTGAACTAGGTCAAATTTATCCGCTAGTTTGGCATAAACAACTTCAACAGGTCAATAAAAGATATTTATCTTGTTCAGTAGTAAATAACCTATATATGTATGTGCAATACATAACTGTTTTACTGAAATTATGGCTACAATCAGCAATTTACGCTGTGACAGGTAATTAAAAATATTGAGATTTTGCTTTCGCGGGAATCGATGCAGTCATGTGTTTCGAGATTACGACATCCGTTCTTGAAATGAAAACGTCCTAAATTGAAGTGAAACTAGCCAAGCTAATAAGGAATATGACTTGATAATCAAATTGTCACAAATACTGTATCATTCTCGAATACTAAACATTTTTTTCCAAATTTGACCCGGAATTGTCGATGACCCGGAACTGTCGAGTTCACTGTACTTATAATCTATATCTCACTCCTTACCCTAACCTCACTACAAACAAGGGTTGCACATGCATGCTATCTCCTGCACTGCATGCATGTTATCTTCTGCACTGCATGCATGCTATTTCCTGCACTGTATGCACGTTTAGTATAAGCAACTAAATTGGGTGTGTGCATACATGTTTGAAAGAGGACATGTCGAATACCATAGATCACAACAGGAACACACATCTAAAAGATACGTCCCTGGCCACAGTTGATCGTGACCTATATATTCGACCCCATTTCTCACTTCAAATTAATATCTTGGATACTTTTACTGAGCCTAATAAATACTAGGGGCGTTTATACTCTAAATTATCTACGTTCCTGGAATAAACTATCTTAGAATGACTGTAAGAAATATGATGATTGGTTTAGGGATTTTTTAAACTCGTCTATTCAATGTTTAAAAAGAAGTCAGTCCAGTTTTTGTACTCGAATGCGATTTAATTGGAAGCCGCCAGTAGTCGTCTTCCTGTAGGAATGCTTTGAAATTTAGCACATGGAGATATATAAGCCTGCCAGAGTGACCACATATCGGGATTTCTCTTCGTCCTTACTAAGTATATTAATTTAAGGTAAATGACTTTTAAAACATCCTTTTTACACTCTCTGTACATGTGCGGGTTTTACAAGTTAAAAAAAAAAGACAAAGGCCTATTTATTAATTCAATGTATGTACATATTTAGTTTAGCAAAATGAATACTGTATCTAATCTAAACAATAAAACAGAGAACCAATCTACTGAATTTTACCTAATTTGGTAACCTGCCTCATACGCTATATAATTTCAATAGTACATCAAACTGGGAACCAAAGTAAGGCGTGCTAGATGTAGTCTTGTTCCTGACATCTTATGATTATACGCAATCTCCTTTTCAGAGTTAGCGTTCCTAACACTCACTCTTATGTGAATGTAAAGCCAACCGCTTGTGTAAGAGAGTGGATATTACGTAGTAATAAGTTGAAGGTACTCCAGAATTCCTTATCTGCTTCATTCGCTTTTCTATGTGATGTAATTGCTTGAACCGGGAACGAAAAAAGGGACGTTTGCTTTTTCGACATTTTAATGAAACAATATAAGAAAGTGGTGTTTTTGCAGTATACTCGTGTTGTAAATTTCTAATACCTTTACCTTTCATATATTTATACCCATTCAATGTTTTGGGTCTTATATCTCCATAGGAAACTCTCTCCAATATCAATTGCCCTAATTTTCTCTACTTACGGTTTTAATCCTTTCCAACATATATACCCTGACTGTCCTCTGTAACAGACGACTTTTGAAATAATTGAGGCAAAAGGTGAAATTGCTCATAATAAACTTAATTTTCTCCATTTCCCACATTCGAGAATATCCCCTGTCTGAGCCTCTGCAGCAGACGACTTTTTGAAATAATTGTTGCAAAAGGTTAAATTTGGTCCATTTGCCACAATAACTCCCAAAACAGATTGTATGTGTGTCTGCATTATTTGACAAACAATTATCAAAACAGGGCGTGTGTTCAATACAAATAGTTGATTGTTTTTGGTACAAATTGAAATTGATCATAACCACCTTGTCCATTTATCATTTAAGTATTAGTCTTAAATGTCACTTTTCATGATCAGTTTAACTCTAAATCATCTCATTCACTTAAAACACAGACAGGTTAAATACCCTACAATAATACTTAAATCTGCAAATACCGATATCTGCATTACTGACTACAGATTGATTTGTTCTATTGTTCTATTGTTCCTGGATTTAAATGTACTTTTTTCTTATTTCTTCATTTGCAACGGATTATTGCGGCTTCTCTTTGATGCTTTGCGTCAAACATTCGAATAAGGTCACAGGGACCCTGACTTTTTTTTCACTTCAAAAGAATATCGTGTATATTTTCACTGAACTATAGAATTACCTATCTCAAAATAAATGTAAGACAAATGCTGTTTAAGGTTGGGAAAGGTTGGGAAGAAGATCCGTAAGTTGTTTTAGAAATGATTTTCTTGTCTATATCAACAAAAGGTGTGTGAATTCTTATTTAAAACAAGAAATATCTTTAAAAAAGATAAACGGCGATCAATATGAGAAAACACTAAGAAATGGAACATGCGCATATTATTTGATCTTTTATCTTACGTATTAGAATGACAGGGGAAAAAAATGTTAAATATGTAATATTTGGTTTGTAAATGTTTTAGTTCATATATATACTTTGGTTTTGACATGAATGAGAGAAAAAGAAAAAGCTTGCATCTGCCGGGAAGCGAACCACAGACCTTTCACTTGACAATCCAAGTCAACATGCATTACAGTAGCGCGACATGACTTTGTTCCTTTCAAGGCCAAGAATACGTCTACGCGAGGCTCCCAAGAGGTGTACAAGTTTCAATGGACGATAAATAACTGAAAACTTATCATGTTTCAAAAGTAATCAATATTTCGCTCTTAAATATTATATTTCATACGTTTTCACTGATTTTCTTCACTGAAATTTATTTCTTAAGGAAAACAATTAAAGGTTAGTATGCAGAAAATTTAATTTTAAAACTTCTCTTATTAGTGCCTCCCAGAGGATCGCCAACTTAACTATAAACCAATCAAAACGTTTTATTTCCTTTATTTCTTCGACATTATTCATTAAATACAACATTTGATTGGTCTACAATCTAGATCATTTGTTTAACATTTAGATCAAAACCCACGTTAATCAGCTATCGCCGAAAAATACAAACAAACACACGGGAATGAAAAGGTAAAAGTAAAACAATAACAAGAGCGCCTAGATCGAGTTATAGTATTATAGCAAATGCTACTGCTTATAAAGGTAATTTGTCTACCAAGAGTGGGAACGAACTGAAAATTAGACAGCTTATCAGTATAGGACATTTGTAATAAAGTATTAAGTCTTTGAACAATATAAAAGGGGATCACCACAGGAACATTTATTGGAAGTTGCCTGTAGGCGCTTCGAATTTTAGCACAAGGAGATATTTAGACCTGCCAGTGTGACCACATATCGGGATTTCTCTTTGTCCTTACTAAGTATATTAACTTAAGGTAAATGATTTATAAAACATCCCTTTTACACTCTATATACACGTGTGAGTTTTACAAATAAAAAAAGACAAATGCCGGTATATTAATTTAATGTATGTACATTTTTAGTTAAGCGAAATTCATACTGTATCTAGTCTAAACAGTAAAATAGAGAACCATTTTACTTGATTGGTTACCTGCCTCATACGATTTAGTATCTCAAACCGGGAACCAAAAAAGGCGCGCTTAATGTAGTCTGGTTCCTTACATCCTATGATATACAAGAGAAAATGGATGCAACGCATCAATGTTGCCGGACATCCACACTGCAGTGATGCATAACACTTACCTTATAGTAGTTGAAAAAACAGTTATCAACTGAGGGCCATATTGGAACATCAGGGGTGGGGTCAAGTGAAAATGTATCATAACTTGCATTTTGTTGTCGAAGTGAATGTCCTTCATTGAAATATAATTGAAGCCTTTCACTGTTAATGATCAATCTCCATTCTAAGGTAGGTTAACCATACACACAGCCAACTAAGTATTGATCATAAACAGTAATGGAAACGAGTAATCTTGCCAATCATTAGTCTTAGTATGTATACAGTGCTTTCATTAAGGAATAATTATAAGATAAATTTGTGAATTCCACATACACGTTTCAAGATGTTTGTCAGAATATTTGAATTTTATTATTTATCAATAAAACCACAAAACAGACAATTTATGATTTGCATGCAATAGCACGTCATTTTTACCTTTCCTATATTAAAGTCAACCTTGGACACCTTTGCAGCAATCTACTTTTAAAACAATGAGAAAAGGGTTAAATCGCTGAAGCCTTGAGTTTTCTCTTTTTCTTAAAATGATATTAGCTTGGCATCCTAATTATATCATACTTTGACAAATGCTAAAATGTAGACCAATATTTAAAAATTACCATCCTCGAAATGTCATATCAGCTAAACAGTTAAATTTCATTGAAATTGTTGTATAATTTCAAACTTAATTTCGAACATAAACTGAACCCTACAACATGTTAATTTAATGTAATTCTTTCCTTCCTTTTTTATAATGAAAATAACAAACTACTCATCTTATAAAATTATATTATGATGAGTGCCCTTGTGTCAATGGTGCATAACAATATGCATATCGCATACAAAATGAAACTGCTGAGACTGTTTCAGATATATGTATACAACAGTCTAGAAACTGTTTCTGGCTCCATATGGCAGAGTATGGGGTCTTTTCTGTCTTAGTCCAGACAACCACCATCTTGTCACAGCAGGTTTTGGGTCATGAATCAGGGCAAAATCAACAACTTTAATCTCATCAAAATATCAGGTATTTCAGCACCAAGCCTACACCTCCAGTCAGATTTTATTCTGTTCATTGTGGAAAAAGCTCTTTCACATGATGCATTAGCCAAATAACACACAGAATCAACCCCCAAATAATACAGGTCCATGGTATTCTGGTGAAGATTGAATCGATAAATGAGATTTAAAGGTTAAATGCAATGCAGAATTTTTTATATCAATAACCGTACGTTTATGCAGTAATTTTTTACAAATACATCGGAAAAGTCCATTCCTCGGTATCTTTACTTAAATGGGCGCTATTAATGAAATACGCAACGTGATTTACTGTACTTTTTCACTTTTCCAATAATCAAATTTCGCGCATGCGCAGTCCGCCCGTTACTAATGACGTCATTCGTTGACAACTCGGCCATATCTGTAATGGAGACTAGTGAAATTATGCAAGGTTTAGAAGAAACAGATGCGATTTCTGTATTAATTTCAGCAATTACGAGTGTCAAACCGTACCAGATTGAACCAAGACGACCATTGACACCTATTTATATCGTACTTTTCGGAAATTCAATCTTCCAGCGATGAGAACGAGTACGATGAAAATGATCGTTTGGACAATACAAATTGGTAGGATTTTTTTTTTGTTTTATTCAAAGCTGAAATCGTTTTTCTCCCATTATTTGTTTTCAAATATCTTTAAAGTTACTTCGTTGGTATATATATTTCATTCGATCAAAACGATATTAACATATAACCAGAGGCATATTAACATATGTTTTGAGATGTCTCTGATATAACCGAACCGGCATGTTGGAAGTTGAAAATTTCTACTAAAACAGCAGTAAACTTTGGAATCTTTTCAACAAAAAATGCAAGTAAATATGGTAAATGCTTTCAAAATATATAAGTACTATAACATAAATATAACCTTTTTTTATCGAAGTTGAAAACATAAGTGGGAAATTAGAAATAATTTGCCATGGGCAATTTCTTCTTTTCCAATAAATACAATATATCTACAACTTTTTTTTCACAGGATGTACAGAAATGTAGCCTGCCGAAGGGTTACAAGATATGGCATAGACTTGGAAGGGGTGTGCGGAAAGTCCTACCAGCCTGTGCTGTGTAGAAGATCAGACAAAAGTGGCCCTCTGAGCAGTATACTGGATTTAAATATGCTAGAGACTATTCAATAATTATTGTTTTGAAATTTGACCCATGTGAAATAGATGTGGTGATTAACATTTAAACCAGTAAATAGAGGATATTTGTTTGTTTTGAGTGGATATGGAATATATCTCATCGAGACGTGATACAATTGAATATTTTCACGAGCGCGTAGCGCGAGTGAAAATGTTTAAATTGTATCACTTCGAGTTGAAATATAGAGGATATTTGTTTGTTTTGAGTGGATATGGAATATATCTCATCGAGACGTGATACATACGGAATATTACGTTGCGGGAGCGATAAAAGGGTTTGTATTGCACGACAAGTAGCGTGGAAAAATCGATATCTTACGAGACCGAAGGTCGAGTAAGATATGGATTTTCCCACGCTACGAGTCGTGCAATACGTACCCATTTATCGCTCCCGCAACGTAATATTCCTTTTATTATATACCTACGATCTATGAAGAGCGAAAAAACTATTAAATATACAGATTCAATACATTGTTTATTGGGGATACCTCGCTGAAAGTATTCCGCGCACTGTCTGACGTCACAATCTTGTATTTACACCGCATGTAGATACGGAATTTTAATCTGTCGTGGTGTATTTGCGCATGTCAATCTGCATGTATTTCCACCGGAAAATGTACAGGCATATAATAAAATTGAATATTTTCACGAGCGCGTAGCGCGAGTGAAAATGTTTAAATTGTATCTTCGAGTTGAAATATATTTCATATACACTCAAAACAAACAAATTTTCTTTTTATTTAATGACAAATTGATGAAAAACAAATAATATACCCATTATGTATTTCTTTATATATAACTTGTGTAGTATAACATGACCGAATACTAGGAAAATGACGTCACGTCAGCGGTTTGACGTCATAATGTTAGTCTCTTTGACGTCATAATGTTAGTCTCTTTGACGTCATTTATTCATATTCCACAGTGTGGAATAAGGATTTTATATTTCACTCTGATAAACAGCAAATTCATTGGTTGTCATATAATAAATATTCCATATACACTCAAAACAAACAAATTTTCTTTTTATTTAATGACAAATTGATGAAAAACAAATAATATACCCATTATGTATTTCTTTATGTATAACTTGTGTAGAATAACATGACCGAATACTAGGAAAATGACGTCACGTCAGCGGTTTGACGTCATAATGTTAGTCCCTTTGACGTCATTTATTCATATTCCACAGTGTGGAATAAGGATTTTTATTTCACTGATAGATAGAGGATATTTGTTTGTTTTGAGTGGATATGGAATATATCTCATCGAGACGTGATACAATTGAATATTTTCACGAGCGCGTAGCGCGAGTGAAAATGTTTAAATTGTATCACTTCGAGTTGAAATATATTCCATATACACTCAAAACAAACAAATTTTCTTTTTATTTAATGACAAATTGATGAAAAACAAATAATATACCCATTATGTATTTCTTTATATATAACTTGTGTAGTATAACATGACCGAATACTAGGAAAATGACGTCACGTCAGCGGTTTGACGTCATAATGTTAGTCTCTTTGACGTCATTTATTCATATTCCACAGTGTGGAATAAGGATTTTATATTTCACTCTGATAAACAGCAAATTCATTGGTTGTCATATAATAAAACACAGTATTTCATCACTTAGCATTAAATAAAAATATATATTGTTGTATTTACAATTCCATGTCTGCATTGTTGCAAGCTGTGAATGCATTGTTAAATATTTCCCACTTGCAACTGACTAATGAAGTTATTATGAAAAATGAAGTTTTTCCTGAAAAAGGAGAACATTTCCCATAAAGATTAATTTTTACTTTATTCATGGAGAATTTGCATAATTTACACAGATCTAATGTTCAAAAGTTAAATATGAAAAATAAAAAATCCAGCACTGTACACTGTGAGCCTTGAGTAAAACCAAATGAAGAAAAATAATTCATGAAATCTGATGAGCTTTTGGTTTTTTAATTGGAAACAGGAATCTAGAGTATCATTCTCGATTCCTGCTTGGAATCATCGGATGTTTTGAAAACTTATATAAATGTTAACATATAAATCGTACACTGTCTAAATTTAAATGTTTGGTGAATACGGGCCCTGGATTCATCCCCTAATTACTGCGTAATTAGTCGCCGACTTATATTTTTAATATATTTTCGGAAATGACATGGGAGGAGGAGTTATTATTAGAAAAAAACAAATTTAAATGTCTTGAAGATATTACAATTGCGTTTGTTTAAAAACTCTTAAGTTATGACACATCTAACATGAAATAAATATTCCGATGTTTTAAGTATTTGCAGTTTCTTTATTTTGACTCGCATTTATGTATTTACGAAGACATTTCAAATTCAGTCCTTATTAGGCTTGCGGTAGACCGTTATGTGTCTTTTAATCTTTTAATAGCTCTTTTAACTTACTGAATGTTATTCTCATGTTCAAAGAGATGTCTTGATTTGTTAAGAATGCATTTAATACTGTTTATCCATGTATATCTAAAATATGAACAGTTTCTAACCTAAAGGAACATTTCTGCTTAACTATCTGGAAATCAGATGAAAAGAATTAAATTTTTAAATGTGTCATTTTGGCCCTTTTCTGATTTCGTCTGGCGGTCATGTTTTTCAACCAATAAATTTGGCCTGATTTTTGTTTGTATATAATGTCACGCAAGGAATATTTCTACTAATTTATCTTGGAATCGGACAAGCGGGTTCAGAGAAGAATTATTTTAAAGTTATGTCAGTTTTTACCCTTTCTGATGCCGCAACAACCAAAGTTCTCTATGGAATTTATATTTTTGAAAAGAATTGAAAAAGAGGACCCCAAAATAACATTTCTTTTAAGTTTGGCTGCAATTGGTCCGGTGTGTAAGGAGGCGATGTCATTTGAAGCTAAAAGTTCATTTTACCCATGTTCTGATGCCACCTGTATGCTTTGTCTTTCAACAAAGCATTATTCTTGGGAAAATGATGTACATGCTTACTAAATGAATATTTCTACACATTTATCTGGAAATCAGAAAAGTATTATTATATTGGAATTTTACAAGCGGTTACAGAGGACAAGAATGTTAAAGATTTGCAGTTTCTCCAACCTTTTCTGATGCCGCCTCACAGCCATGTTTTTCAACCAATCAATATGGCTTGAATCTGTTTTTTGTAGAGGGTCACCGAAGGAACATTTCTTTTAAGTTATATTGGAATTTTACAAGCGGTTACAGAGGACAAGAATGTTAAAGATTTGCAGTTTCTCTCTGGATAAGTGGATAAGGATGCGATGTGGTTTGAATAAATTTACACCTTTTCAGATGCCTCCTGGTTGCTATGACTTTCAACCAATCAATACATATGAAGAGGGTCAATGAATGAACATTTCTGCTAAATTATCTTGAAATCAGCAAAGCACTTTCATAAGAATTAATCCCCGATCGGGTCATACCAAAACTTTAATAATGGTAGTTATGGCTGCCCTCCTTGGCGCTATCAGGGCTACGGGGTAAGCATTACTTTTCAATAAATGGTAATTTTTCACCTGACAGTCGGTAGCGACTCGGTCTGTCAATCCAGGGGTTGTGAGTTCGAATCCCGGCTCGGCCAACTTTCTGTCCGACGATTGACAAAAGTCAATGCAACATGTATGCGTCATTCGTCTTCCACCAATGGGCTAAGTCTATGTGGAAAAGCAGCCAATTGCTTGGGAAGATTGTTGTGTGGAGTACTGGTGTGAGAAAACCAGGAAATGCATGAGTAGGTGAACTGACCGCCGTGATATAACTGAGAAATTGTTAAAAATGGCGTTAAACCCCAATCAATCAATCCATCCATCAAAAACACAATATTTTCAAAAGCCGTCTGTTGCAGAGGCATAACACAGAATCTGTACATATATTGGTACGTGTTGATATCTCAGGATAATTTGTTCTGACTATTTCAGAATAGATTTTTTCCCACACTGTTTTCAAACGCTGTCTGCTGAATATACACCTGCAAGAGGAAATGCTATTAAAATATCACCAACGAAACTATTTTGTCATATCATGTGTTACACTAGAATAACATTGAGTAAATGGCGTAGTGATATTCTAATACTTAATTACACTTAAATATGAGTCTTTTAATTTTAGTTGGTTACATAGAATAAGTCGATCTTTTTTAATATTTGACTTTTGCTTATGTTTGCGTAATTCAGTGAAGTATTTTTTGTAATTTGTCCGGAAGGGACCTTGTTATTATATTCTATTCTGTTCTAATTTTGAAAGAAAAAAGTAGTTCTATAAAAAAAATGCCAAGAAATTCCTATTTACACTTTTCTTTAGTCCAAAAAGAGTTTGTAAAGATATTGAAATTAATTTGTATCATAAATTTCATGTTGTTTTCCGATCAATAAGTTTTAAATTTAAAAGGTTTGTGAAAGTTAACCGCGCATTAACATTTTAATAGAACGCTGGCAGACGAAGTTTTTACGTGGTCACAGATTGAAAAGAAAATACGCAAATATGTGAGTAACAATACGTTTTACATATCCCGGACAGGTTTCGTGTTATTGATGTGTGTATATTTTTTCCTTAAGCTCTTGAAAATAACATTCATTTCAAGGGTGAAACAACCAAAACAACTTGTTTTGAATGGTTGCACAACTTCTGACAATATGCCATTGGCTGATCTCATACAGTTGGTTTTTGGAACAATGTTATTCTATTCATATCAACTTTGATCCTTTAGTATGCTACTATGTAGTGTATTATCTCTTTAAACTTTGAGCAGTACATGCGTTTGTGTTAAAACTAAAATACAGATTCTTAACAACAGAATGTTCATGAAATATTTGATCCTCCTTGTTTCGTGCATGCATGGTGATCAATTCAATACACTGGCACTGAATGTAATGCATGTAACTGTCTGTTTTCCCAGAAACAGGGATAAGTTCTCAACTTCTCCTATACAATTATCTAAACGAATTTCAAAGTAATTTCACAGCAAATTGCTTTAATGTCAGTGTTAGACACTTTGAAAACTTTAAAATGAAGGAGTCAGAAGAAAATCAAGGAGTCAAGATTAAAATAGACTTTGGCATAGGGTCAATCCGGGTAAGTTTATACGGTTTTCGACGGTAACACAGTGTTTCGCACCTGTATACATTTGTGATTGCATCCTACAACCTTTAATTTTGGTCTTCCTCGCTGGCAATCTTTTCCTCTGATTTTATCATTAACTGTTATACAATATAATGGTCCGAGACGTGGAGATTGTTGATTTAACAATACATGCTGAAATCGCTATAGTACGCAAATGGCGGGGAAACTACGAACGTGTTTTAGGAAAGAACGGACATGCATAAAAACAATTGGGAAAGTACGGACACATTTTTATTGGCCGGATTGCTCTAGCAATTCCGTTCTATAGATTGGCGATGTCCGTCCATCCATCTGTCCGTCTATCTGTCTGTCAACATTTTGGTTAAAGTTTCAGGTTGAGGCAAAATCTCAGCACTGGAAAGGGTTACAAACTTGAAACTTTGCCTGAAGGTAATCTATGGTTACTTTGACCTTGACCTTGGTTTGTCAATTTTCAAGGTCAAATTGCCGACAATCCGGCCTTACCGTCTTCAGCGGTTTCTTGTTTTTTAAAAAAGTAGCACTCTTACAACAAAGTAAGAGCTAGCTTTGTATTAATGTTTTAACTATATAAAACAAACATATTTAACACTTTGAATCAAGTTGGCCGTTCACTGGTTAGTACTATATAGGAGTCACGCTTGTCGGTCGGTTGGTCGGTTTGTCGGTTGGTCTGGACATTTCTTGTGAACACTATTTCTCAGCAACCCTTATTCAGAATTCAATTTAACTTCACAAGAATGATTGATACCAAGCCTAGTTGTGCATATTGTCGGCGTGTTGCACTGGAATTATTTTTAAATGAGTTGTGGCCTCTTGAATTTCTCATACATAGTTGGTCTGTAGCCATTTATTGTGAACACTACAGGGGTCGAATTTAGCCAGATTTTCTACTTGCATTTTTTCGCAAGTGCTATTTTTTGTTACTTGCTAAATGAAAAAACAACTTGCATTTTTTAGTACTTGTTAGATATACAGCATAGTCTAGAAAACATCAGCAACTTTAATTCTCATCAAAATATCAAGTATTTCAGCACCAAGCATACACCACCAGTCAGATTATATTTTTTTCACATGATGCATTTAAGACTAAGCCAAATAACACACAGAAACAACCCCCAAATAATACAAATTCAGGGTGTTCTGGTGAAGATAGTGTTGGGCCATCGGTTCCATTTTTACAATCGATTATCGGTTACAATCGCTTTGCCTCATTTGATTAGACATCGATTATATAATCGGTTCATACAGTATTGTATTTAACTGGTCATATGGGCAGACGGCCGGTTCTCTTTGAGGAATTGTAAAAGGGCCAATTGGACCCTGTCAGAAAAAAGTGAAGAGCCGTTCATAATTGTGAATGGAGCTGTTTAGGTAGTAATGGAGTAATGAAAACCTCCACTTGAAACTCTTCAATTTTAATGCTTTAGCCTATGTTGTTAAGCGCAGGACAAGTAATTAAATATATTTCTATACATAAATATTAGCTTTGAAGATTTTATTAATTACAGTCACGGCTGAAATAGGTGGTTGGGAATTTCAAACTCTATTTTTTTTAAATGAGACAGTTAAAACATTTTGATTTTTTGGCATAATGTTCCCAAAAGGTTAAAGTTAATTATCAATAAAGAACAGGTCATGAGTATTTCTGTTGAATTTTGCTTTTAAACGTCGATGTTCCAATTATACGTGGTCAAAATAGTAGGGGTGACTATTGAGCCCAAAAATCACTATTGCGATAGTATTGATATTCAGAAAGTACTATTGCAATAGTTCAACTATTGCACACTTAATATTGCGATGCATTGCAATACTATTACTTTTATTGTAATGTTCAAATATGTATACTTAAGTATAATTACAATGAAATAAAAATATAAAAAAGAGAACTGTATTGTCTATTTTTAAGAAAAGTCACATAGCTGTTCACAGAGCAGACTGACATGAAGATGAACTGTCCCGTTTTGACAGTGTACGAGCAGACGACAATTTTCGGTTTTTCTTTCATAACTTCCAAATTTTTCCACTAATATGCCTTCTGCCATTTGGGGTAGAAAACCACGCTTTCTTTTAATTATGTATGGGGTTTTTCGCTTTTATAGTGACATTTGATTCATTTTTAGGCGACGTTCGTTGCGTCTCCGTTGATTTAGACGTGAAAACAAATTTGAAAAGGTTAGACATTTTGCGATCCTCTGGAAGATAAACAGTCGTAAACCGGATGTCGTAAACAAATTTACAGGATGTCGTAAAAAGAAAATTGAAACTTTTAATATTCCCACAACAGTGACTGTTTATGAATATGATGTGATGCATAAATTTACAACTAATGTGTGTAAGTTGTTTGTCTTTTAAACACCGCTTATTATTTCATAAAGGGAACTCATCAACTCATAATAATTGTACAGCAATCGGTGTTATAAATAGCTCCATTGGGAATAACCCGTAAGTGCGTGCGCATATTCTATGTAAACATATCCGGTTTACAGAATTCATTTGTTTACTGCTCTCTATCGCAAATTCTACAGCTTAAACTCGACATGTTTGATTTAATATTGACACGATAACATGTGGTATTTGTCTCAGAATATATTTCTGAATGCCACTTGCTCGATCGGACAACTGACGGGGAAAACAACTTGTCCAATCTCGACTTTCACTTGCCCCTGTTAATGTCGAGCCCTGCGGCTTTGTGCATGTACATGAACTATCGAAACTATCGATAGTTCAAAACACTATTGCCGATAGTTATCGATATTCAGTTTTACAATCGATGCAGTACTATCGTCCTCGTCACCATTGCAATATATCGATAGTTCGATCTATCGTTACAGTCCTACAAAATAGTGTGTTAAAATCGTAATACCATTCGACTATTCCAGTACAGTTTGATTATATTTGTTGGTGATGTGATCAATAATGTATTATTTCTGAAAGCAAATATATTTCTTGTTACTTTGATACCAAAGTATTACCAAAATGTTGAAAAATAAATGAAATAAAGGATTTTTCTTGTCGCTCGGTTGATGTTGTTTTTATCGAAAATTCTGAAAGGCGGGTAGCGTTATTCAAATTGAAATAAAATTGTAATTTGAGGTTAAATTTCTTTTAAATTTTGTTTTTGAATCCAGGAAATGATACACATTAAGAAATTATCAAGCTGATCATAATTTGAAATGTTGCCCATTAGGCTCCTACTACCTTAATCAGTACCACTTAAATAGGGAAATAAATCTCGTGTATATATTTACAACATATGTGATTTAAAACAGTCCTTTGTCTTTTAAATGCCGCTTATGATTTGATATATTGAATCAGTGTTATAAATAGCACTATATGGAATAACCCATAAGAGCGTGCACATCTACTATGCAAACACTTCCGGTTTACAGAATTATTTTGTTTATTGATCTTTATGGCGAACTTTACAGTTTAAAGTTTTAAACTCGATTGAGTTTGATCAAATAATGAAATAAAATTGACATTTCAACATATTTGTCCCAGAGAGGATTCTAACTGCCACTTGCCTGATCGGACAACTGCTGGGGAAAACAACTTACCCGGACTCAACTGTTACTTGCCCCTGGCTATCGGACAGCCCTGGACTATTACCGAGACGCTTTGTCAACAGGAAGAACAAAATGGTGGCGTCCATACTGAATATAGTTGTATTCTTTATTTATGCCTCTGACATCTATGTGCATCTACATGTACAAAAAAAAAAAAAAAAAAAAAAATCCGACCTACCAACCCAATTTTTTTTTTTTCGGTATGTAACCGGAAACACGGGTATTTTTTTTTTTGGCCTTAGTGTCAACATGTCCTGTGTACTGCGTGGAGCGTGTCAAGACCAATGTCTCGTGCAGGCCAACTGCCTTCCTAGATTGGTAAAGTTATGGGTTTAAATTTTTATTTTTTCTGTTTGTTATGACTTTCTTGGACAAACATGCGTCCGTCCTGGACTCTGGGATAGAGATATGATTTCCAGGACAATCCTGGGACGATATCACATGTATGGTTTTGGAATACAGATATGATAAACCAGGAAATGATTAAATGTTTTCTCTCAACCGGCGTAATTTCTGACAGATTCATTGTTTTGTTTAATCCTAAATTTGTGTTTTGGTTATTCTCTAACTTTCAATTTGTTAACATTGTAAAATAATTAAAGGAAAGATGATTGTGCACTTAAGCGTACACCCTGTTCAGGATAAAAAGGTTGCTTACTTGCTAAATTGTCAAAACTACTTGCTTTTTAGCTCACCTGAGCTTTGCTCAAAGTGAGTTATTGTAATCGCCTTTTGTCCGGCGTCCATCGTGCGTCGTGCGTCAACTTCTTCTGACCAGTGGGTCAATTGGGATGAAACTTCACAGAAAGCATCCTCTCAATGACCTCACCAGATTTCCTTCAAATTTTTGGGATCCATGCAGAATTCTGGTTTCCATGGCAACGAAATGAAAAAAACTTTCAAAATTCTTCTTCTCCCAAACTGGTTGGCAGATTTTCAAAAAATTTTGTAGAAATGTTCCTTGGATGACCCTCTATGAGATTCCTTCAAGCCATGTTGATTGGTCGAAAAAACATGGCCGCCAGGGGGGCGGGGCTATTTTGCCTTATATGGCTAAAGTGAAAACTTAAAAAATCTTCTCCTCCGAAAGTGTCTGGCCTATTTTCAAATAATTTTGTGGAAATGTTCCTTGGATGACCCTCTATCAGATTCCTTCAAGCCATGTTCACCGTATGGGAGCGACACCGGATATTGGTACTAAGTGAGGCGAGAGAAAGGCTAAATCAACTTGACCAAAGTGTAAGTTTTATCGAAACTATTACATTTCTAAGAATCTGACATGCCCTATCATATATGTATTCATCCATAACAAGCTCCGCCGTCAATCAAACCTAAAATTATTCCGAAAGGGTGCCATATACTTTATATCGCTCGTAAAACATGACATCTAGTACCGGCAAAAAAATTGTATCCGTCAACTTCATTCCCTTTGAAATAGTTTAATTTCAGCTCAATAAGTGCATGTCTGGTCATTTTTTATCCGTCATTATCTACTAATTATGTAGATGTAACTTCTTCTTAGTTTTGATTCCAATCAACGACAAAATCTTATTTTTTTTATTTTTTTAAATGTACGGCGGCTTACATGTTGTGTGTACGGCTCATTGATATTCCACAAATAGAAGGTGTACGGCTTCTTAAAAAAAGCAT
Source organism: Serripes groenlandicus (assembly GCA_031761405.1). NCBI lineage: Eukaryota > Metazoa > Mollusca > Bivalvia > Cardiida > Cardiidae > Serripes > Serripes groenlandicus. Next base: position 125,098,977 of record JASEVX010000004.1, on the reverse strand, counting down.
TTATATCTTCCACACTTTAAAAGTACAGTTACGACACTATATCGTGCACACAAGTAATATAAACAAAAGTCACCACGGTAAAAGGAACAAACATGTTAATGCTTTCAGGTGATTTTTAGGCAATGAAAAAAAGCTTATTTTGGATTTTTTATAAGTAATGCCGAGAGAATGTTTTGAATAGTCTATACGATAAACAAATGTAAACTACATAGAATGCATTATAGAAACAGAAAGCTGTTTGTACATGTACTCAAACCAACTATTATTTTTCTTTTTACGTTAAGCTGTAAACTAATAAATTATGCAATTATTTGACCTAAATCCAGGGTCAATGATTTGCAGAAAATGAGTTATGAGTTGGTACGCTTGCAATTATGTGACCCTATTTAAAGACGAATTTTGACACAACTGCAGCAAACAGCTTTTGATGAGAAATGGATTGTAACTGCTCAATTTTCTATAATATTTTCAATATCTTGATGAAAGTTAATCTAAAGTCTCAATAAATGAAAGTATATTTATTTAATGGTGCTTTTTTGCACAATGTTTTCAAAAGTCATCTGCTGCAGAATGCATCTTTTTGTGTTTAAAGGGCTATTTTAGAGTGTTTTGCTTAAACAATGAGGAAAACAATTTCTACTTTCTTGAAAGTTTAACGTTTTAAACGTTAATTCAAAAACACATGCCCCTTTCTAACAAGTCTAAAAAAATCATATTTAGCAGACGTGTCAAATTCTATATGTAAGTGAGAAAGGGTTAATTTATTTTTCCTCAATACAGACATCAATTAATTTGGACTGTTCCAAACATAAAAGCTTGGTAAATCCATTTTACATATTATATTGCTGTGAAACAACCACGTGAGCTTGTTTTGATAAATGACGTAAATTTTTCCCCGGGTACATTGAGAAGCGTCTAATAAATCCAACCTTAAAATCAATGACAGTTTCGATCAAATTTCATACTTCTACCCTGCTTCTACAGTCATTTTTTTTAAAGATAGTGTGCTTCCCATGTAGAGTCATAGATACTAGTGTGACTACGAACGATGGCAAACACAGAACAACCTGCTCAGACTGGACAGGCTTATATGAACACCGGCTGGACGCAGAGATCTGAAGGTCGTTTGGTTCTGGCGCCCACAGACAAGTCTTTTTTAAAGTCTTGGATAAACTGTTTATAGAAAGTACACTTAGATTCATTTGACATGGACCCATCTTCAGACATATTCAGACTATAACAGCAAATGGCTTAAAATGTGATAGCAGTATGACAAAAGGAGAAAATAATATAACTTCGCACTATGATGTTTTCAACTGTTTTTATGGTTTGAAATTTTTCCTATGTTTAATAAAAACACAACAACACTTTTCCACATTTAACTTTTGAAGTTTCATCACATAAGGAATCCACTGTGGTCGAGTGGTTAGCGTCGGGGATTTCGAAGCCGGGTGTCCCGGGTTCGGTCCCCAGTCGCGGCACTACGGTCATGGTGGAGTGCCCTTGGGCCTTGGGCCAGGCACATTTTCTAGTCTAGTACTGGTTTGTTTACCCAGGGATCATGAATAAGTGAACTGTCGCCGTGATATAACTAAATTAATGTTGAAAGCGGCGTAAAACCCCAATTAATAAATAAATAAATTCATCACATAAAAAAATAAATTAAGTTGTTTTTGCACAAAAAATATATAATGTTGTACAGGTGCAGATGATCACGGTGATGCCATGCTGGATAAACGCTCGGTATCGACGGAATAGCAATCGCGGTGACCAATTAAACCCTCGATGGAGTTGCGGTGATCACACCGTATGTAATCGCGGTGGTTATTCGCTATCTAAAATATCTGTCAATCGTAGTATCGCGAAAAACGCTTTCCGCGTGAGCTGTAGTGTAACGTTGACATGCGTATATATATAGCAAGTCGGTCGATGGATGAATAGATTCAAGGTCGAGGTTTATTGAAAATATTAAATATTGACGTAGACATAACTTATGTAAACGTGAAAAACTTGGATTGGGCAGATTTGCATACTAAGGAACCACTCGTTTTGAAGAAAAACAATGGCATTTTGGTTTCATTTCAATGCAGTATGCCGTACATTACAATAGTAGTATGCCGTACATCAATTTGTCAACAATGTATAAGCCGCCGTACATTTAAAAAAATAAAAAAAATAAGATTTTGTCGTTGATTGGAATCAAAACTAAGAAGAAGTTACATCTACATAATTAGTAGATAATGACGGATAAAAAATGACCAGACATGCACTTATTGAGCTGAAATTAAACTAGTTCAAAGGGAATGAAGTTGAAGGCTACACATTTTTTTCCGGTACTAGCTGCCATGTTTTACGAGAGATATAAAGTTTTTGGCCCCCTTTCGGAATAATTTTAGGTTTGATTGACGGCGGAGCTTGTTATGGATGAATACATATATGATAGGGCATGTCAGATTCTTAGAAATGTAATAATTTCGATAAAATTTACCCTTTGGTCAAGTTGCTTCAGCCTTTCTCTCGCCTCACTTAGTACCAATATCCGGTGTCGCTCCCATACGGTGATGTTGATTGGTCGAAAAACATGGCCGCCAGTGGGCAGGGCTATTTTGCCTTATAAGGCTATAGTGAAAACTTAAAAAATCTTCTTCTTCCAAACTTGTTGGCAGATTTTCAAATAATTTTGTAGAAATGCTCCTTGGATGACCCTCTATTAGATTCCTTCAAGCCATGTTGATTGGTCAAAAAACATGGCCGCCAGGGGGGGGGCGGGGCTATTTTGCCTTATATGGCTATAGTGAAAACTTAAAAAATCTTCTCCTCCGAAAGTGTCAGACCGATTTTCAAATAATTATGTAGAAATGTTCCTTGAATGACCCTCTATCAGATTTCTTCAATCCAAGTTAATTGGTCGAAAAACATGGCGGCCAGGGGGGCGGGGCTATTTTGCCTTATATGGCTATAGTGAAAACTTAAAAAATCTTCTTTTCCGAAAGTGTCCGGCCGATTTTCAAATAATTTTGTAGAAATCTTCCTTGGATGACCCACTTTCAGATTCCTTCAAGCCATGTTGATTGGTCAAAAAACATGGCCGCCAGTGGGCAGGGCTATTTTGCATTATATGGCTATAGACGCATTCTCATGTAGAATTGACTATTCGCATACAAGAACACTGATATTTCAACTTTCTCATATGTTTCTTCAATTATTTTTATTTGATTGTTTTTAATATTTTACTTCAGATTCCAACGCAGATAGAATGTATCTCAACAGCCACATGTTTTTTACTGGGATGGAACTTTACACATTAAGTTATAAAATTGTCATTTTTAAGGGATGTTCTCTGTATTTTTAAACACAAACCTGTAATTCTCTGCCATTGCAAAACGATAAAAATATCTGGGTCTTGTTTGATAAGACATTAAAATACAAGAATCAATCGGTGTTAATGATATAAACGCACAGAAGCCTAAAAAATCAGTAAGAGAACAACAATAATAATTCGGAAACTTTTTTATCTAAACATTTATTTGTTCTTAACTTTAATCAATATTTAAAACAACAACCAACAAATGATGGCTAACATCATTGAAGACTACCTTAATGTTCATAGAAATTAGTTGCATAAAAAGTTAAAAGGTTAGGAACATGGAGACAACATAAAAGAATATTTTCATTTCTGCCTCGTAAATTAGAACTAATTGTCCCGTAAATTACATCCTTACGATTAATGTTAAAACAAACCCATAAAACGTCTTATGATGTAGAAAAAGATATGCGTGACTATAGTTAAACCATTATAAAAAGCAATGTAATGAAATTTGCTCGATATAAATCAAGAATGCCATGTTATGTACGTTACTTTAAATTCGATGAGTACACTACCATTAAATGTCGCTAAGGAAGTGTGACTATACGTTTGTAGCAACCAGTTTTATTCCAGTTAAGTCCACAAAATCAGTTTTTTAAAAGCATCAATTTGGCTTTTTACCGCAGGTGGCCAAATACCTTTAAAGTGTTTACTTCAAATAGTGTCCCGTAAATTAGAATCATTGCTTATATTCTTCCATGAAACGGATTATTTCATCAGGTACAGCAAATATTCTTCCGCCTTTTCCTGTCTTCATTGGTGGCTCAATTTTCCGAAGAATCTTCTCCTCTTCTATCCATATTTTATCAGCTTTTTGGGGCCATTTGAATCGTTTCAAACTTTTTCCACTTTCAGCCATAAAGTTTACATGTTGTGATTTATCTGTCCTATCAATTTCTAGCACTTGTCCTATATAACAGATGCCATCGTATTCTGCGACTATAAAGTCAGCTTCTTCTACCTGAACAATGGTTTTGTCTTTTTCCCTATCACAAGGTTCTGATTCTGTTACCGTTGTTGACATATTTGTATCATGCTCTACTCTCTGCATTTTCACCCTTTCCCATTTACATTGTGACTGTGGATTAAAACCATCATCACTATAGCAATTCCTACATGTGCACGTTGTATTTCTGAGGTACAATATACCATTCTGTCCAGTTGTGACGGCATGCACGGACATGGTCCCTTTGACTGGTTTTATTTCTTGTTTCCTTCTCTCTATTTCTTCATTGCTCTGTTGATACTCATCTGGAGTTATCATCTGGTATTCTATTTCACTCTGATTACTCACTGCCCATGCAAAAAAGTCATTGGCATCTTGTATAACGGCTTTTGATAGTTTAGCAGCCATATCAGCATTTCTTTTCGCAGTTCCACCCACACCATCGCATGCACTTTTGCCATGACCAGCTTCGAAGTAATGCCATGTAGCTTGACATCCATGGGAGTTTTCAAAGTTTGATAGAATGTCAAAGATTGACTTATTCCGGTATTGAGAAGAAGGCGAGTCCGTCCAAAAGTGTATTGTGTTGAGGTCTGGATCCAGTGTTCTAATTGTTTGTACAGTTTTAGAAATGATTGCTGATACCATCGAAGCATTGTGGTTGAGCACTTCAGATACAAATATTAGGCTTTTGTGATTGAGGCTTTCATTATTTCTGTTAAAATAGATGATTGTTGGGTGGAGGGTTACCATTGAAGCATTCCAATACGCACTCTGTATTTCTTCAACAGTCTGACAGTTATAATTTTCACTGAAATCCATCTGTACTAAAACATGATTCTTGGGCAGATTGTCCTTCATTGCCTTCATGGATCGATATTGCTGGGTAACTCTACTAAAATGTTCAACAAATTCTGCGAACTGTTTCTTTATGACTTGTACATATTCTTCACGCTGTAACTCAACATCTACAATTCGCATTCTCTCCTTGCCATTCGGCAATTTAACTCTCTTCCATTGTTGAAACTTATCATATTGTCAAACTCTGCTGGTACACTCTTGTACATTTCAACAAACGAATCTGGGCTGGTACATGAGCATACATTCATGTTCTTCAATGATCTAAGCTTGAAACTCATATTCTGGTGTTTAGCACAAAGACACACTTCTTGATGCAAAGTTTACTAATGTAAATTCTTTTGGCCTAAGTCTACAGAAGTGAGCCTTTGATATCTTGTAATCCGACTCCGAAACGAACTTCAGGTGGAGGTTGTGCAAATAATCGTTCAATAACCTCTTCTGCTTCTTTACACTGTCGACCTTTACATAGTCACCTTTTCCTGGCATAATACGAGAATTGTCATCTCTATTTAAAAAGTTCACATCAGCCTTGATTTTCACAGCCATCTTTCGAACGACCTTTTTCCTTTCTGTGATACCTTTCACAACTTTACGTCTTTCTATCATTGTCTTCTTCTCTAAATAGGATCTCAGTCTATACTTCTTAATAACTTTACCGCTAACCATCTGCAATGAGACCATGTTGGGGGATTTTTGTGACATTGTTTGTTTTATATTTTCATGAATGCATTCAGCATATAACAACTGCTTCCTTACTTCTGGGACATCATTAGGCCGCATTCCAGCCCTCTTCAACAAAGCGTCTGTCTTGCTTTTCGGGGTTGAGGCTTCTTTTTCTTTGGTCAACTCATAACGCTGTATGCGTTTCTGTGCGCTTTTTAATTTCCTCTTCAAAGTTTCATTGTGATCCTCCAGCGTTTCAATCCTTTTATATGATCGTTTTAGTGCTCGTGACTGCCGTTTCTTTGGTCCCTTACTTCTATTCAGTTTAGGTTCATATGCAGCAAAAGGCATTTTCACTGTCATCAAATCCCCCCCTCTTGTTGTACTACTTACTCCGTTGTCATCTCCGCAACATGCTTGATTTTCAGAGGCTGGTTCATAAATTAGGTCATGAGATTGTTTTTGCTTGATGTAGAACCTTTTGGCATTCTTCCTATTCTTCTCACGCCTTTTGGACTTTTGGACTTCCGTCAGTAATTCAGTGGGTGTATAACAACCCTTGACCCTATCCCTTTCTCTTTTCAACCACGCTTGGGCCCCTAGTTGCTCTTTTTTCCTCGCCCGATACTCCTTCATTCTTTGCGACTTTGATTTAGCCATTATCCTGAAAAACAAACTGTGTATAAGTCCTTATATGTATGTCTAATTTACGGGACATGTTCATTCTAATCTACGGGACACACACTCAAACAATCGGATATGACATGTGCCTATTGAAAAGTGTATTGTTTTTATATTTATCATTACAAACATAAATAGTCAGCTGGAAAAAACAATAATTATAACGATACGCCTTTTGATAGGTTTGACTTACTTATAAATTCGAATTATTGCTATATTTATTTAACAAAAAAGCCAATGAAAAAGAAACATTTTATTCAATTCAAAATCATTGAAACTTAAAATCAAAAGTGTTTATCATTAGTTTAATTGTTTTGAAGTCGTTTTATTATTGATTTGACATGAAAGACCTGATTTCTAATATACGGGACTTTTTCCTCTAATCTACGATTGTCATTGGTACAACAAGGTAAGAGACCATTATTCCTCATTTTAATAAACACTTCAACTCAATAACATTATACCACATTGCCATGATTCAGATTGTTTAATTTCTCGGGCCGTATGGCTCTATCGTTGGCCTCTTCATTCTCTGGCCCCTCAACAACCACCTATTAATGATGGAATTGGCCTTGAAATCATCAAAGGTTGGACCACTGAGCTTGATGCACAGAATTGTCAAAACTACTTGCTTTTTTAAAAAAAATCATCAAATCGCTTTCAATGTTATTTGGATTTCAACTAGTTAAAATTAAAACTCATGGGATGAATGTTGTGTATAATTTGACAATAAATCATTTGTACAACAAGGTAAGAGACCATTTATTCCTCATTTTAATAAATACTTCAACTCAATGACACTATACCACATGGTCATGATTCAGATTGTTTAATTTTTCGGGCTGTATGGCTCTATTGTTGGCCTTTTCATTCTCTGGCCCCTCAACCACCACCTGTTAATGATTGGTTTGGCCTTAAAATCATCAAAGGTTGGACCACGCAGAAGTTCGTCCATCGACTTTGTAGAAAGTCTACATCTCCAATCACTTTTGATCCTTTTCATGGCAGAAAATGTTCTCTCACAGCAAGCATTTGACAGAGGATACAGACTGGTGAGATGAATTATCTTCAATATGTTGCTGAAGTCGCCTCTTCCATCATCCTCTTGACTCACACGTTGCCAGACAGCTAACGGGTGGATACCTCTGAAGTGTTAATTTCTATAAACATGAAGCTTCAGCTCAGTGAATTCCTGTTGAGCTGTATCCAGGTCACATTCAGCGTTTTGGAGGACAGGGCGGAAGCTTTCATAAGAACCTTAAATCATCTTGCCCATTCTGGACTAATGCAGCATTGGTATCTGGCCAATTCTTGTGGTCAAAGACATGGCAGGCCAGGAAATGCCAGTCAATGCACCACTCTTCTCTTCTGTTGTGCGAGTGTTTCCTGTTGAACAGGGCACCTCAAAGTATGTCCATGGTACTGGAAGGAGTTGTCTTGCTCCTGCACTTTGTCAGCGAAATCTAACAGACTAGAGCCAGGATTATCCAGTAGGTGATTGAGTGTGATGTTTGCAGCCTGAAGCTTCGTTGTTGCGCTGGATGTGCAAATGTCTTCTCGTTGGAAAATCAAGCTGATTTTGGCCATTTCATTGAGGAGGTCTTTCATAAAATGCAGATACCAAACTAACTTGAACTGCATCAGCCTGTTTAGTATTCCCTTTACCTTTGCCCGGTCACTGTCCCTGTTGGTCACATCTTCAGCGTAGTTCTGCATATGAACAACTATCACTAGCCAGTTCCTCAGGAGTTTTGATGTCGCTCGGAGCTTGTGGTCTATCCATCGTGTGCCATTCACCTTTTCTGGCTTCAAAAACTCCTTTTTCATAATGTCAGCTACCTCTCTGGCTTCCTTGTTCCATTTTGCAGAGCCCTTGTAAAACTCATAAATGAGACGAAGGATCTCGATGACATTATCCATGTATGTGCTCTTAAACTCTTTCACTGCAAGTTTAAGCCTGTGAGCTAAACACCAAACCACAAGAACCCAAGGTGCATTTTCCCTGTCTTTCGGAAGTTTTATAACCCCTTTCTTAGCTCCCATCATGACACTAGCCCCATCTGAGCAGAACCCGACCAACTTTTCATGGTAATTGTCCATCCCATAGTGTTGAAAAGCCTTTGTGTTTTCGGGCTCTTCCAGCTTGAAAAACTTTGTGACCGGATAGAAATTGTCAATGTACTTGATCATGATATATTCTTTTTCACTTTCTGTACGATCTGTTGAACCATCAGTGAAAACACTAAAGTATAGTGAGATTTCTCCAGTCTGGATTTCAGATCATCAAAGTAATGTCCGGCAATTTCACTCACAAAGGTCTTACAGGAAATGTCATTACAGTAGGTTTCACCTAGATCAAGCGTGTTCTTCTTCTGTAGCTTAAGTAGACTGGTGAAGTCTGTGAAGGGTCGTTCATGTACAGCTACGAAGTAGGCTGTATTAAACAGATATATACCATTCTCTTCATGAGGCCTTCATCCATCTTTTGCAAAGAGGACTCAATTGCAGTTAGCTGGTTGGAGGCGATTTTCTGGGCTGCAGCTTTTGCCTCGAGTGCCTTGTTGTGTGCTGCAGAGTTCTTGTGGTAAACAACACCCTCTTTCTTCACAATTTTGTTGTCAGTGACAAACTGAACAAATGGATGCATGTTTAATTTTTTTAAGGGACTGCAGTGATGTAATCAAATTTGATTTATTACTCAAGTCAATAAAGGGCACATACAGACTCTTTTTTTTTTAACTAGTATATTTTAATTGATATATTAATTTTATTTCATGCTCAAATACTTTTAACAATATCTAAACACAATATTATCTATTATTGTTATTGCTATATAACATTTTGTTTTATTACCTCCCTTTAAATTATTATTATATCATGAGCGTGTCATCATGGTTTTATTCAAAAATGTAGTAATCCATGCAAAAATATTATAATGGTTTAAAAATCAATATATAAATTAAATATCTAAAATGCATTATAAAATTTTGCATCCTAACTGTATATATTAATATAAAGATGTCTGATAACAAAAAGTGCACAATGTCGTCTGCTAGTGGCCAACACCGTCGTACTGAGTTTGCTTTTAACCCTTTCCAACATATAAGAAATCTGCAGCAGACAACTTTGAACATATTTTGTTAAAAAATGGAAAATCTCTATAATTGAATGGATAGGATAACCTGTGACTAAAAGTGGAAAACATTGTGGCAAAAGGAGAAATTGTTTTAAAAAAGCTGTCTGCTGCAGAGGCATCTATATGAGGGAAAGGGTTAAGGAAGTTGTAAACATAAAATAATTGGAGGCAAGGTGGGCCTTATACACGCCAATTAAAAGTGGCAGAACAAGCAAATTTTTTTTTTAACATTTTGAAAAAAATACATCTAGATCTACCTACCAACGAAGACTTTTCACAGGAATATTGTCGACAAACTTGAACAATATGTTCATATTTGAACTTGACCTAGATATCATTCAGCTCAACATTCTGACCAAATTTCAAGCTGCTGAAGCAAAATTCCACCATGTTCAAGTTAAAAATGCAGTATCCAGAGTGTTAACCAGATTTTCCTTCAATTTGGCCTAGATTGTTAACCAGATTTTCCTTCAATTTGGCCTAAAATTGCGACCTCTAGGTTGTTAGCAAGATTTTCCTTCAATTTAACCTAGTGACCTACTTTTTGACCCAACATGACCCATGTTCGAACTTGACCTAAATATCATCAAGACAAAAAAATGTGGCTTCTACTGTGTTAACAAAATTTCCCTTCAATTTGGCCTAGTGACCTAGTTTCTGACCCAATATGACCCATATTCAAACTTGACCTAGACATTTTTAAAACAAACATTCTGCAAAAATTTCAAACAGCTGAAGCAAAAATTGCGGCCACTGGAGTGTTAACAAGATTTTCCTTCAATTTGTTTAGTGACCTAATTTTTGAGCCAACATGACCCATGTTCGAACTTGACCTACATATCATCAAGACAAACATTGTGATAAAGTTTCAATATGCTCAAGTTGAAAATGTGGCAAGATTTCCCTTCAATTTGACCTAGTGACCTAGTTTTTGACCTCATATGGCCCAGTTTCGAACATGTCCAAGTTTTGATGGAGATCAATGTTCTGATAAACTTTCATGAAGATTGGATGCAAAATGAAGCCTGTAGAGTGTTAACAAGAGCAAAATTGTATGTTGACGCCGGACAAAATGTGATCACTGAATAGCTCACCTTGCACTTCGTGCATAGGTGAGCTAAAAATGAAATTTGAGACTTTTTGGTGGAGCTTGTCAGATAGGAGATAATTGGTACTAAGAATTTCAACATTATTTTCACTAGGTTATTTAAAATACTCTGCATTCAAGTGTTTTAACCATATTTACAAAAGTTACAAAACCTTTACCAGCAATAAGGGTAGGATATAGTTAAGGACGAACCGGTCCGATACTGTGATACCAACGAAATGATACGGTCTTTTTATCGATACCTATACTGATACCATGTGCCACGTTTTATGCTTTAATGAGAAGATTTGTTGCTTATCTAAGACGAGACTGGATATATCTGATAATGGGTTTTCCCAATGCAAATATTGTTAGCTGATTGCAGTATTTTAAGTTTTGTCTCAGAGTGGGAAATTGATTAGGTAATAATTTCACTCATCTAAAGAGAAAATGGAATCTTTTTTCCTATTCTCTGTTGTATTTTAGCTTAAACTTGCTTACTTTTTTTTTTATATCATATCGATATTGGTAATTTTCGAAACAATATATATCAGTTCTTTTTAAAGTGATTATTGGTATTGTATTGATACCGGAAACTGATATCCAACCCTACCAGCAATATGTTTACACTTAAGAACACAAAAAACAATGATGCCATAAATTGTATATTGAAACATGCAAAATAAAAAAGGTCACCGATTTGGGTCTCTCATCGAAACAGGGCAGTGTACAATATATGGGAAAAAGATTGTGAATTTGCAAATTAAGATAATTGAAGTAGACAAATGTATAAACAATTTCTCCATTTCCAAAAGTGTTTTCAAAATGTGTTTAGAGCAGATAAATGCATGTTTGTGAAGCAAAGACTGAAATTGTTACAACTTTTTGTTGTTCATTTGCAACATGTCTCACTGCAGTAACTTAATCATGTTGTCTCTTTTTGTAGTGAATACAGACGCACACAAGTTTCTTGATTAGCAAATTTCTTTTACTTCTCTTTGAAAGTATCCGGAAATAATAACGTACAAGTTTTATCTGATAATATTTCAACTTAAGATGGTAATAGGACTCTATAGTGAATAATTATGAGCTTTTTTAATGGACATTAATTTCATTTAAAAATCTAAATCAAAATCTAAACTTACTATTTCGCAATTGAAAAATATCATTAAATTCTTTTGTAGTACTACTATGTCCATTTCATCCTAGTCTACAAACAAAGTAATAGAGTAATAAGTGTCCGACAAATTTATTGCCCGGAGCCTGCGGGCTACCTGAATAATTGCTCGGGCTACCGTCATTTTCAAAAGGAAAGCCCACTGGGCTACTGTAAATTCCTGTGTCTGGTAGCCTGGCTTAATTACTTACACACATGCTGTGTATAAACAGTAGTATTTAACTGTATGTTACATGTGAACAACCACTCGCTGTGACCATAAAAAATCAATAACAGTAGGCGGAGTTACCCAACTGTCAGATTGAGTGGTTTCAGCCAACCATATCGCGTCAGTAATAGTCAATTAACGTGATATATACCAAATAAGTTGTTCCAATAATTAGTGACAACTGTTCCCTGGCGCTATGTGTTAATCCATGAATGCTAGCTAATTACCAGTGGATCGGTCTCATTAAAATGTTATCTTAAATGTAATTTGATTCATTTTGCGATGTTTGCAAACTGGTACAAACCGGTTCAGAAAGACTTGGAATTTTTTTTTGCCATGCAGAAGCTAATAAAATATATCCGGTCCAAATTAAAGACAATACGATGACTTCAAGATCTTATCTTGAAGAAAATTGTTTGGAATGAAATCTATAAATGATTCCCAGAGATTAATAAATGCCTAATCACGGCTTTGTTTACAAAAATTAATTAGCATAAATGGCGGGAAAAATTCATATGACTTAATAGTTGACGATTTTATTAGATGAAATGAGAAATTGGCTCAATGACGTTCATGACCTGACGACCCCTTTGTTAAATAATTTACATTCAACGCTGTTTACCAATTTTTTATCCTCAAACAAGGGACCATGATTAACATTGCGCAATCATCAAGATGGCTATGTTGAGAATAATAACGTAACACATGAAATAAATTCAACATTTTGTTCTCTGTCATTGATTTTGACAATATTTTATGATTTAATAACTATACATTGAACCTGATCAATTTGACTTTTGGTTAATAAAATTGAATCTTATTTAAAATACATGTCTTTCTTTGTAAAACCAGGGACGTAGTAAAACTGACTTCAGGTCTTTTGCAACACAGTAATGTTATTTAAATTGATGACTTCCCTTAAATCATGTACATGGTGTGCTCTAAATATTATCTTTGTACAGAAGTAGAAAAAAAAAATCATAAAACACTGAAGCATCTGCGAGCTTCCAAATATGGTAGCCCAGTAGGCTACCACACAATTCTAAAATTTGTCAGACACTGAGTAATTACTTTTCCATTAATCAAAATGCAGCATCTCAAATGAACCATTCTACGATTGGTGGTTTTTAATAGCTCTCTTCATCAGCGTGTGAACAAGTTTTCAAATAATTGATGCAAGGTCCTCTTGTTTAAAAACAATTAATGATATTTACACATTAAAATGTAATCTTGGTTTGGCTAAGTTGTTTTCTAAGGTAACTTTACAACTGGGCTAGTGTTTAAAAAGATTTAATGCGAAGACTGAACCCTTAGTTAAAATTTAGCTGCAGATTGCTAACAGCTTAACCCATTACATTCAGGATACGCTTTTAGGTGTATTTACTTTCAGGGTTCGAATTTAACTTCAAAGGCACTCACAATTTTTTGCGAGTGCCTTTTGAGCTTGCTTGCAAAATGACAAAACCCACTATATTTTCTAAAATCACATTGATTTTGTTTATTACAAGAGTACAATGGTTTCATTTATGGTTGAATAGTTGGTCTCTTTTGCCTTTCCCCTGAGTGCCACCACCTATAGACAGCTGGTTGAGAATCAAACTCCTTGAGTGGAACATCTTCAATTTTGATCTTTATCAGAGTTTCTAAAGTGTCTGTTTCATGTAGAATGTTTAATGAACGAATACTCGTGACGTAGTACACAGGAAATATCAATAGTAAAGTGTTAATACTAAAATGCTTTCAGTAAGCCTAAACAATGTATATCGTAACATCCCCCTTTCTTCACAAAACAATGAAAGAAAATTGAACTTTGTACTATGCATCAGGCAACTTATACTATTGAAAAGAAATATGAACTTAAAACAGTTTAAGTCAATATGTATATGGTATTAACTCTTACCACTCATAAAAAACAGTGTAGAAAACACTACCATTGACTTAAGGCACTCTTTGTGCATGGTAATACACTAATTCAAATTAAATGTATCAACTATGTTTTCTAACTTAACTAGTTTATGTCATAAGTACATATGTACTTAAACAAAATCTTCATATCTCTTTGGAGGCCTTATGTCTCTTGTCCTTGTTGATTTGGATGGATTTTCAGAATTGATCGCAGGATGTCTGTTTATTGGTTCTGGTTTGGGCGATGATTCCACATGAATGATATTTTCTTTACACTGAGAACTTTTGCCACTCACTTTTACTTTTTCACTAGTGGCTGAATTTTTACTAGCATTTACACTTGATTCACTAGCACTTTGGTTTGCTCTATTAGCTGCTTTTTCTACACACTTTTGATCATTACTATGACACTGATCATTAAAAACACTTTGATCACCGATTATTGACTCCGGAATGGCTTCTGATGTAGATCTGATGTATTTTCGGTTGCGTCTGTATAGATGACCATTTACATCGACGACATAGGACCGTGGTGAATGTTGTTCCACACAGGTTCCGAACCGCCATTTTTTGTCTCGATCATTTGGTAGAGGCGCCATACGTATTGATTGTCCAATAACCAACTCTGGCAAGTCCTTGGCTCCTTTATCGTACTGAAACTTGGATAGCTTGTGTTTCAGCATTTTTTTCTGTAGTACGTTTTCTACTACTTTAGGCTTAAGTAGCTCATCCGCAATTGGTAATGTGTGTCTTGTTCGCCTTGACATTAGGCGCTGCGCTGGACTGCTGTCCATTGTTTCTGTCGGAGTGTTTCTCCAGTCGAGAATTGTTTTCCAAATGTCTCTATTGCTCCTGATCGCTTTCTTCACCAACCCTTTCGCGATTTTGACAGCTGATTCTGCCTTTCCGTTTGACTGACTGTGATACGGTGAAGACGTGACATGGTCAAATTCCCATTGTTGAGAGAATTTATTGAATTCAACACTACATAGTTGAGGTCCATTGTCTGATACGAGAGTGTCCGGAATACCATGCCTGCTGAAATGGCCTTTCAGACAGTTTATTATCGTAGCTGATGTTGTGTCCGGTAGCAAGTCTAATTCCCAGAAATCTGAGTAATAATCGACTGTCACTAAGTAATCAGACTGCTTTAACGTGAAAATGTCCACTCCAACTTTGCTCCAAGGCCTGTCTGGAACATCATGTGTTATTAAAGTCTCTTTCTGTTGCTTGGAACTATATTCATTGCATATGCTGCATTTTTCAATGTGATCACTGATTTCATTGTTCATATTTGGCCAGTAGAGTACATCGCGTGATTTCCTGAGACAGGATTCGACACCCATATGGCTTGCATGTATTCTGGTTAGCATTTCCCTACGAAGAGTCTTTGGCACTACTATTCTACATCCTTTGTAGACCATACCATCTTGAACTGATAATTCATCACGAATGTTCCAATATTCACGAATTAAAACTGGTACTTCTGCTTTCAAGTCTGGCCATCCAGACAGAATAACCGACTTAAGTGTTTGTAGTGCTTCATCTTGGTATGAATGTACTTGAATTTGCTTAAAGCGCTGTTCAGTCACGTTAACTGTTTCCGCAAAGTTAATTGCTGCTAAATCTTCTTGCAGTTTCTGCTCTTGAACGTTAAATACTTCAGCAGTATTATCTTTGTCCGTTTGTCTCATTGGTAGGAACGCTCTGGATAATGTATCAGCTATGTACATCTCTGTTCCTTTCGTGTATTGCAGACATAAACTGTATTTCTGAAGTCTTAAGAGCATACGTTGCAGTCTCTTTGGCGCGTTTAACAATGGCTTTTTGTAGATTGTTTCTAGAGGTTTGTGATCTGTATGTACAGTGACTAGAGAACGACCATATATGTAATGTTCAAACCGTTCACACGCGAATACTATGGCTAGGCATTCTTTTTCAATCTGCGCGTAATGTTTTTCTGCTGTGCTCAATGCTCTTGAGGCAAACGCGACTGGTTGACCTTTCTGAAGCAATGTTGCTCCTAGTCCTGCTTCACTCGCGTCACACTGTAATGTTACTTCTTCTTCCAAATCATAGTATCTAAGAACTGGTTGTTCAGTAACTAGTCTCTTTATAGTGGCAAATGCTTCTTCTTGCTGCGATTCCCAATACCACAACGTATCTTTTGTCGTTAACCTTCGCAAAGGTTCACATGCTTCTGACAAATGCGGTAAGAATTTGGAAAGATATGTCACGAATCCAAGAAAACGTTGTACCCCTTTTAAGTCAGTTGGCTTTGGCATGTCCAATATTGCTTGTATCTTCGTTGGATCTGCACGTACACCACTTGAGGTGAGTACATGACCCATGTAACTAACTTCAGTTTGTCTAAGTTTCAGTTTGTCCTTGTTAAGCTTTAATCCTACAGCTCTTGCTCGCTCTAGAACTTTAACAAGTTTCTCATCATGATCTCGTATGGCTTCTTCCATGGTCTCACCTTGACCATACACTAAGATATCGTCTACGATAACTTCTGTACCTTGTAGTCCTTCTAGCGCTTCATGTTGTCTGCGCTGAAATTCTTCCGGTGCTGATGAAATTCCAAACGGTAGGCGTAACCACCTGTATCGACCGAAAGGAGTCCAGAATGTTGTTAGGTAACTACTTTTTTCTTCAAGTTTCACTTGCCAAAATCCATCTTTAGCGTCGAGAACTGTGAATACTTTGCCTTTTGACACTTTAGGAAGAATGTCATCAATTGTTGGCATCATGTACTTAGAACGCTTTATTGCTTTGTTAAGATCTTTAGGATCTAAACATACTCGAAGTTTATTTGGTTTTCTCACAACCACCATACTACTAATCCAGTCAGTAGGTTCTACAACTTTTGTAATGACTCCTTTGTTCACAAGTCTTTCAATTTCTGCTTTGACTTCTGCTTTCTGCGCGACCGGTACCCTTCGCGGCTGATGCTGAACTGGTTTCATAGTTTTATCTATTTCAATGCTGTAGGTACCTGGTAGGCATCCAAGTCCATTGAAAACATCACTATATTCTTGAAGAATATTTTCTTCTGTTAGTGTAGTTTCAGGTGTTTGTAACACACTGTTTACGACATTTACTGTCATTATGCCTAATTTCACACTAGCTGCTGCCGACAACAATGTTGAGGTATCTTTGCCTTCAATTTCCACAACATGAAATTCAAGTGTTTCTGTCACTTTACCTACGGTACAGTTAATGGTGCATTTTCCAACAGGAATTAATGTTCCCCCATCATACAATTTTAGCTTTGTTTTTGTTGGAGTAATTCTCAGCTTCTTTTGCTTTGTAATGCTTGACAGCACACTGGTTGAAATTACATTACACGAGGCACCTGTGTCTATCTGACATTTGACTGTCTTGTTATTGTTCTGCACCGACATGGTAACATTGACAAACCACTGTTTATCTGTCAAGGCATTCAATGTATATATGGACTCGTCACTGTCTGTTTCCTCCACTATGTTCACTTTAGGTCTCGAACTTTGTAGGCAGACTTTCGCGAAATGGTTTTTCTTCTTACATTTTGAACACGCTTTTCCATATGCCGGACAGTCTTTCTTGCCGTGTGTTCCACCACAGTAACGACACATACTCTGCTCTTTCTGTTCTGAAGTACTTAGTTTGTGTTGTTTCCTTTTGTCAAAATTTTTAGTGACTTTCTGTTTTGACGTATAGTTCACCTCTTCTGTAGAACTGAGTTTCCTCATTTGGTGATCCGCTATCTCACTCGCTCTACACATGTCTACTGCTTTCTCGAGTGTTAGGTCTGGCTCACGAAGCATCCGTGACCTGGCTCCACTGTCTTTAGTGCCTAACACTATTCTGTCTCGAATCATTTGATTTTGCAGAGCGCCAAATTCACATGAATTGGAAAGACCCCTAAGTCTGGTAACATAGACATCTACACTTTCGTTTTGTAACTGATCTGTTGTGTTAAATACGTAACGTTCATATATAACGTTTGTTTTTGGTATAAAGTGTTCCTTTAGTGACTTCAATATTGCACTCACCTTTGCGCGGTCGTCTTCAGGCATGTCTAAATGCTGAAAAATTCGGTAGCAATCTTTTCCCACAACACTCAATAGCGTAGCTGCGCGAATCTTGTCGTCTTTTTCCTCTAGTCCGGTTGCTACTTCATAATTGTTCCATTGAGATTCAAAGAAATTCCAATTATCCCTAAGATCACCCTTTACCTCCATTGGAAAAGGTACTGGAAGCTTGCTGGAAGCCATCTTACGAAGCGCGTCAATAAACCGTGAAATTTCGCGGGAAAAGAATACAAGTCCTGGGAATAATACGCTCAATTCCGCACTTAAAACATGAGAGATCCTGGATTTGCTTTACAATCTCGTAGATTAGACATTCGTTTGTATCTCTGTTGTATTCTTAATGGTGACAATGCTTAATTCAGGCCGCATTTGCTGAAAGTATCGTCCGGTTCCACTTCTGACACCATGTTTCATGTAGAATGTTTAATGAACGAATACTCGTGACGTAGTACACAGGAAATATCAATAGTAAAGTGTTAATACTAAAATGCTTTCAGTAAGCCTAAACAATGTATATCGTAACAGTGTCAGTGTCTCGGTGGCACCTCCAATCTGATTTTATCTGTTTCATCGTAGAAAAGACCCTCCCAGGGGTAGAACACTGGTAAGGTGAATTATTTTCAAAAAGTCAAGGAAATCCGGATCCCTTCTCCTGATCCATCTGGCTGATTGTTTGCCACACCAGGAGAGGATGGAGCGGAGTAAATCGTGGAGTTCCAACAATGTGGAATTTAATGTCACTCCATTGGCTTAAAGCATTAAATTTTACTAGATCACATCCAGCATTTGTCAAGATTATTTCATATCTTCGAAACACAAGGCGTACATCTTCTTTACAGCATCAAAGCATGCCTGTGAATAGCGAGAGGCCAGTTTTTATGATTAAAGGCATAACAAAAAACATGCGGTAAAGATAGGCTCAACTGTAAAGTTTTCCAGTCTGTGGTTTAAGCAGTCCAACACAGACTGAACAATTCTGGCCCTGTTAGCTGCAAGTACTTCATTGGGGATGATGTTTTGCAGTTTGTCGCCACGAAACATGCCATCTGTAATTTCATTGCACTTTGAATTTTTGTCACAGCACTAGAAACTGTTATGTCCTCCTGTTGAAATAATAAACTTACCTTACTTACTTTGTTTAACACATCTTTGACAAAGGCCATATACAACACCATTTTGTGTTGTTTCAGTTTGTTTAGGTATCCTCTTCTGCTCTGTCTTGAGCTTTATTTGAAGTGTCTTCAGCATAGTTTTCCATAAATTTGTGAAATAATTTTGTGCCAATTTTTTAGAAGCTTACTAATAGCTCTAAGTTTGTAGTCAACCCACCTTATTCCACTGGCTTTGTCTGGTTTCAGGAAATGTTCCCCTAATAATTCAGCAATGTCCTTTGCTTCTTTAAATCGTTGTAAGCATTTCAATGACTGTGTCCATGTATATAGATTTGAATGATTCTTTTACAGCAAGTTCAAGCCTGTGGGCCAGGCACCATACAGGCAAAATCCATTCGGCATTGCCTTCCTGTTTCATCAATTGAATGACCCCTCTCCTACCACACATCATAACACTTGCCCCATCTGAACAAAATCCTGTTGTTTTCTGTTTATAGTTACGCAAATCATTTACGAAAAATGCATGACCAATAGCAGCTAATATGCCATTTGCTTTGGTGTTTTCAGGCTCTTCTATTTTAAGGTATTTCATCTTTGGGTAAAAATCTTCCAGAACTTTAACAAATATAACCTCCTTTTCACTATCCGCACTATCTGTGGAACCATCACAAAAAGTGCTAAAATAATCTACATTCTGAAGTAGAGATTTCACTTGTTCATGCAAAATGCCCCCTATGTTCTGAATAAAGATCTTGGCACTCTTATCATTGTAGTATACATGTGTCACCCAACGAAACCCCATTACTTTTTGAAGTTCCAACAAACTCTGAAAAACGGAAAATCTGAAAAAGGCTTTTCATTAGCTGCAACATAAAATGCAGTTTTTGAAAAGTTAATTAAATTGATCCGAGTTCTCAATTTCAATGTTCTGAAACCCCTTCTCCAGATCAGATGGCTGATTCTTCTGTTGCTTTTCTGACGCTGCCTTTGCCTTCAGTGCCCTAGTGTGCATCTCAGGCTTGACATGGTGCACCGCAGACTCTCTCTTTACGGTTGTATTGCCAGTGATGAACTGAAAAAGAGCGATATTTAAATTTGCTTTTATGTAAATTTATGCATATAAATCAGTAGCACATTTTAATAAAAGACTGATTACCATCTTTAGATGGTGTTATTATTTATTAATAAATCACTGAAAACATTTTAAATGCACCCCGCAAAGCTGCAATCAATGTTTACGTTTATAAACACAATAACATTCTTAAAATTAACCTCTTAGTCTTATTATAGTGGGAAAAATTCCAATACACATCGTGACGTCATACATTACCGACCCTATTATACACTATCAGTATCGATTGGTTTATAACAACGCTCGACCAGGCTATTTTATAAACTAGATAATATTTTCTTAACCATTTCCCACATCCAACGAAATCTGCAGTGCACGCAGGAAATATCTTAGAAGAAACATTAAATATTTAGCATATAAAGTAAAACAGAGTAACTAATGTAAACAATCTGTCAAAAAATATGTTTACAATTTGTTTCCCTGCTGTGTATTGCAATTGTTATTGAATCAGTAGCCAATGAATCACGTATCAATGCGCGCTCTTAAAATAGTAACGCACATGTAAATCATGCTCTGATATGCTGACTGTATGACACATGGTTTAAATCGCTCTCTCTGATTAGCTGACTACTAGGCTAACTGAAACCCGCAAATTTTAACATATTTGCATAGACGGGTACTTTTAAATACGTTACTATACAGAGGAATTACTAGTTTAAGAAAGATCGATTTTACCAATAGAAGAGGACCCAGTCTACGGTTGTCTGCTGACTGGGTAATATTCTTAGGCTTCGATGGGTATATTTAAAGTATAAGATCGTTAATGTGTCGTCATGGATGAGGGCGTGTCATGTTTACAAAGTGTGCAAGTCATGCAGTTCACTGTGCCCTTGTCGACCTTCAGATCTAGGTCAGTGTTGAGATCTCTCCTCATCCATTTCCTAACAGTTTTCTCACTGGCTGTGTAATTGCTGGAAGAGGTATTAGTGGACTAGCATCAGAAATATTTGATGCCGCTGGTCGCTTTGTCCATTGTTGACATTGACAATAGGAAGAACTGTAAGACAATGGTGTTTACATATTACACACTGAAGCATTACATAGCCAATGGCAGAGCAGGGCAGGTTGTTGATTTTTGACATTGTTTACCTTCGCACTCGGCAATATTGCAGGGCAGCAAGTGAAATAACCGAAAATTGCCTATATTCCATATTCATTCTAATTTAAAATAATTATTGGAGCGTGACCCTGTACGACTGTGCAGTCTATGTGAATTATTTGATAAACATGCCAGTTTACAAGCTAAGTTTATTCCACTTCCAGCATGCCCACTGAGTTCTGAGATTTTGGGTACATGTACCCACTGCCTTTGGAAATTTGGGGTACACAGTAACAATAAGGGGTACAGATATAATATTTCAAGAATATGTTGATTTTGTTTTTTTTTATCATCTCCCTCTCCACATTCAAAGACAAAAACTTAACAGATTGACTAATTAAACAGAAAGTACAAATTAAGATTATCATTGAAAGTAGACAAAAGTATGAGCAATATCTCCCTCTCCCACAGTGTATTTAAAATGTGTCTGTTGTAGACAAAAAGCAGAAATATCTGCAAAGGACAAACAGAACATATATCTGCATCTGTTCTCTTTCTCTTCAATTCAGGCTCTGTTCATGTACTGGCAAACTGCTTGTCTGGTGATGTTTTATTTTCTGCAAAGTAAAGCATTCCAATATGAATCGGCAAATACCACTGTGTAATCATGTAAAAACAACTTGCGTCACTATCAAATGTCTTTATAACTTCAATTTGAAAAATAAAAGATACGATGGTTACTTTGCCATATAAAGGATCCGAAAAAAGCGCGTCCAAATATGACTCACTATTCAGTAATAGGCCATTATAGGGTAACAAAATCTGGGGAACAAAACCTTACTAAAACATTAATATTTCTATTTCATTTGGTTAATTGTTATGAAAACTGACAGAAAATAGTTTTAAAAAGATAACTTGTTGAGCATCGTTACCATAGTAACGAGTTAAATGTAATGTGTGATGGACGTGACAGAGACAGATTTTTTTCTTTTTTTTTCTTCCAATACAAAAATTAAAGCCAGAACTGATGATATATGACTGTTTACATATATATACTGTATTTATGTTTCTATATAATAAATCATTAAAAAATATAACAATGTAGGTGTAAACTCCATACAAAAAAAAAAGAAAAAGACTGGTGTTACGGCCAAATTTGCCATTCATATTTTTTCTATTTTTCTCCATTGTTAGCTATACTATTATTGATTTTCATTTTTAAATAGCAAAAGACTAATAAAGACTTGAGTTCTAGTGCTGAAAAACCTTTTTAGTTATCTTAATAAATATTATTCAACATCAAAAGCAAAATATGTGATGGACGTTACATAGGACAGAAAACCTGTGATGGGACGTTATTTAGGACAGAAAATACAATTGCATCAAATAAATCCAAAATGTGTCAAGCCAACAATAAGGTTATTGTAAGTGTTGATGGCTGGCCGGACAAAAGTGATCAATCCAAACAGCCCACATTGTAAACACCATGCACAGGTGAGCTTAAAATAACAAAATAAACTAAATTAAATGAAATAAAGACAAATTTATTTGCTTTTATGATATGTTCTTTAAACACAAATTCGGTAATAGATTCTCATTCCTGCAACTGAAACTGATGGAGATTCCAGTTGCTTCAAAATGTTTTGATATTCCAGGAAAAACGCCTTTTCCTCAATAACTCACAGGGAAGCTTTAACTTTCTTGAGGTACTGCACCCATACACCAACTTCTGGGAGTGACTGCATCCCAGGAGGAGTCTGTACAACCTGCAAATAATACAAGGAAAAGGAATAAATTTATTTAAAAAAAAAGATTGTTTTCTCTGGTTAATTGTGTTTTGTTTTAACCCTTTACCAAATACGACAAATCTGCATCAGACAACTTTGAAAACAAATTGACGAAAATGTGCAAACTCCATAAATGTGATTACTAAATAAGAGTTGAAAAGATTATTTCAAAGGGGAAATACTGAGCAATTTCTGCTTTTGCCACAAAGTTTTGATAAGGACGTCTGCTGCAGAGGCATAAGTTAAGCAATTTTCTTTACAGTACTAGCAACTTTCTTTACAGTACTTTGTGCTTTCAGGTATAATACATTGAAAAGCAATAAATTTATTTAAAACAAAGATTGTCTTCTCTGGTTAATTGTGTTTTGTTTTAACCCTTTACCAAATACAACAAATCTGCATCAGACTACTTTGAAAACAAATTGACAAAAATGTGCCAACTCCATTTATGTGATTACAAAATAAGAGTTGAAAAGATTATTTCAAAGGTGAAATACAGAGCAATTTCTGTTTTTGCCACAAAGTTTTGAAAAAGTCGTCTGCTGCAGAGGCATTTAAGATGAGCAATTTTCTAGACAGTACTTTGTGCTTTCAGGAATTAGACATACATAATAAATATATACCGGTATATTAAATTAATAAGTATAAAAGAGTTTTGACACCTAGTGACTAAATGAAGATGACCAAAACTTAATAGTTAACAACAAGCAGCAAATATATATTTTTAGTACTCTCCTGAACTCTTTCATCCATATAAATCGGACAAATATCCCATACTTGTATCCTTTTTGTAGATTCAAATCCGCCTGCACATCTACACTGATCTCTTACAAACCATGTAGATTCTGTAGGCTGATCTGGATATACACCCATTGCACATGGGATATAAGCCATACTGTTCCACAATGAACAGTTAAAAAACTTATAACAATCAACATAACTATTTAAACATGATAACAGAAATGTTTTTTGTTTGTTTGTTTGGAGTTTAACGCCGCTTTCAACAGCTTTGGTCATATCACGGCGGTCAGTGCACCTACCCATGTTTTCCTGGCTTTCCCACACCAGTACTTACACAACATTCTTTCGAAGCCACTGACTACTTTCTCACATAAATCAGAGGTGAGAGGCAATGGAAAAATCGCCCGAAAGAATGTTCGCCACAACCGGGTATCGAACCCGTGACCTCCAGATCACAAGTCAGATATGCTACCAACTGAGCTACCCGGCCGGGTTGATAACAGAAATGCATAAACTTTTTGGCACATGAACTTGGCACTTAAAAG
This sequence comes from Serripes groenlandicus, assembly GCA_031761405.1. Lineage (NCBI taxonomy): Eukaryota > Metazoa > Mollusca > Bivalvia > Cardiida > Cardiidae > Serripes > Serripes groenlandicus. The sequence goes on along the minus strand of JASEVX010000004.1, from coordinate 125,074,514 downwards.
GCATGGTATTTTCTTACTTCCACAGTTTCCTAATAGAAACTGTCCAATCTGGTACCTAAACAAGAAATTGTAGAATGTATGCATTGCATCAGGTCCCCAACATATTGCTTATCTTATAAAAAATGAATATTCACCAAAATTAAGTTTAAGAAGAATGTCCCTATTTGGTAAAAAATGCAAGCCAACCATGCATACCCGCATGCAACACGCGTCGTCTCATTATTGTGAATATTATTGATAAGATATGATCTAGTGTACAAAACTATTTTTTAAAAGGACTTCACACAGTACCCCACTTAATGGTGTCTGAAATTTATGGAAGTCTGATTGGCAATCTTCAAGAAAAACAGCTGGGTGGTCTTATGCTTGTGTGCAATATCTGAATTTAAGGTTGAAGTACAATATGTATGTGGGTCATTATTTGCTCAATGAGTAAGGATTTAGTTCTGGAACAAAAATATGAAAGTGATAATTCAGTACATCTCAGCTTTTCTGTAGTTTAGATGATGTTTACCATCAACAAAAATGGTCATAGAAAGACAAGTTTTTCAGTCTGTTAAATTTTATTCCGGTTTGTGTCCAGCTATTAATGGAGGTCACGTAACATGGACAGACAACATCATATTATTCATAAACACTCTATAACTTATGCCAAATGGCAAGAAACTGTTGAAATACATAGAAACAATCAAAAACATCACTAGCATACAGTTTTTTGGTAGATGAAGTTAATATTAAGGAAATTATGATCTTCATCTCCTGAAATTCTATAATGCGCTAGAGAATTGAATTTCATAATCTTTAGTAATAGTATTATATTCCGTAAATTTCAGTGGAAGCCTTTTTTCAACAACAAATTATCAACATAGCACTAATATTATAGGTTATTGACCCTGTACTGTGAAATCATCGTTGGACCGAGTTCTTTGGTTGACGTTGCCGAGCTTGCGAGGCTACGTTCGCCAAAGATCGAGGTCCAACGATGATTTCACAGTACAGGGTCAATAACCTTTTTATTGCATACTTTCATATTGTAAACTATTTGCTTTACGTTGTGGAGGTTATTTTTATTATCTAGAATTGATAAATCTGCTTCCGAATTAAAAACAAACTGTTTGTTTATATAAGTAGTAATTTTTGTGCAAATGCCGTTTGAATTATAACGGTGACGTAATTTTTTTTTTTGACGTCATGCACGTGCATAACCAACATTTTAGACGCGCGTTTTAGACTGTTTTCATGTCAAAAACGTACTGTTAGCATGAGACAGTAAGAAATTGTCCATGATCAATATATGAGAATTTAACATTACAAAGTCCCGTGAGGTTTAACAATGATATTTAGTTCAGCTATGTTTGTTTACATAACAAAAGTAGTCCCTAGCATGTTAATTATGCAGAATTTTCGCACGTCCTTATCTACGGTCATGATCACTCCTTGACAGCGGTCATGATCGAAAAATCATGACCACTTTCTTCAATGCAAAGTGAACGGGACAATATCAAAGTATGCAATAATCCATAGTATTCCATTCTATGTAAGGTCAATTGTACAATTATTCCACTATTTATTTATAATAGTCCCCTCAGTAGGTTCACGTAACTGGACAGACATTTCCATTAAACATGTATGAAATTCTTGAAATGATGTCTATAAATTGACTAAACATATATGCATTTGACTTATCAAACAGTTCAAACTATTATACTTCACATATAAATAATATATCTATATATTAGGCCTAATAAATAATTGTTTGTTTCTGATAACATGGCCCAAAAAATAAGGTAGCTCTACCTTTAGGTCATAAATAATTTTTAAATATTTTTATTTTTAAGTATTTCTCAACAGCACCATTATGTCTTAAACTGTTCACATCAAAAATTGTTTATCAAACATTGTTTATATTAAAAAGATGCTTTTGCGCTTATTTTAATAATTTCGAATACATGTGAGTAAAAGAACGCTGAAAATACTAGAAATAATTTCCCCGATATCTAACAAAAAGTAAGACGGAAAATAATGTTTGGTGTCTGTCGGTTAACTGGAAACAAACACTTTTTTATGCCATAAAATTCATTGATCTACATAGATATACATTTTAAATAAGTATTCCTGCCCTATATTTGAGCTATCTGACAAATATGTATTGTCTAAAATGTTTAAAACAACTGTCGTCTGGAGGAACTTTTAGAAACAACCAAAGTTGGAGATGGCAATTTTTTAATGACAGATTGCAACGATTCTTGTGAAACATCAGTCTTGGATGGCCACATGTATAGATTGTCTCCGACTTCCTGCATGTACTGCAACAGTACTTCTTCGTCTGTTGTGATCTCTTTGATCTGAAAGTATTTCATCAAAGAATTGTAATGTCAATACATAATTCTTAGAGAGCACAACGGTCACCACACTATACACCAGAACAACTGATATTTTCACTTAACATTCAAATAATCCCGGGACAAATTTGTTCAATGACCATCTAGGCTTGATATTTCATCAAGTTAAAATGTTATGATAATCTTAATCATTTTTTAAGTCTATTTTTTTAAAAAATGTTTTGCTTTTCGAAAATGGACTGATATAAATTTAACAGTATGAACTATTTGATCATTTAATTTTATAAATTATCTATAGGAAACATGGAAACACTTGAAACCGAACAACAGTAAAGTCTACAAATAAACAATTTGAACAAAATACCAACAACAGTAACATCTGAACAGTAAGGTCTGAACAAGTACCTCAGCCACATAGTTAATGCTACGCTTTCCAGCTAACAGGGCGACAACAATGAAGTCTCCAACCTGATACTTGGTCCTAACAATAGAATGATTAGTGTGAGCAACATCCATCATGTGTCATTCTTTACTTGAAATATATACACTTATACTGGTCAGCTTGCATGTCTGTGCAGTCTGATCAGGGTCTGCATTGTTTGCTATTCAGTCATTGACAAATTACGAGGAATACACTGATGGATAGGGAACACTGTAGACCTTGACATGTCTATAAGGATATAATTATACAAGAAGATCTTGGCCTACACTGGTTGTAATGGACAACTAGACTTGGTTCCAGTGCTTTTGTTTGAATGGTGTTTTTACGACCGTTTTAACAGTTGAAGCAATTTCAGGTGGGTTTCCAAGGTGAAAACCAGTAGTAGGCGTTGGGAATTAAGGTACCTTGCCTCTAGGCACCACCAACCGGGCATCTTAGTCCTATAACTTAACCACTGGACCACACAGGACCCTGGTTCCAGTGTAATTAGAGATTAAAGTATAGAATTATACAGAGAAAAGTAGGACTTGTGCATATCAAATCCTGATATACTTACTTATGTTCAGGCAAACAGGAGGAACTTGTCGGCACACATGGATCTCCACTGTTTGAAACGGCTTCAGGGTTAGAAATTAACTCAAGTCCGCCGGTCCGAGACCGTCCGTTTTTGCGGCGGACCTGCTAAGCATTGCAGCTTGCCTGTCCGTTTGACCGGCGTAAATTCTAGTCGAAATTCGCAGCTTACCTCTTTACCACTTTAATCTATCAAAATTCAATTCACAACGGCGACAAATTTATTTTTCGGTTAAATAAACTAGACAAAATCGGTAAATAAATAAACGAAATATCGCCCAAACTTGTTTGAATAAGATATATAACTATTTCGTTAAATATCCATTTTGGTGTACTTTAATGACAATACCCACAATACCGTATTCGGTTTTCCTCAGTTCAAATCGACCACATTGTGAGTTATTAAACGTCAGGCCTCTAAGAGCTAGGTGGATTAAAAACACATAAAAACGTGAGTAAGACCGTTTGTGTTTACTTTATACGATAGATGAATGGTCAAATGTTGTCCCATATGTGTATTTTGGTGTGACAAACATTACGTACACCAGATTCGACCCTGGAAGCGTCGGATTTTGTTCGCATGTTTTGGTGCAGGATTAGGACCAAGTTATATATAGATTTTTGGAAAACCGAGATTATAGAATGGACTTCGATTTAATACCGACATTGTGTCCATATACGGACGCACAGATGTTATTTTTGGAGGTCATTTTTGAGTATGCAAGCTTGAATTCGAACAATGTAAAAATGTATCGCATGGTGCATATATGAGAAATTCTTTCCTGTGTAATAGATTTCCAAATAAGGAGATGAATACGACAGCTTCGAAAAAGCGCGCGAAAAAAAATCACGTGATCTGTTTGCCTGCAAAAATATCACATGGTGTTATTTCTTCAAGTAGAAAGCGATTCCATTGGATGAATCTCTCCTTTTAACTGTCTCGCGAGATTACAAATTAGCGAAGCAACAAATACACACTGATCACGTGTTCAACATACTAGTAACAGTATTTGAGTGAGTTATTTATAGAAAGGTCTACACATCCATGTTTATCTTTCATTCTTTCTTACCATACGAAAGGAAAACAATAGAGCAAAATAAAAAAAATCTTCCAACACTTTTTGCAATAAAATTAATTTGGGTCGGTGCGATTACTTTGGGTCGGTCGTTAAAGGGCAAACAAACGTAATTTTAATTTAGGCCTTGGTAGGCCCTACACAGACTTCACATCTTCGTGTCAGTTAGATAGAGCAAAGGGAATTGAAATGAGAAATTTCTCTATTTTACACAATGTTTTCTACCCTATACAAGACTTTAGAGATTTCAAATTAACATGTATTGATTTTTTATTTGTCGTCTGCAGATTCTGTCATATTGAAAGTCTGAAATTTGTCATTTGGTAATGGGTTATTCCTAGCTAACACATGCTTACCAACCTTTTCTCATCCTCAAGGGGGAGTTTCATAATCTCAAAGTGAGGGATTGGGGTTTGAAGGGGGAGATTTTCAGCGCCATGAATTTAACAGTAGAAATGTTCACAATAGAACGGAATTTAGATAACTATGCAGGGATACATGTACAATGGTACCCATGTACAATACTTTCAATATTTAATATATAGGAAAATAACTAAAAAGACTCATTTTGAGAACGTTTTCTATTAAACAGATTATTTTCAACTGTATATTAACATTTAAGTATTATTTTGGCATGTTTTCAAATCTGTCCTTTGATATTTAGAAATGTTTTAACTGTGGTTAACTAGAAAATCACGCAAGTTGTCTGTTATGTCAAAGACTATCATATTACATCCAAGAAAATAAAAATATTAACAACATTTTAATTTATAGACATACTTTTGAATGAAAAACACGGGTACCAATGGAATAAAGACACATGGAGAAGAAATATACATACATGTATTAATCATTTAGTTGAGCTACACACATTGTTTTGAACTTGTTGAAAGAAACAGCCTTTTATCAGTGACAATATGTTAAAAAGTTGATATTAGAAAATGATTGTAGTAACATTTTTATTCTAACCTAGACTAGTATGTAGCTATTTTAAATATATAGACACATTTTCTTACTTATTATTGCTTGCATTTAACCTGCTTATGTTCCGCATCCTGGTTAACATTTTTATTCTAACCTTAGTATGTAGCTATTTTAAATATATACTAGACACATATTTTCCTCTCTTGCTTATTATTGCTTGGATTTTAACTGCTTGTGGTGTTGGTTAACATCAGGGACCGTGTATATATTGTCCCTGTTAACATCAAGCAGTACATCGTTTCGGTTTTTATATATATTTTTTTTTTGTAAATTTTGTGAAACGGATGTTACATGTAGGACCTGTTGAAGTCATGTAGGACCTGTTGCCCTTGGAAGTGACTGGTCCTATGGACCACCTGTCCCTGTAAGTTAGTTTCTACCCCTGGGCTTCAACCATTTCCTCTGAAAACACGTATTTTTATTAATTTTTAAAAAATAAAAAATAAAATTGTTAGACTAAATATTTCACCATTTCATCAGTCTTTAGAGTTTAAAAAATAAACATTTTAAATTAGTTACTAGCATCGGAGTGACCGAGTTTGGTTATGCAAGACACAATTTTCAATGGCTTTCAGATAGTCCAGTATATGGCTTTTCAGAGTATATTAATTGACATTTAAATTTGCTTTAAATACATGTATATATAGGTTAGTGTGTTTAATTCTGTAAAAATATACAAATTTATGCATTCTTTGTACAACCAACACTTACCAATATTAATGTCGAAACTGTTGTCTTCCAACAATTCTGTCATAATCACATCTGCATCTAAAAAACAAAATTTTGAAAATGAATTTCTTAAGAATTTATTATATAGTGGGAAAGAGTGCAAGACAAATTGCTATTTATTCTCTGCAAGCAATTGTGGCTTGTCCTGCACTGTTTTCAAAAATTGTATATTTGGAAATAAAAAAAATGATGGTCTAATTTTCTGAAAGATAGCTGTACAGAACAAATTGTCACTATTCGATGAGATCAATGGCGACTTCTTCTCCACTGTTTTCAAAAATATATATGTTTGTATTTTATATCATGTTTTTACATTACATAATGTCACTATAATAAAAAAATCTTACTTAAATTACTTATTTCTTGTTACTTTGGATACCAAGAAGGCAATGCAACCACATTACATGTAAATTTATGCATATAAGGTCCTTTTTGTTTGAAGCAGCTCAATTATATTAAAGTGTAAATTTAATAAATAGTTACCAATGCTTATTTCACTTGCTGCTAAACTTATTTCAAGGTCTGGATCTGGCTGTGCAACTAGCACTGGCTGTGCATCTGGATCTGGCTGTGCAACTAGCACTGGCTGTACATCTGGATCTGGCTGTGCAACTAGCACTGGCTGTGCATCTGGAGCAGGCTGTACATTTGGAGCAGGCTGTGCATCTGGAGCAGGCTGTACACCTGGATCTGGCTGTGCAACTAGCACTGGCTGTGCATCTGGAGCAGGCTGTACATCTGGAGTGGGCTGTGCATCTGGAGCGGACTGTACATCTAGAGCTGGCTCTATGTCTGCAGCTACCTGTCCCCTAGCTGCTGGTATAGCTGATAGGAGTTAAGGAATATAAAAAGTATGATAATGGTAACCCATTATTGTTTAACTATTTAATGTTGTATATTTTTTTTAATGAATTAACGCATTGTTCACTAAGTTTTAATTTAAAGGTTGTATGGTGCCTTGCAACTATATCATGCTAAAGATCATATCATGACCATTTCAATAACTTCAACATGGTAAAGGATACTTTTGATGACAACTGAAGCCCAGTCTCCCACAATATGCCGATTTACACAAGGTGACAGGTCACTCTCGGATGTACACACTGCACAGAAACAGGACAGCCATCTTGTTTTGATTGATCCCTTACTGATTCCCCTTACAGAGTGCAGTTTTCTAGTCCCAGGTACTGTTTTGCATTGTCTGTCTTGTCTATCATGATTTATTGATTCAGACCCCACCCAGAGAACTGTTCTCCTATTATGGTTACAGGATCCATTTGGATTAACAGACTTCTTTTCAACCGCTTGTTTGGAAACCTCAAAAAATCTCTCAGCATTATGGACTATTGCCTCTCCATTTGTGACTGCTCTGGCAACTCTAGATTTAATAACACCACCCTCTCCATCGCACCTGTTCTTTCCATGACGTGATCCGTAATACCCTCGTTCCATTTCAAATCCGAAGTCATCGTATGACATGCTTGTGTCCAAGAAGGCAGTTTTGCACTTGTACTGCGCTGCGCATCCATCTGTAAAAACATGAGCCTTATTAATGTTTAGTTGTCTTTCATTGCTTAAATGTTTAAACACAGTGTTCAAAAATTCATGAACTGAATGTGTGTCATGTTGGAGGTCATCTGACACAACATCAACAACTTCTTCAACTACTTCTCCCTGGCATTCAGCACAATTGTAACGAACGACAGTTGGATGTACAGTCACCGAGTCTTTGGCCCAATGGGCCCCCTGAATTTCATTTTGCTGAAAACAAGTATAATTCTCAGCAAAATCAGCAGTAATTACAACGCAGTCTAACGGGACATTTTTGTTGAGCTGCGCAAACTGGTGTTGTTGCCAATGCGCAACGAACAAATGTCCAGACAGAAATACAACCTGTTCTACCAATTCGGCAACCAAAATCTGAGGTGTTCCTTTCCGTAACACGACTTGGCGTTTTCTCATTGCTTTTCCTGTTTTCGGATTTCTTGTGTCCACATTGTCCCAAATTGACCATTCTACCTCCACATCTTTCATCTCTCCGGTCATTAAAGGTTGCAGATGATCAACTAACTTCTTTGTGCCACATTTGACACATTTCCCTTGAACACATGACACCTTATAATGTCCATTTTCCTTTTCACATAAGCACATATCTACAGTCTTATACACATCTTTCAACAAAGAAAGGCCTGTATTGGCTCTGACAGCGAGCTTATTGACACATACTAGTTTCAATCTAACATTTTCGCAATATTCACAAAGGCACTGTAGAAGTGACCTTTGACTCTGTGGTTTCACATCAGTGGGTTTCAGACTGGCAAACTTGGAAAATGAGAGTTTCTTGTCAGGAAAACGTGTTCTCCAATCATCGTACACATGTTTTACAGATTTCTGGAGAACAAACTTTGGTTTGAGATCTTTTTTTATTGATTTTACATTAGGAACATTTATCGAGTTGTACTCTGCACGATATTCCTCCAATACCAAACTGTGTGTTGTTTTGTCAACTGCATCTTTTCTTTCCTTTTTGTCAATGGAAGTGTTTAAATATTTAGAAGACACACCAAGGGCTCTCCCCACATTGTATTTCAGTCCGTATTTCTTCCTAATGTTTTGTGCAACATGTGTGACCAAAAGTTTCTTTACATAACGTTGTGACCTTCCGTTCATACTGCTTATTGTTTCTTTCAAAACATTTAATGACTCAGGATTGTTTTCTTTGTTACACATATGGGTGTCGTCCGACGAACATTTACTACTTTTACTATATTTACATGTTTTTGGTGTCTGTTGGCCTTTTAATTGTTGTCGTTTATGTTGTTTTGCTATTCTGTCTTTTTCCTTTACCCTTCTTAATTTCTGTGGATGTAATTTTTGGCGGTATTCGCGTTTTTTCTCTTTTTGAACTTTCAATCTTTCGGATTCTTTTTCAATTTGTTTTCGGGTGCGAGGAATGTCTTTTGAAGATGTTGCAGGTTGTGTTTTTGTTTTTTTTTGCTGTCTCAACTTTTGCATTCTTAATTTACTTTGCTCACGGTTTTTCTTAATATCTTCTTCAGTCCACATGGCCCTTTTCAATCTCATATTCTCTGCATGTTTTTTCTTTTTCACTTCACGTGTTGTAGCAGTGGTAGCCAGTAAATCTCGTAACTTTGGGACAACCATGTTCAGGACACCTGTGATCAAAACAATATTGCATTCTTAATTTACTTTGCTCACGTTTTTTCTTAATAGCTACTGAATTTACTAAACTTATTGGATGCATTTTTATCCATTTGGAATCACGCAACCCAATTAGAGATGAAATGTTTCACATTTTAAATTATTTTAAACTATTTATATTCAATGGTTGCGTAAATGTACCTTAGATAGATTGCAATTGGAATCAGGGACGGCCTTACGGTTTCAAGCAATAGTCACATACACAGACAGGCATAATTTGTCTGTCCGTGTTTGTGACATTGTATAATACCTTGGTTGATACTTAGATAAAAGCAAAAAAAAAGATAATTATAATTTCTGTACATTTACAAGTTAGTAAATAGTTAAATGAAACATACATCATACATTATTGTATGTTGGAGAGTCGGGAGATGATGCACACAACACAAATAATTTCATGTAACAAAGACAGACATTTATGTCTGTCCATGTTTGTGACCCTATATATCACATATAATGATAATCTGATGTAATCAAATAAACTATAATGGCATTTTTTTGCATTAAATGGGTTGGCATTTTTTTGCATTAAATGGGTAACAAATAGTTGAAATTAAACATTATATGCAAATATTTTTCAATGTAGGTGGCAATATATATAGAACACTTGAAGTCATGTAACTTGGACAGACATAGATTTCTGTCCATGTTTGTGACAATAAAAAATGCATCCAACCATACTCTTACATATATATGCCATTCAGTGTAAATGCCATTTCCATACATTAAATAGATGTTAAAAAGATAAAATATCAATGTATTTTTATCCAGGATAACACGATTTATGGGTACTATAAAAAATGCCATGTTCACGTAACGGGTACAGACAGCTTATATCTGTCCTTGTTACGTTAAAATTATGCAACAGTCTGTCTAAATATGCCTAAAATTACTTGGATGCTGAGTGTTTTCAAATTTTATACGAAAAAGAAATCACCAGATGATTTCAAAATGTATCCGACTTTCTCACAACACAATTGTGCCGTCATATGCAATGCGTACCGCATACAAGCTTGGACAATATATCAATTCACGTAACTCACCAATTAACGTCACAGGGCTCCTTTTCTGGACAGAAAATATAAATACAAAATCGTCACATTTTGCATAGCGTTGTCCTCCATGAACTTGAAACCAAAACAAGGAAGTACGTCTATACGCATGCGCCGGCATGCGCACTTGAACACTGGTGACGTATTTCTATTTCTACACAGGGTTTTCCCAGATAACGTAACACAAATCAATTTGGACAGACATCACCTCGGCAAAACTGAAATTGTTTTTTTCAGTAAAATCCCGCGATTTGAATGAAAATTGTTAATGTCATTTCAAAACAAATATATTTTTCTATGTATCAAGCAAAAAACATCGCGTTAGCTTGGTTTTGATAAGAAAATATAGTTATAAAATATTTATCTGCATTTTGGACAGACATTACGTGAAATTATGGGTGGTTTTTCGGACTTCATAAATAAGTGCAAGATCATAATTTTATATTTATTTCAATGACAAATGCAAATAAAGACGTACTAGTTTACATAACATAATAATAATGGTTTTGACTCTCTATATGTCGTGTATTCAATTTAAAAAAGTGCAAGGGGTGTGACAACCATGAAAACCCATAAATTTGAAGGCAGTTTTGGGAGGTTTTACTAGTCAAAATCACGAAATAGCTTAGATGCAACACCGTAATTGTTTTTAATATTAGAGAAATTGTCACTGTCCATGGTGCAAATTAAATATTGGCCAATATGTGTGAATTTCATGAATTATAGCCAAGTATATAAACCAAGTCTCGGGATTCAATGAGCAAATAATGACCCATTTACTTATCATAAGCTGGTGTATTAACTGTCGTGTCATCCAGGGCTTTTTCGTCTTCTTTCAGGGCATCTTTCAGGGCTAAATCATCGTCTTTCTGGGCATGTTTCTGGGCTAAATCATCATCTTTCTGGGCATCTTTCTGTGCTAAAACGTCTTTCTGGGCATCTTTCTGGGCTTTATCTTCCTCTTTCAGGGCATCTTTCTGGGCATCGTTCTGGGCATCTTTCTGAGCTTTATCTTTCTCTTTCAGGGCATCTTTTTGGGCTAAATCATCGTCTTTCTGGGCATCTTTCTGGGCTAAATCATCGTCTTTCTGGGCTTTATCTTCCTCTTTCAGGGCATCTTTCTGGGGCTTTATCTTCCTTTTCCTGGGCTAAATCATCGTCTTTCAGGGCATCTTTCTGGGCTAGATCGTCTTTCTGCGCATCTTTCTGGGCTTTATCTTCCTCTTTGTGGGCATCGTTCTGGGCTTTATCTTCCTCTTTCAGGGCATCTTTCGGGGCTAAATCATTGTCTTTCTGGGCATCTTTCTGGGCTTTATCTTCCTCATTCTGCGCTAAATCATCGTCTTTCTGGGCCAAATCCTCATCTTTCTGGGCTAAATCATCGTCTTTCAGGGCATCTTTCTGGGCTTTATATTCTTCTTTCAGGGCATCTTTCTGGGCTAAATCATTGTCTTTCAGGGCATCATTCTGGGCTTTATCTTCCTCTTTCAGGGCATCTTTCTGGGCTAAATCATTGGCTTTCATGACATCTTTCTGGGCTTTATCTTCCTCTTTCAGGGCATCTTTTTGGGCATCTTTCTGGGCTAAATAATTGTATTTCTGGGCTTTATCTTCCTCTTTCAGGGCATCTTTCTGGGCTTTATCTTCCTCTTTCTGGGCTAAATCATCATCTTTCTGGGCTAAATCATCGTCTTTAAGGGCATCTTTCTGGGCTTTATCTTCATCTTTCTGGGCTAAATCATTGTCTTTCTGGGCATCTTTCTGGGCTTTATCTTCCTCTTTCAGGGCATCTTTCTGGGCTTTATCTTCCTCTTTCTGGGCTAAATCATCGTCTTTCTGGGCATCTTTCTGGGATAAATCATCGTCTTTAAGGGCATCTTTCTGGGCTTTATCTTCATCTTTCTGGGCTAAATCATTGTCTTTCTGGGCTAAATCATCGTCTTTAAGGGCATCTTTCTGGGCTTTATCTTCCTCTTTCAGGGCATCTTTTTGGGCTAAATCATTGCCTTTCTGGGCATCTTTCTTGGCTAAATCATCGTCTTTCAGGGCATCGTTTTGGGCTTTATCTTCCTCTTTCAGGGCATCGTTCTGGGCTTTAGCTTCCTCTTTCAGGGCATCTTTCTGGGCTAAATAATCGTCTTTCTGGGTATCTTTCTGGGCATCTTTCTGGGCTAAATCATCGTCTTTTAGGGCATCTTTCTGGGCTTTATCTTCCTCTTTCAGGGCATCTTTCTGGGCTTTATCTTCCTATTTCTGGGCATCTTTCCTGGCTAAATCATCATCATTCTGGGTATCTTTCTGGGCTAAATCATCGTCTTTCAGGGCATCTTTCTGGGCAAAATCATTGTCTTTCTGGGCTAAATCATCGTCATTCAGGGCATCGTTCTGGGCTTTATCTTCCTCTTTCAGGGCATCTTTCTGGGCTTTATCTTCCTCTTTCTGGGCTAAATCATCGTCTTTCTGGGCATCTTTCTGGGCTAAATCATCGTCTTTAAGGGCATCTTTCTGGGCTTTATCTTCCTCTTTCAGGGCATCTTTTTGGGCTAAATCATTGTCTTTCTGGGCATCTTTCTTGGCTAAATCATCGTCTTTCAGGGCATCGTTCTGGGCTTTATCTTCCTCTTTCAGGGCATCTTTCTGGGCTTTATCTTCCTCTTTCAGGGCTAAATAATTGTCTTTCTGGGTATCTTTCTTGGCATCTTTCTGGGCTAAATCATCGTCTTTCAGGGCATCTTTCAGGGCATCTTTCAGGGCATCGTTCTGGGCTTTATCTTCCTCTTTCTGGGCTAAATCATTGTCTTTCAGGGCATCTTTCTGGGCTTTATCTTCCTCTTTCTGGGCTAAAATCATCGTCTCTCTGGGCATCTTTCCTGGCTAAATCATCGTCTTTCTGGGTATCTTTCTGGGCTAAATCATCGTCTTTCAGGGCATCTTTCTGGGCAAAATCATTGTCTTTCTGGGCATCTTTCTGTGCTAAAACGTCTTTCTGGGCATCTTTCTGCGCATCTTTCTGGGCTTTATCTTCCTCTTTCTGGACTAAATCATCGTCTTTCTGGCTATCTTTCTGGGCTAAATCATCGTCTTTCTGGGCATCTTTCTGGGCTAAATCATCCTCTTTCTGGGCTTTATCTTCCTCTTTCAGGGCATCTTTATGGGCATCTTTCTGGGCTAAATCATCGTCTTTCAGGGTATCTTTCTGGGCTTTATCTTCCTCTTTCAGGGCATCTTTCTGGGCATCGTTCTGGGCATCGTTCTGGGCTTTATCTTCCTCTTTCAGGGCATCTTTTTGGGATAAATCATTGTCTTTCTGGGCATCTTTCTGGGCTTTTTCGTCATCTTTCAGGGCATCTTTCTGGGCTTTTTCGTCATCGTTCAGGGCATCTTTCTGGACTAAATCATGGTATTTCTGGGCTATTTCATCATGTTCTGTGGCTATCTCGTCTTCTTCCATCGCTATATCATCTTCTGTGGCTAATCCATCTTCAAGGGACTCAAAAGTTGACAGACATACCTCTTCTGATTCATCTAGGGTTTGAATTATGTTGTTAAGTAGGCTGCTGTCCAACGAGAAAAAAGTGTCATCATCAATATAGTCTTCAATTTCAGCATCTTGTTGTGAGTTCTGGTCTAAAATTTGGTCATCTTGTGAATTTTGGTATAAAATGTCATCGTCCTGTTGTATGTTCACATAAGAGCAAGTTTTTAACAGTGGAACGAAGTGATTTGGCCTCCAATCTTTTTCTGGAATGTTTGTATTAATATTGGTCCACATGATATAGATTAGGTTGCCAATTCCCTCCAAACTATTACGGTGATATGGAATAAACCTTCTGTTTAAATCACTCCTCACAGTTTTCCCTCCATAAAGAGGGTAGACTGACAAAACATCCCTTTCGAGTATGCTAGCCAAGGCTGCAATCTGCCATATGCCCATGAAAACCCCACTCCTACAGAGACCAAGTACTTCTGCTCGAAATATTCTCTGCACAGCAATATTGGTTAACCTTTCAGCGGTAAAATGCTCCGAAAACATCGCAAACTGCTTGACAATATTGCTATGAGAGTTTGTGTCTGCACCTTCAGTCAAGAAACTGTTATCAAGGTAAATGTGTTCATGCTTGACCAGCTCAGCAATAATACGAGTTCTCATTTCAAAGTGGTTATCTTTATGGCCATACACAAGAAGACTTGCACACCTTGGCAAGCAATTTCCGTCGCCATAGACAGTTGAAGGAAAAAGACCAGAGTTTTGAAGTTCTTCTGGTACCATGGGAAGAGCATTTTGGTCAATTGTTCTCCTGTGTGATACAAACGATATGTCTGGCAGGTCAGGAAGACTTGGTAGTTCTCTTTCAAGCAGAAGTTGTTGTAAATCCTCGTATGAGTTGCAAGAAATCATGCCTTCCCAGAGTACCTCCATAGATGTTTTATGGCCTCGTTCAGATATTCTTTGGCCGCGTCTGGCACCTCTTGAACCCTGTGGTCCTCCCCTTGCTTGCCTCAATGTTCTTTTTACCTTGGGTATCTGCAGGTTGAGAGTTTGCTCTTTCCAGGCAGTAGTATATGTACCATTATGGCAGTAATCCTGTCCAATTAAGCAGTTTTGGCAAACACATCCAAGCTTCCTAGTACAAATCACACCAGGTGTCATGCCTCTCACCGCATGAAGTTTTCTTGTACCCTTGACACTGGTTTTGATGAGTCTTTCTGGTCGATCGCGATTGATGTTTTCAACTAAAAAAAATCCTGTCTACTGTGATTGCATATGTTTAACATTTTGGGTTGTCTGGTATGTTTTGCTTTCATGCATGAATACATTCCTTTTGCATCAGTTATGATGGCTTGTCCACGAATCACTGCCATGCGAGCAGCTGTTTTTACCACTCCACCTGCCGCATCACAGGGTCCCTTGCCATGGCATGATCCAAAGAAGAATCGTTCCCTCCTCATTCCAAAATCACTGTTTCCAAAACTTATATCTACTAATGGGCCACGAGACTTGTATTGGGAAGAGCACCCATCAGTAAATTCATATAAAACATCAAATGATATAGCCCGGTCTTCTTTTAGAAACCTAATGGCTGTCTGTAAAAAGGTCTGTACTGCATGGTGATCATGTTTTGTGTCATCTGACAGAAAAACCAGGACATCCATTACAGGATGTGTAGATTCCCCACATTCGGGACAGTTATAAAACACTACAATTGGATGGACTGTGATGAGATTTTTCATCCAGTGTGCAGAGCTTATTTCTTGTTGGAAGAATGTTGCATAGTTTTCCGAGAAATCTAGATGCATGACTACTGAATTTGCTGGAACTTGCTTTGATAATGTTTCAAAACAATTCTTCTGCCAACTAGCATTTAAAAGGTGACTAGGCAAAGTACCGCAGTCCTTTTTCATGGCATTAACTAATATTTTGACACTTGATTCAGTTTGAAGGAGGGTCTTTCGCTGAGTTGACTTTTTGCCAGGTTGGCAATACTCTACTGACGCCCAATAGCTCCATGACACAGTGTCATTGTTGGATGCATTAATAAGCTCATCAAAATGTGTTTCTAAAAGATCAACACCACATGATTTACATTCTCTCTGAATACATTCCATAGAATGATACTCAGCCCCTTCTGATTTAGCACAAAGAGTTCTACTTATCAATTCATTATTATTTTTAAATTTACACAATGGTGTACCAAATCTATCGCGCGACTTATTTAGGGCATCTCGTTTTAATTTTGGGTTTGTGCAATATTCGCACATACTCTGGTATAACCTTTTATGGTGTGTTGTTTGTACGTTTTTTGGTCTTAACTTTGTAAACTTGGACTGCGAGATAGTAATATCTGGATTTTTGTCCTTAAATGTCTTGTATACTGATGCAATGGGTTCATCCAGTACTTTCCTTGAGTCAAGTGTCTTTTTGCTGACAGCTCTTTTGTCTGGCACAAAGGAGGCGCTTGAGGCAAAGTGGTCTTGGACCTTAGCTATGACTTCAGGGTCAATACAATCCACACGCTTGCCACGTTGAAGCTGGTCAAGAGATTTTATTTCTGACAAGTTACCACATCGGAGCAGGAATTTATAATTTATTCCAGTTTCAAATGCCATCTGTTTGTAATTTCTTGCTTTCTTTGTACTTTTTAAGGACATTGCCATGCAGCGCTTCACTACAAGCCAACGATCTTGGCGTTTTTCCTTCATCGCTATCATGGTTGCTTTTATAGAATCTGTATAGCATTCTAATCTCTTTTTTCCTTTCATAGGGCTGTTTGAAATACCCAGTTTTTTAAGAGATGCTTTTTTTCTTGGTGATGCATTCTTAACAAGATGCGAAACTACCTGAGCAAATTTATCAGCAGACTTTGACAAAACCTTTTTTAACCTATAAGCTCTTTGTTTTTTAGCGGAGACTGTCAATGAAGGTGATAATTGTGGTGGTGTTAATGGCAAAGTAGCAGTATTGATAATTGTCTTGCTCAATTTGCGCTTGGCATAGCGCAATCTTTCTTTCTCTCGTATCCTTCTTTTCTTTTGGGCCGTCAAATTTTCACGCTGTAGTTGTTTCTTTTCCTTCCAGAATATTTTTTTTCTATTGTGTTCTGTGCGTGTTAGTGCTTTCTTTTGTGGTGGTTCAGCCTCATTTTCTTCTGGTTTTTCTTCTAGCTTTCGTTTCTTGTTTTCTCTATATCTAGCCTGCCTTATTCTACTTAACGACTTTTCTCTATCTCTTACTTCTTCACTGACAAATGTCTGTTTCTTTTGTAATCTTTGTAATTGTTTTCTTTCAACCTCTTTCCTTCTAAAATTGGGATCATTTTTCTTTATATCTCTATATCTTTTGGACCGTTCTGCCGCCATTCTTTTCTTTAATGTACTTGCATCTTCATCAAGCTATGGTTATATAATGGTACATATAACCTTTTTATTGCTTACAAGTATATATTGAAGAAAAATAGAGCAGTAGAATGTGTCAAAAGAGAAATGATCCTGATTTTAGGAGGAAAGAGATTGATTGGAAACAATTACACAGATAATAAAAGGAACAGCCATTTGCCAGTGAAGAGGTCAGAAATATAGAAAATCTTAAGGTAGTATAAGTAAGGCCAGATACAGAGAAAATATTTACCAAAAGCTAGAAGAACAACAAGAGCTTAAAGAGGCTGAACAACCTAGGAAGAAAGGACTGACACGCGCAGAACATCACACACAAAAATGAATACTGGACGCCCAAAAGAAAGGAAGAATTAGGGAGAAACATACAGTTGGTTGCCCTTTGAACGAAAACCTTAAGATCGATGGCTTGCAGTGAAGCGCTGCTATGTAGTTATGTCTTAAAAGAGTTCCAAGAAAGTCAAAAGTTTCAAACAGATGTCCTTATTTCCAAACTTTAGGATCACTTTGCATGAAGCTCCTCCTTTGTCACAAATTGTGCCATACACATAGGCTGTCAGCACAAAGACAATGGAATCAAAGAAAGTATAATATGAACCCGTTTCAACGGTATACAAGACGTTCAATGAAAGAAATGCAGTTATTTATAACGCAAAGATGTATTTATGTGAAATATTTCACAATTTCAAATTAATTCCCAGTTGCGGCACTATGGTCATGGTGAAGTACCCTTTGGTAAGGCACATTTTCTAGCCTAGTACTGGTTTGTTTACCAAGGGATCATGAATAAGTGAACTGTCGTTGCAAAAAAAAGGCTGTTAAATTGAGTTAATAAGGTCATTCTATGGAAGGCATTCAGAGACAATGTGAAGAATGCGGTGTGCAGCTGTAAGATACATATTTTGACATACTTATCGATGCATACATGTATCAAAAAAAAATCAAAGAAACTGTATTCTTCAATGGTTAATTTCAGTTTTGCAGAATAAACACATAATTACTGTCCATGACATTTCATTCACACAACATATACTTTTTGTGTCATCCTTTTCCTATATTGTGCGTCTATTTCCCCACCATTTTTTATTTTTGGGCATTGAATAAATTTCACATTATCAATGGGCCAGGGAGCTTTCACAAAATAGGGGAATCTGCTGTGGTTGTGTGGTAAGCAATAGCAACGTGAATTTGAAACCAGGTATCTCTGCTTTGATTCCCAGTCATACCCTGAGGGTTATAGTACCCTTTGGCAAGGCACATTTTCTAGCCTAGTACAGGTTTGTTTACCCAGGGAACATGAAAAAGTGAACTTTTGCCGTGATATTTATAACTGAAATAATAGTAACCTTATTTTTGGGGCGCACACAATATCATGTGTGGGTGAATTTCTACCAACTTTGGCATCATTATCTTACATGTGTAGGAGTAGGTCGGACAACTTTTTTAAAGTCTAATAAGGGGCATTCCTGGGAAATAGATCAGAAGTTTACCTCCACAATATCATGTGCTGTTGATTATTTATGCAAAGTTTGACACCAATATCTGGTGTAGGAAGAATAGGCTGGACAATATTGGCTGTACGGACAGACAGACAACCCCTCGCCATAATTATAATTTAACCCTTTCCCTCATATAGACGCTTTCTGACGCCTCTGCAGCAGACAGCTTTTTGAAAACATAGTGACAAAAGAAGAAATTGCACAAAACGTCTCCATTTGCCACAATGTTTTCAACTTTAAGTCATAGATCATCTATTCAGTTATAGATATTTTCCAATTTTGACAAAATTTGTTAGAAGTCATCTGCTGCAGAATTGTTGTATGAGGGAAAGGGTTAAAACGGGCATAAAGCCAAATATAGAGTGATTAGGTACAGATATATCTTAACCAAGACGAGAGTAGTATAGCTTGCCTATTCTTTGAAAAGTCAAGCTAAAAAAGCATGAAATGATTTAAGTATCTAGAGAGATGGTAAATTATTTGGAAGACAATTTCAAACAAGAATACCAAATTGCCACAAAATATAAGCGTCAGTAAGGTTATCAATTGACGCATTCACAACTGTTTGAAGTCTATAAAGGGGCATAACTCTGGGAAATAGGTAGTATTCTCCTTTTTTCGGCACACACAATATCATGTGCTAGTGATTTATTCTACTAAGTTTGGCATAAATATCTTATACAGTGTAGGAGGAGTAGGCCAGATAGATGGACGGACAACGCCACAACATAGTGTCACGTTTTTTTTTAAAACGGCGTTTTATAAATTTATGCATGCATTAAACGATTCATTTCCCAGTCTTTATAATGTCAGTCATCTTAAATCCCGTCCTAGAAAACATCCATCACAAAAATTCCTGTCCATTTGTTATGACCATCATGCAAAAGTATGATTTTCTATATAAAGAAACTGAATAAATATTTAGTCATGTATGTTAATTCATATGCATAATGTAAGAAAAGGATTAAATTGAACAGTTGGTTATTTATTTGAAAGACAATTTAAATAAAGGCTTAAAATGATTCATATTCCTGTCTTCATAACGTCCGTCACATTAAATCCAACAAGCATCACAAAAATTCCTGTCCATTTGTTATGGCCATCATGCAAAAGATTGGGTTTTTATACACACAACTCAAAATTAATTTAGCAAAGTATGTATATATAAATTCAAACATATGAATGCAAGAAATAATTCAAGTAAACAGTTGATAATTTATTTGGTCTAAAAATCAATTAAACTCCAAAAAATTTCCAGTCTTCATAACATCCGTCACATGAAATCCAGTCCTAAAAAACATCCATCACACAAATTCCTGTCCCTTTGTTATGACCATCATGCAAAAGTTTGATTTGGGATATATACAGAACTGAATAAAGATTCAGACATGTATGTTAATTCCTATACATAATGTAAGAAAATGATTAAAGTCAACAGTTGGTTATTTATTTGAAAGACAAATTAAATGAATGCATAAAATGATCTAGATCTAGAAAAACCCACTTGTGGAAATTTGTGAGCTTGGAATAAAGTTACTCACAATATTCAATTATCACTCGCATTTTGCGAGTATGCGAGTCCAAATTCGAACCCTGAGCTTTCAAGTTGGGATACGCTAAAAAATGTAGGCCACTTTCATTTTCCTACCAATTTTGCTGGATGACCTTTGACCTGTGCATAAAATGTCATATCTCTCTGCTTTCATGTTGGAAAGTGAGGGTACTCATGCGTAGATATCGCCCGCTAATTTTGAAAATGAAACAGCGAACAAGGAACTGAAAAAAAAGTGGTTTTTTTTACAATTTCTGGCGATGTCGGACAGATCGAGTGAGCGGACCGACGGTTTTTGACAAGGGGAATCCCGAAAACGATAAAGATTTGTAGGGATTTGACAATATCTTGAAGACTGAAATTTAACACCACCATGACGCCATACACTAGTTCTACCATACACTAAATGTGATTACGTAATTAGTCAATGTGCACAATTCGAGGAAAATTGTATGGCTTAATACTTTGCATTGCACCTTATTTTGAGTGTTTAATCCATGCAGAAAAGAAATAATGACAACTTAAAGTGGGGACATGTATTTTGAACCACACTGTACATACATGAATCTTTATCTAAAGATCAGGTAGAACTTTTTTTTTTACCTAGTTTGCATGATTTCCTGTGTTTCAATTTTTATAGAAATATCAATGTAATGGGTTTAAACACAAAATTGATATCATATCAAAGAGAATTTTAAGCCCAATACAATGATGTATAGTTTTATTATAGTTGTTTTGCATCATAAAAGATATATCAGTAAATTACCAAAGGTACCAAATTTCAAAGAAAAAAATCTAGTCTCCAGCTATTCAGAATGGTTCCAGGATGAAATGGGTTAAGAAAATTGTGCCATGTGTTTTGCATTAATTTTAAAAGTATTCAATGTTGAAAGGTATCCTTTTTTGTATTTTGTACAGGTATTTTAAATGTGAACAAAGTCAGTCATGTCACTTTTAACAACTGGTAACTTGATAGAGGAAGGTCATGCGCCTTCCTCTCAAGACTTGACTCGACTAACCCAAGCTTCTGCTTGTAATATTACTCCACAAAGAGGCAGGAGACGCAGTACAGTTTCAAGTGTTATGCATAATGCAGAGACAGTGAAAGAGAAGCAGGTACATGTTTTACTTATTTTACATTGTGAATAGCTAGCTTAAATCAGATTGAAAGTCGTTCAAGGACATACATGTGGGTGTGCAGGCAGGTGTAAACTAGCATCTTTTTTTTCAAGTTAAAAACTGGTACTTACTACTATATCTCTGGCACATAGTAAGGTAGGTTAGAAATGTTCAGATGGGCATATGGTAAACGTTACTTTAATTGTACTGGCAGCATAGATTAGCCAGGGTTTTACCAAACGCAAGCTCCTGCTTCCACAAGAACACAGAAAAAAA
Organism: Serripes groenlandicus; assembly: GCA_031761405.1. Classification (NCBI taxonomy): domain Eukaryota; kingdom Metazoa; phylum Mollusca; class Bivalvia; order Cardiida; family Cardiidae; genus Serripes; species Serripes groenlandicus. The sequence goes on along the minus strand of JASEVX010000004.1, from coordinate 125,052,757 downwards.
CAATGATCTCTTAGATTTTATCATTATGTATAACCGTTTTAAACTAAAAACAATTTGATTCTCAAACTTTGTGGGAAAAGAGAAAAATGATGGCGAAAAACAATCTGGAAACATAAATGGCAGCAAAAGCCTAAGTAGTAGTATGCCATCTTTTGTTCCTAAGCGTTAGAGAATCCGGGCCTCAGAGAATCTCTTTCAGATGATGATCTTGAGTACTGATCTTAAAGTAAGCAAAATAAGGGGAGTGCCCTTACAGATGCGTACTAATATAGATATCACTTAGATAAGTTATCTAATTAAAAAATTCCTTAACACACTAGCTACCCATGAAAGTTCTCACCAGCAATATAACTGAATGCTTATGAAGCTAATGGAAAAAAATAATTTAAATCCTTAACATTTCAGGCAAGGGCAAAAGATTCAAGAGAACAAAGAAGAATTCTACTTAGCCCAGCACATAGATATATCCTCCGTCTTGTTGCAGACCACTTAAAGATAGATGTTGCAGCTATAGAAGATTTCATATTGGATTCCGAAAGGGTACACAGATTCTTTTGTTAATTCTTTGAAAATTAAGTTACTTAATTTTATAAATCTCAGTTTCTAAATTTACACAGTGCTAATCCTTTAATTACCCTCATGCCTATCGGTCAAATTGTTCAACACTGTCACGTGTGTCCCATCTTTCTTTAATCAACAGGCTTAGTTAATCCTATTACCGATTGTTATGGGAGATTAAAGGACTGTCGACACCTGCTGTGAAAAACAACACAATGACAGTGTAAAAATTACACGCTCAAGATTTTTACTTGCTGTTTATCGATTTTCGTACTGCGGTTAATATGCAGCAAAAATAAAATCAGATAATAGGAAATACCAGTTAATTATGCAGCGCTATTTCCAAATATATCGTCGCCAATCATTTATTTCGAAATTTCTTGCATCAATTTTTAGCTCACCTGAGCTTTGCTCAAGGTGAGATATGTTATCGCCTTTTGTCCGTCGTGCGTCAACATCTCCTCAGTAACCAGTGGGTCAATTGAGATGAAACTTCACAGAAAGCATCAATGACCTCACCAGAATTCCTTCACATTTTTGGGATCCATGCAGAATTTTGGTTTCCATGGCAACGAAACGAAAAAGCTTCAAAATTCTTCTTCTCCCAAACTGGTTGGCAGATTTTCAAATAATTTTGTAGAAAGTTCCTTGGATGACCCTCTATAAAATTCTTTCAAGCCATGTTGATTTGTCAAAAAACATAGCCACTAGGAGGGGGGGGGGCTATTTTGCCGAAAGTGTCAGGCCGATTTTTAAATAATTTTGTAGAAATGTTCCTTAAGGGCCCTCTATCAGATTCCTTGAAGCCATGTTGATTGGTCAAAAAACATGGAAGCCAGGGGGCAGGGCTATTTTGCCTTATATGGCTATAGTGAAACTTAAAAAATCTTCTCCTCCAAAAGAGTCAGGCCGATTTTCAAAGAATTTTGTAGAAATGTTCCTAGGGTGACTCTTTATCAGATTACTTCAAGCCATGTTGATTGGTTGAAAACTATGGCCACTAGGGTTGTGTGTGTGTGTGGGGGGGGGGGGGCTTTATATGACTAAAGTGAAAAAAAATCACGTGAGTGATTCAGGGCCATCATGGCCCTCTTGTTTAATTTCTTCGCCATTGGCGAGTGCTAGTGGGAACCCTGATGATGTTATATTTTTCTCTTTTATTGATGCATGTTAAATGATGAATTTAAATGATGAATTTAACCCTTACAGCGCGGTTACCAAGTTAACTTGGTATCGCTAAAACGTGTCTATGTACAAGGTTAACTCGATTTTCAAGGTGACTGCGCACAACCTTAATTTATGGGGAATTCCCACTACCAAGGCACATCAATAATTGCCATCATCCAATCAGAATAGGAATCAAGAATTCTTTCAAATTTGATTGGTGAAGAATCATGGAAACTATCAAAAATAGATTGGATTTCCCGATGATGATTTTTAGCTCTTATTTATATACTGGCTGAAAGCCAGTCGAGCTTATGTCATGGCGAACTGTTGATTGGTTGAAAAACATGGCTGCCAGGGGGCGGGGCTATTTTGCCTTATATAGCTATAGTGAAAACTTAAAAATACTTCTTCTCCGAAAGTGTTCAGCCGATTTTCAAATAATTTTGTAGGAATGTTCATTGGATGACCCTCGATTAGATTCCTTCAAGCTATGTTGATTGGTCAAAAAACATGGCCGCCAGAGGGCGGGCTATTTTGCCTCATATGACCATAGTGAAAACTTAAAAAATCTTCTCCTCCGAAAGTGTTCAGCAGATTTTCAAATAATTTTATGGAAATGTTCCTTGGGTGACCCTCTATCAGATTCCTTCAAGCCATGTTGATAAGTAAAAAAACCATGGCCGCCAGAGGGCGGGGCTATTTTGCCTTATATGGCTAAAGAGAAAACTTAAAAAATCTTCTCCTCCGAAAGAGTCTGGCTGATATTCAAATAATTTTGTAGAAACATTTCTTGGGTGACACTCTACAAGATTCCTTTAAGCCATGGTGGTTGGTAAAAAACATGGCGACCAGGGGGTAGGGCTTTTTGGAGATTTAATTTTTGCCTTATGGCCGTGGAGCGATACTGGCCCTCTTGGGCCTCTTGTTGTTTAAATAGACGTGTATCCCAAACGTCCCAGTTATGACCAACATATCAATGACTTAAGAAATATCACTTCTCCTTCAAGTTCCCCCACTTTTCCCTAAATCAATGTATGCCATGCAAGTTTGCCCATGAAAACGTGTTAAATTAATGAAATAAAATTTATTTTATTTAATAAAAGTAAATAAATGAATAAGCATTCCTGTTAACGACAAATACAAAACTCTGACAAAAAATCCTCAAATTTTGACCAGGAATTTCAAAATTCTTGGAATTGACCCTTAATGAAAAGCACTGCTCCCCCAAAGGTAAACCTCAGAGATGATCCTTTGATTAAAATCTACCCAATACTCATGCTTACCAACCTTTTCTCATCCTCAAGGGGGAGTTTCATAATCTCAAAGTGGGGGATTGGGGTTTGAAGGGGGAGATTTTCAGCGCCATGAATTTAACAGTAGAAATGTTCACAATAGAACGGAATTTAGATAACTATGCAGGGATACATGTACAATACTTTCAATATTTAATATATATTAACAACATTTTAATTTATAGACATACTTTTGAATGAAAAACACGGGTACCAATGGAATAAAGACACATGGAGAAGAAATATACATACATGTATTAACCATTTAGTTGAGCTATACACATTGTTTTGAACTTGTTGAAAGAAAGGGCCTTTTATCAGTGACAATATGTTAAAAAGTTGATGTTAGAAAATGATTGTAGTAATTTTCAGTACATTTATCCTCATGATTTGATTTTAAAAAAAAGAATTTTTTTTTTTTTTTTTTTTTTTTTTTTAAATTTTCGAATTTTCGAAAATCGTGAGTTTCTCCCTCACGATCGTGGGAGTGGGGTTACGCCCTTCAAATCGTGAGACTCACGATTGAACATGGAGGGTTGGTAAGCATGAATACTAGGCTAGTGAATGGCGCTATGCTAAAACTATGCTTTTATATAAATTTTGATACTCAAGTGTTAATTCATTCTGCAGTATACCAAAATATTTGACACCTTTATGGCGAAGAATGGGATGAGATGTTTGAAGTTTTACTACCAAGAAGCTGTAATGCCTGGATTAGAAGGTAATTTTTGTTTATAACCATGTCATACTTTGAGGTTTTGAAAAGATTTTGGAAAAAAGTTGTGTTTCAAAATTTATCATTTCTCCTTATTTCAAAGTCAGTTTTCAGATCGAGTATGAAAGTTATGTTATAAATGTATTATCATTTGTTCATATTCTTTTCTACAGGTGCTTGAAGGTTCTAAAGACTTTTTAGCTCACCAGAGCACAAAGTGCTCAAGGTAAGTTTTTGTGATCGCCTTTTGTCCGTCGTCCGTTGTCAGTCGTCCGTCAACATTTGCTTTTTAACACTCTAGAGGCAACATTTTGCATCCAATCATCATGAAAGTTTATCAGAACATAATATCTCCATCAAATCTAGGCCAAGTTCGAAACTGGGTCAAACTGTCGGGTCAAAAACTAGGTCACTAGGCCAAATTTAAGGAAAATCTTGTTAACAAAAGAAGCTGCACTTTTGGCTTGAGCATGTTGAAACTTTGTCAGAATGTTTGTCTAAGTGATATCTAGGCCAAGTTTGAACATAGGTCATGTCGTGTCAAAAGCAAGGTCACTAGGCCAAATTGAAGGAAAATCTTGTTAACATTCTGGAAGCCATATTTTAAACTTGAGCATGTTGAAACTTTGTCAGAAAGTTTGTCTTGATGATATCTAGGCCAAGTTTGAAACTGGGTTATGTCAGGTCAAAAACTAGGTCACTAGGTCAAATTTAAGGAAAATCTTGTTAACACTCTGGAAGCCGCATTTTTGGCTTGAGCGTGTTGAAACGTTGTCAGAATGTTTGTCTTGATGATATCTAGGCCAAGTTTGAATATGGGTCATGTCGGGTCAAACACAAGGTCACAAGGCAAAATTTAGGGAAAATCTTGTTAACACTCTGGAAGTCACATTTTTGGCTTGAGCATGTTGAAACTTTGTCAGAATATTTGTCTACATGATATCTAGGCCAGGTTTGAATATGGGTTATGTCAGGTCAAAAACTAGGTCACTAAGCCAAATTGAAGGAAAATCTTGTCAACACTCTGGAAGCCGCATTTTAAACTTGAGCATCTTGAAACTTTATCAGAAAGTTTGTCCTGATAATATCTAGGTCAAGTTTGAATATAGGTCATATCCTGTAAAAAACTAGGTCACTAGGCCAAATTTAAGGGAAATCTTGTTAACACTCTCGAAGCCACATGTTTGGCTTGAGCATGTTGAAACTTTGTCAGAATTTTTATCTTAGTGATATCTAGGCCAAGTTCGAATATAGGTCATGTTGGGTCAAAAACTAGGTCACTAGGCTAAATTGAAGGAAAATCTTGTTAACACTTGAAGCCACATTCTAAACTTGAGGATGTTGAAACTTTGTCAGAAAGTTTGTCCTGATAATATCTAGGTCAAGTTTGAATATAGGTCATATCCTGTAAAAAACTAGGTCACTAGGCAAAATTTAAGGGAAATCTTGTTAACACTCTCGAAGCCACATGTTTGGCTTGAGCATGTTGAAACTTTGTCAGAATTTTTATCTTAGTGATATCTAGGCCAAGTTCGAATATAGGTCATGTCGGGTCAACAACTAGGTCACTAGGCCAAATTGAAGGAAAAGCTTGTTAACACTCTTGAAGCCGCATTTTTAACTTGAGCATGTTGAAACTTTGTCAGAAAGTTTGTATTGATGATATCTATGCCAAGTTTGAATATTGGTCATGTCCAGTCAAAAACTAGGTCACTAGGCCAAATTTAAGGAAAATCTTGTTAACACTGGAAGCCACATTTTTGGCTTGAGCATGTTGAAACTTTGTCAGAATGTTTGTCTTAGTGATATTTAGGTCAAGTTTGAATATGGGTCAGGTCAGGTCAACAACTAGGTCACTAGGCTAAATTGTAGAACAATCTAGTTAACTCTATAGAGATTGCATTTATGACTTGAGCAGCTTGAAACTTTATCAGAAAGTTTGTTTTGATGATATTGCCATTGGCGCTGAAAGAGTAAAGTCTTAAATGGCCCATTCTCAGGTGAGCGATTCCAGGGCCTCATGGCCCTCTTGTTTAGATACTAAGTACATCTTTGACCTGTACTCTAAATAATTAATTATTATTAGAAAAAAATGATTTAAATGTCTTGAACATATTACAATTGGGTTTGCTTAAAAACACTAAGTTATGACACATCTAAAATAAAATAAATATTCTGATGTTTTAAGTATGTTCAGTTTCTTTATTTTGACTCTCATTTATGTTTGTTTGTTTTATGTACGAAGACAAAACAGTCCCTATTAGACTTGCAGCAGACTGTTGTGTGTCAATATCCAGATAAAAATCACGTAAAATTCTCCTTTAAATAGCAATTTTAACTTACTGAATGTTATTTTCATGCTCAAAGAGATGTCTTGGTTTGTGAAGAATTCATCTAATAATGTTTAACCATATTTATCTAAAATATGAACTGTTTCTAAACTAAAATTGTTGATCACGTGACTAGCGAATACCGACTGTGTAGATCAATCTCCTTTGCAGAGAGTCGTTCTTTACACTCACTTAGAAATAGTTAATTATAGGTGATTTAAAATGTTTATTTGGTTCAAAACAAAATGAAGAAAAGAACAAACTGAGATAAAACTGGTTTTAATAGAAAAATGACTGAATGAACACTCTCAGCCTATAAAGAGAGTTTAAAGAACGACAACTCTGTGAAGAAGAATGGTTCTTGAATCGAGTCTTTCGTACATAATTATTTCATCCTTGACACTTTTAAATGTGTCTTAGATTCCCTACATGCATTTTGCTTGCGATCTGCATATTGTTATGCATCATTGAAACAAGGGCGCTCATCATAATATAATTTTATAACATTAGTAGTTTATTTTCATTATAAAAAAAAGGAAGGAAATAATTACAATAAATTAACATGTTGCAGAGTTTAGTTTATGTTCGATACTAAGTTTGAAATTTAACTGTTTAGCTGATATTATATATATGTGAGGGTGGTCTAATTCATAAATATTGGAACTACATTTTAACATTTGTCAAAGTATGATATAATTTGGATGCCAAGCTTATATCATTTTGAGAAAAAGAGAAAACTCAAGTTTTCAGGGAATTAACCCTTTCCTCATTGTTTTAAAAGTAGATTGCCGCCAAAGGTGTCCAATATTGACTTTAATCCAGGGGAAAGGTAAAATGACGTGCTATTGCATGCAAATCCTAAATTGTCTGTTTTGTGGTTTTATTGATGAATAATAAAATTTAAATATTCTGACAAACATCTTGAAAAGTGTATGTGGAATTCACGAATCTTATAATTATTCCTTAATGAAAGCACTGTATACATACTAAGACTAATGATTGGCATGATTACTCATTTCCATTACTGTTTATGATCAATAATTAGTTGGCTGTGTGTATGGTCAACCTACCATAGAATGGAAATTGATCATAAACAATGAAAGGCTTCAATTGTATTTCAATGAAGGACATTCACTTCCTTGACCAAAAAATGCAAGTTATGATACATTTTCACTTATAAATATATTGAGACAACACATGTTATTGTATAATGTATATCAATGATATACTTGAGTTGTAAATTCTTCACAGATCATTAATTATTAGCTCCACTGGCTGACAGTGATTCTGTCACCTGTGAGTTCCAAGTCCTGTACTCACATTTTTAGGGTGAGCTTTTGTGATCGGCCTTTGTCCGTCGGCCGGCATCTGTCCACAATTTTTACAAAACCTATTCAGTAGCTTGATATACATGAGAGCTCGGTTCCTTTCGAAAACCAGCCAGATCCGTCATGCATGACTGAATTATTGCCCTTTAAAATTGGCAAAATTGTTATATATGACTTTGTGAACACAATAAAAACTTCATTTATTTGTCACATGTCCTTTACATTGGCAGTATTGACACATTGTTGGATGATGAAGATATTGAAAGCAGAAATTCTACCTTTACATTCTCTACCTCTAAGTATTTTTCAAGATAAAGATTCAGAATGTTCCTTAAGTGACCCACTATCAGATTCCTTCAAACCATGTTGATTGGTCAAAAAACATGGCAGCCAGGGGGGCGAGGCTTTTTTGCTTTATATGGCTTGAGTGAATCTTATGGATTTTCAAATAATTTTGTACAAATATTCCTAGGCTGACCCTTTATCAGATTCCTTCAAGCCATGTTGATTGGTCAAAAACTATGGCTGCCAGGGGGCTGGGCTTATAGGAAAATTATAGTGAAAAATAAATAAAATCAGGTGAGTGATATAGGGCCATCATGGCCCTCTTGTTCATCAGAGACTCATAATGAGAAAAGCTTTCAAGTCCATGGAACAATTGAGCAAACTTATAGTACAAGGGACTCATTTTATGAGTCATGAGGACTCATACTTAGAAACGTATTAAGATATCATTGTGAACGTGAGAAAACTCATCCCAAAGATATATTTTATCGGTTTCTGTGTTTGTGTTGAACTGAAAGTTGACTTTTTAAGTCAGTGCATTTTTTATATAAAACTGCAGATTTGCCATTAACTTAATAAAACTATGGCAGGAAAGTATCTTCCTGACTGAGGTATTTAGTTTTTAGCTCACCTATGCACGAAGTGCGAGGTGAACTTTTGTGATCACTCACTGTCAGTCATCATTGTCGTCTGTTAACAATTTCCTACAAATGACTTCTCCTACTAACCCAATGGATTGATTTCAAGATAAGTTCACAGGAATGTACCTTAGGTGGTCCTCTTTTAAAGTTGTTCAAGGAATTTAACTCAAAGTAGAACTTTGGTTGCTGCAGCATCAGAAAAGGGGAAAATTGCCAAAACTTTAAAATTCTTCTCGTCCAAAAGTACTGGTCTGATTTAAAAATAATTTTGCGCAAATGTTCCTTGGGAGACCCTCTACCAAGATTGTTCAAATTATTCCAATCTGTTAAAAAACATGGCTGCCAGGGGGGCGGGGCTTGTTTTCCTTATATGTAATATGGTGAAAACTTTTAAAAAAAATATTGTTGTACAAAATCACTGGCATGATTTGAAAATGATTTGGCACAAATGTTCCTTGTGTGACCCTCTGACAAGGTTGTTCAATTTATTCTGATCTGTTGAAAAGCATGGCCACCAGGGGGGTTGCTTGTTTTCTTTATATGTATAGAGTAAAAACTTTGGAAACTTTTGAAGTTCTTTTAACCCTTTTCCTCATGAATATGAAGGCTTTTTAAAAAACATAGTGACAAAATTAATGAAGAAATTGCTCAAAACAAGCAATTTCACCTTTTGCCACTATGTTTTCCACTTTTAATTGTAGGTTATCCATTTAATTATAAACAGAGATTTTCAATTTTGTGACAAAATATGTTCAAAGTCGTCTGCTGCAGAATTGTCGTATGAGGGAAAGGGTTAAGTCAGGTGAACAATGTTTAAATTATATTGTATACAAGTATCCTATAATTATACCAATTACATTTTTTTTAACTACTAAATAGTTCATAAATGACCATTTTTGGCAGTATAAGGGTACACTTTTTTTAAATTCAGTGCTGACTCATGATTCTAAATCAAAAAGCATACACTCAAAGATTGCACAGAGTAATAGACATTATTTATTTATTCATAAGATTGCCTTTTTCCTCATTTCCAGTTACATTATAAATAAAATTATCTTCTTTTGACAATTTATGGGTGATAATGAATTATTAATACATAAAAGAGCCGTCATATACATAAACTGAAAAACCCTTACAAATTTCATTAATATCCTACAATGACTAATTTAGTGTTTAGATTAATTGCAGCCATGTTTAATGGTGAAAAATCATGGGCATGCCATGTCGATTGGTAAAAAAAACATAGGCACCAGGGTGCCATTTATGACTAAGGTGAGAACTATATAAATCTTCTCAGAAAATTTAAGACCGATTTGCAAATTATTTTGTAGAATTGTGCCTAGGTAGACACCAGGGCTCTGTAAAACCGATAAAATGCGGTTTAAACTGATTTTTGAACTCGGCTGACCGTTTTCAATCTTAAAACTATTAACTAAATCGGTCCAGGAATTTTTATAAAGCTAACAATATAACACCTCCGCTTCAGGTCACTTTGTAAACAGAGTCATCTGTACACCTTCGAGATAGTCACTTACTGTGACGTTAACAGGATTATCGATCCAATTAAGTTTGACAATCATGCATACTGATAGATAATGCCAATTGGAATACCTCGGTAATGAATGGATGAATGGAACTACCCGAAGAAAATCCCATTGAATGCATGCAGTAATAATTTCATGCATCTGATTGGCTGTTAGGGTTATTAGGGAATTTCCATAGGTCACATGACATTTGTAACCCCTTTCAAGATGGCATGGAAAAAGTGATATATACGAAACGTTTCGTAAAAATAAATTTGTCACTGTATATTTTATAAGGCAGAAGTTTTAACTTCATTTCATTTAATTTGTCCTTCGATACATTAATGTAAGGGCTCAACGAAATATACTTGCGATGTTCAAAAAGTCAAATGACCGGCTTGGCAACGCTAATTATGTTGACAAAGAGAACCGGGTCAAACCGGTTCATAATTACTCAGCTGGGTAAATGTTCTTACCTAAAAAATGGCTTTCTCTAATTATTTCAGTCATGGTAATTCCAAAACAACAAAGACCTTTTTTGTAGTAAATTTTTATTTTTATCTAGACAAAACGAAGTTAACCGTACAGATATGAGAAATGTATCTTCTGTGCAAAACCAATAATTTTCTAGTACGTACGGGTCGAACAATCTTAAGTACGAACGAGCAATGTAAACACACATTGTAAACAAACATGCGCAGTTATGTTCGTCTGCACATTTTGGAAAATTATGATTTGTTAAGTACTTCTACATTGACATTAACGAGCGATGAATCTGTTATGCAACCATCTATGCAATGTAACCTTCAATAACATGAAATTTGTGTATATTTGTTTTTAAAAGAGTTTCAATGTAAACAAAAATAACGGGGGGGGTGTGTGAAAAATATTCTGGACCGATTGAAATTTCAAAAATTTTGGAGCCCTGGTAGACACCTTATTAAATTCCATCAAACCATGTCAATTGGTAAAGAATTATGACTTACCCGGGTGTAGGGCTGTTTTACCCTTAATGCTTGTATAATGAAACATTTGAAGATTTTCTCATTAGAACATACTGGATTGGTTTTCAAATTATTTCATAGAAATGTTTGTACCACAATTAGGCAAAGATTCCTTCATTTTTATTGGTAAAAAACATGGTTGCCATGAAAACTCTTCTTCTCAAACATAATAGCCTAATTATAAAATTATTTCATATTCCTGACCCTTAACCAGATTCCTTTAAGCAATGTTCCTAGGATCCACTCAGCTGTTTTGCAAAGAGATATAAAAAACTTAGAAATCTTCTTTTTGAATACTAATTGGTAAATAAACATTTCTTTGGTGACCTTCTAAGTCATATTAACTTGACTCGATAAAATTATTTGATGGAAGTTATGAATTTTGTTTTATTTGTATGTGACTATGTGTGGAAGAGACCTATTTATTTGATTTGTAAACAAATATTTTTTCTTAGATTGTGGTAGAGTTTTGCCAGGAGTTACTAAAGGACAACTGATAAAAAGATTGTTCATCACAAGTGGGACTGGAGAGAAATTAGCTGGAACTTGTGTGTATTTCTTGAGAATAAGAGTTGATGTTGCGCTGACAATAAAGAATATTTATGATGTAAGCTGCATATTCTGCATATTATCTAAGTACAATCAAACTTGCGATCAGCAGCCACCCAAGGGACATGATAAAACTGGCTGTTTAAGACAGGTGGCTGCTGATCACAAATTTCATGACTTGGTCTGATTTGTTCAAATTTTGTCAGTTCACATATTACATGTAATTGTTAGGAAAGTTATCATTTACATTGAGAAAAGTAAATTATCTATTTAAACTAAATTTGGATAAAACATTTATGGGGAACTTTGATGTTGACAAAAGTTAAAAAAAAATCTGCATTTTCAACAATGTTTTCAAAAATTGTCTTCTGCAGAATTCATATTCATATGTATATGGAAATTATTTCAAATGTTTAAATGTATTGCTGTTCATTTACAACATATCTCACAGCAGTCTGACATGCCCATTCTGCCAAGAAAATTTATTTATTTATAGAGCTAAACATTATATTTAAACATTGTTATGAAGATTTGTAGCTTTTATCTATCAATTATTTCATTGTGCTATCTACTTTTTGGTTAAAACCGACGTACATAACTAACTTCACAACTAACTTGACTTTCAAATATGTTTTATTTTAATTTGAAATTCGCCGAACGTAAAGTGACCGTTTAAAGCATGGTGATTGCATGTGACCGCTCACACAAGTTTGACTGTATACACAATTTGAATTATTGAAATAAGATTTCTCAGATTAAAGAAACTCCAAATAAGCTAATGAGTTGAAGATTAAACAACTCATTTGATGTCTCTGCAACAGACAACTTGTAAAAACAGTACTTGTGGAAAAGCAAAAAAAAAAGACTTGTACAGTTTTTCAATTCCAAGTTTATTTTCTATTCTGTCTCAAAATAAAGCTCATTCTTCTAAAGTTCATTTATACTAATGTTTAAGGTTTATTTTTGTGACATGCTTGGTATGTTAATTTTAGAATAACTTTTTATCATTTTCAGGAAGTGAATTTTGGGGTATTAGATATGAAAGGTGTAGATGGCATTTTGAGTATGTTTGAAATGGTTTTCTCTAGGCTTTATCAGCCAATGCTTCAGTCCCTTGTTAACCAATGGGGAGATCTCAATACAACACCTCAAGGACGCAAAGCCATCAAACAGTTTTTGGATAATTTGCAAAACTTCATTTTCTACCTTGACAGTATGTATATAAATCTTAAATGATCTTAAGTCTGTAGACAAAATCAGCTTTTAAACCTGTTGACTGGAAGAAGCAACTGCATTTTTAGCTCACATATGAACAAAGTGCAAGGTGACCTTTTGTGATCACTACCGTCCGTCGTCCGTCCGTTCAGATTTTCCTACAAAAAACTTCTTCTCTCCCTAAACCGATTAACCAAATTCAAAATAATTTTACAGGAATGTTCCTTGGGTATCTCTTTCAAACTTGTTCAAAGAATTCTATTCCATGCAGAACTTTGGTTGCCACAGCAAAAATAAAAGGGGAAATTAACCAAAACTTAAAAAATCTTCTTGTCTGAAAGTAGAACGCCCACAACTTTTATATTTGGTATGTAGCATCATCTAGTGAACCTCTACCAAAAAATTTCAAATAATAGCCCTGGGGTAAAAAATGGCCCCTCCCCGGGGGTCTATTGTTTTACATAGACTCATATCTATAGAGAAAAAACTTAAAAAATCTTCTTGTCTAAAAGAAGAGGGCCCAGGCCTTTTGTTATTTGGTATGTTGCATCATCTAGTGGACCTATTCCAAGTTTATTCAAATAATAGCCCTGGGGTCAAAATGACCCCTCTCCTGGGGTCTATTGTTTTACAAAGACTCATATAGAGAAAAAACTTAAAAAATCTTCTCGTCTAAAAGTAGAGGGCCCAGGCCTTTGATATTGGGTATGTAGCATCATCTAGTGGACCTCTACCAAGATTGTTCAAATTATAGCCCTGGAGTCAAAATGACCCAATCCCGGGGGTCACTTGTATTACATAGACTCATATAGGGGAAAAACTTAAAAAATAATCTTGTCTAAAAGTAGAGGGCCCAGGCCTTTGATATTGGGTATGTAGCATCATCTAGTGGACTTCTACCAAGATTGTTCCAATTATAGCACTGGGGTCTATTGTTTTATACATAGACTCATATAGGGAAAAAACTTAAAAAATATTCTTGTCTAACAGTACAGGGTCCAGGCCTTTGATATTGGGTATGTAGCATCATCTAGTGGACCTCTACCAAGATTGTTCAAATTATAGCCCTCGGGTCAAAAATTATCCTTCTCCTGGGGTCACTTGTTTGACATAGATAGGGGAAAAACTTTAAAGATATTTTTGTCTAAAAGTAGAATGCCCATGCCTTTGATATTTGGATGCAGCATCATCTAGTGGACCTCTACCTAGTTTGTTAAAATTATAGCCCTCCCCAGGGTTCACTTGTTTTACATATACTCGTATAGGGAAAAAGCTTAAAAAGTCTTCTTGTCTAAAAGATATTTGGTATGTAGCATCATCTAGTGGACCTCTACCAAGATTGTTCAAATTATAGCCCTGGGGTAAAAAAATTACCCTTCTTCAGGGACAATTGTTTAACATAGGGGAACAACTTTAAAAATCTTCTTGTCTAAAAGTGGAGGGCCCAGGCCTTTAATATTTGGTATGTAGCATCATCTAGTGGACCTCTACCAAGATTGTTCAAATAATAGCCATGGGGTCAAAAATTACCCCTCCCTGGGGGTCACTTGTTTCACATAGACTTGTATAGGGGAAAAACTTTAAAAATCTTCTTGTCTAAAAGAAGAGGACCAAGGCCTTTGATATTTGCTATGTAGCGTCATCTAGTGGACCTCTACCAAGATTGTTCAAATTATAGCCCTTTGGTCAAAAATTACCCGTCCCCGGGGGTCACTTGTTTTACATAGACACATGTACGGCAACCTGGATCATGTTGACAAAGAGAACCGGATACGGGAACCAGTTCATAATGATTCAAACAGTCGAATTGGCGAACTGACTGAGTTAGTAAACTGGGCTGGCAACCCAATTCATACCGTCCGATCTGGGAAACCAATTGATCAATTGGGTAAAAGTATACGGGATGCGTTCACGATTTGAAGACACTACATATGGTGTACATTTATGTGCGTTTCTGGACACATATGAGCATGCACAGACATTTCTTGATTTTGATATCAAACGCCATTATAGAGATGATAGATTACCCGTTGCGTCGTCGGAGTTCACACGCACTTTGAAAGAAAGCTTGTAAAATCGGTTTCAAAAAATTGAGATATGGGATGCTCTGTCTATTTTTACACCGGAAAAATTCCCAAAGTCAGTTCAGGAGAAAGCTTAATTTAGACTCCAGAAACTGACGCTTCTGTTGAATCATTTTGGTGAGCAAAGGGGTAGTGGCACTCACCCCATAAATATAAATGATACAAAACAAGAATGGTCCCTTTTGAAAAACCACATGTTTGCTAAATGTGGGAGACTAAGATCAGAAAAGCAGGACCGCGTGACTTCGTCATTACTCGTCGAAGAAATGATTTCATCAGAACAGTTTGGAAAGTAATATCCAAGCATGATCAAGCTTATGGCTATCAGCAGAGTGCTACCTGTTAGTTCTGTGGACTGTGAGCGAGGTTTTACCAAACAAAACCTCATTAACACCCGTCTTCGGTGAAGTCTAAGCATCGATATGCTTGACAAATTAATGCGTGTTTCGATCAATGGACCAAAACTGCCAGCATTTAACCCATTGCCTATATTTTGCAAAGGGCGTGCTGGATTCTATGACAAACGTAAAGGAAGGCATATCTTCAAAAACACAACAAAGAATTATGGTTGATATATTTTGTCCTGGTAATTCCAAAACAACAAAGACATTTCTATTTTAGTAAAAGGTTTATTTGTATGTAGACAAAGCAATGTTAACCGTACAAACAGAGCAGTAAATAAGAGAATTTTATCTTCCTAGCGCCACCAATCATTTACTAGTAAGTACGATATTGGATTACGGGTCAAACACTTTTAAGTACGAACTAGCAATGAAAACATGCGTTGTTATGTTTGTCCGCATAAAGTACTTCTACATTGACATTATCGAGCGATGACACTGTTATGTAACCATCTAGATGTAGGGTAACCTGAAATAAACTTGAAATTCATGTATATTTGATTTAAAGTGTTCAAATTTAATATTTATAAAAACAAAAGGGGGGGTTACAGTTAAAAACATCATGAAATTGACAATCTGAGCGGAACGTGATTGGATCGTGAGCGTGATTGGAACGAAGTTGGAACGCTTTATGAGTGGAACGGAATTTTGCGCTCTGAACGAAACAATCATAACGAAGGAAACAATCCAATCACAGGAATGCTTCGCTCAATCTGAGCGGAACGGAAAAAAGCAATCACAATGTTATGAATGAGTGAACGCTTTATGAGCGAAATGGAACGTGAGCGGAGCGGAACGTTACGGAATGAAGCGGAGCGTGAACGGTAGATTTGTCAATATCAAGATGTTCTTACAGTTTAGAACATCATGTAATTTACAATCTGAGCGGAACGTGATTGGATCGTGAGCGTGATTGGAACGAAGTTAGGACGCTTTATGAGCGGAACGGAATTTTGCGCTCTGAACGAAACAATCATTATGAAGGAAACAATCCAATCACATGAATGCTTCGCTCAATCTGAGCGGAACGGAAAAAAGCAATCCCAATGTTATGATTGAGTGAACGCTTTATGAGCGGAATGGAACGTGAGCGGAGCGGAACGGAACGGAGCGGAGCGTGAACGGTAAATTTGTCAATTTCAAGATGTTCTTAACTGTAACAAGTTATTTCACGCGGACCGATTGAGATTTCAAAATTTACGGAGCCCTGCTATAGTCATAATCAGAAGATGGTATATCATGTTTGTATTTTTGAATGATAGAACCAATACTTTTTTGTTTAAGGGGCTCAGGCCAATGCTGGAGAGGGTGTAAGACTTGAGGGGTATCAAGGTGACAAAATTGATGTCAGGGCCATCAATTCAATTCAAGAATGTATTGCCTATGCAGCAAATCCAGATGTTGTGAGTGAAATGGAAGACCTGGCAGCTATTTGGTGCAGGCAGATTGAACAAGTAATATCAAGTTATAGTTTTGCTAAGTTCTAATTTTTAGTACGGAACAGATATCTTTTTCGGCCTAAATTGAGTTGACTTAAGTAATATAGTTTTTTTTATGTTTGTAAATTTCTAAAACTGAACTTTATACATGTTTGAGTCATCTCCTGATTATTTATAATAATTATGTTTCTATTAACTCCTTCAAAATCATGAAAGGAAAGTTTTGATTTTAGTAGCCCAAAAGGTAACATTTTAGTAAAACAGATATATGTAAATTACAGGTCAAGGATAGCACATAAATGAATAAATGATGGTATCTACTTTCTACAATAATAAGTTTTGACCTTCATTTTCATGCTGTGATACTGGAATAAAAAACAAAACAAACTGTATCGGGTAAAACTTGGTCCTGGTGCTTCCCTTGTTTTGTAAATAATTTAATGAACACCTTTTTAGGGTAAAAGAAGTGAGTCGTTCAATCCAATTACAGCTTTAAGATAACACGCTAAAGATGGTCATGAATCTGCATATATTTATTATGCCCCCTTCGAAGAAGAGGGGCATATTGCTTTGCACATGTCTGTCGGTCGGTTGGTCGGTCCATCGGTCCGTCTTTAGACCAAAGCTTGTCCAAGTGATAACTCAACAATGCCTGGACCTATGGTCCTCAACTTGGGGGTTGGGCCTGGCCAGTAGATGAACTCTATTTATCTTGAGGTCATTGGGTCAAAGGTCAAGGCCAAAGTGACCTTGAACACAAAAAATATTTTTAAGCTTGTCCAAGTGATATCTCAACAATGCCTGGACCTATGGTCCTCAAACTTAACTTGGGGGTTATGCCTGGCCAGTAGATGAACTCTATTTATTTTGAGGTCATTGGGTCAAAGGTCAAGGTCACAGTGACCTTGAACACAAAAAACCTTTTTAAGCTTTTCCGAGTGATATCTCAACCATGCCTGGACCTATGGTCCCCAAACTTAACTTGGGGGTTGGGCATGACCAGTAGATAAACCCTATTTATTTTTAGGTCAAAGGTCAAGGTCACAGTGACCTTGAACACAAAAACCCTTTTTAAGCTTGTCCGAGTGATAACTCAATAATGCCTGGACCTATGATCCTAAAACTTGACTAGGAGGTTGGGCCTGGCCAGTAGATGAACTCTATTTATTTTGATGTCATTGCGTCAAAGCTCAAGGTCACAGTGACCCGTAACACAAAAACCCTTTTTAAGCTTGTCCGAGTGATAACTCAATAATGCCTGGACCTATGGTCCTCAAAGTTGACTTGGAGGTTGGGCCTGGCCAGTAGATGAACCCTATTTATTTTGAGGTTATTGGGTCAAAGGTCAAGGTCACAGTGACCCTTAACACAAAAACCTTTTTTAAGCTTGTCTGAGTGATAACTCAACAATGCCTGGACCTATGGTCCTCAAAGTTGACTTGGAGGTTGGGCCTGACCAGTAGATGAACTCTATTTATGTTGAGGTCATTGGGTCAAGGTTACAGTGACCTTGAACAGAAAAACCTTTTTTAAGCTTGTCTGAGTGATAACTCAACAATGCCTGGACCTGGAGGATACATAATATCTGCAAATATCAGTCATCATCACAATGGGATTAAGAACTGTACCTACCATCCTCAAACTTTGAATGAACATTGTTCATAATCTTAAAACTGACTCATAGACATCCAATGTGAAATGACAAATCAACTGGCATTTCGGTCCATGCAAATTTTACTCAATTGTCCTAATATTCCTGACAACATGGCGCTCAGGGGGGGCATAATGTGCGACGAACATCTCTTGTTGTAATAATTGTTAACCTATTATAAACCTAACACAAAACTTGCAAGTCTTTTAGAAAAATCTTACACTTACCAAACAACTTCTGTTTTAGGTGAAACTGACTGGTCCACAATATCTGAAGGTCCACAATTCTTGTATTTTTAAATTGAAAAGTTGTAACGAGAAAAAATATGGAACAAATCAATTGGATGTATTTGTTTACTACACAATGTCAGACAATGACAATAAGTCCGATTTGTCCGATTTGTTAAATTGACGGAAATATGAAGGCTATATATCAACACAGTGGCCTCTCTTTATAAGTAAAAAAATAGTTCCTGCAGTGTGGGTGATATCAATGAGTGATATGGATTTTATTTCACTTTTAGAACACAGTATCTCGTCATTTAGCATAAAATAAATAGAGGATATTTGTTTGTTTTGAGTGGATATGGAATATATCTCATCGAGAAGTGATACAATTTAATGTTAAAATTGTATCACTCTGAGTTGAAATATATTCCATATCCACTCAATACAAACAAATTTTCATTTTATTTTATGATATAATGGAACTATTTAGTGTTTTTACCTGTTCACACGCGGACACATCTGTGTGAATGTATTAGTTTACTACACAATGTCGGACAATGACAATAAGTCAGATTTGTTAAATTTACGGAATACATTTGTCAAGATATAGAGGATATTTGTTTGTGGATATGGAATATATCTCTTCGAGAAGTGATACAATTGAATATTTTTACAAGGGCGTAGCACGAGTGAAAATGTTAAAATTGTATCACTTCGAGTTGAAATATATTCCATATACACTCAAAATAAAAACAAATTCTCTTTATTTAATGACAATTGATGACGAAAAAATAATATACCCATTACGTATTTCGTTATATATAAAGTGTGTAGTATAACATGACCGAATACTAGAAAAATGAAGTCACGTCGGCGGTTTGACGTCATAACGTTAATCCCTTTGGCGCCATACCTATATCAATCACAGTGTGGGTGATATGGATTATATCTCACTGATATAACTCAGTATCCCATCGTTTAGCATTAAATAAAAGTTTTTATCACATGACAATTCTTGCATCCGATCTATTAATATACCCATCTTTAATTCTTCATATATAACATGTGTAGTATAACATGAAAATGTCAGCGGTTTGACGTCATAACGTTAGTCCCTTAGGCGCCATACCTATATCACTCACAGTGTGGGTGATATGGATTTTATTTCACTGATAGAACACATCTCATCATTTAGCATAAAATAAAAAATTCTTTTCATCAGATTATTTCTGATGTTTTTACTTTTAATCCAAGTTCAACCCTTTCCCACATACAGACCTTTTCTGACGTCTCTGCAATAGACAACTTTTGAAAACATTGTGGCATAAGGAGAACTTACTCATTTTAAGCATTTTATATGAGTTTTTCATTAATTTTGCATAGACATTTTCAAAGTGGTCTGTTACAGATTTGTTGTGTGGGAACGGTTTAAAAATTGTATTTCCAGATTCTAGCAGAGAGTGACCAGATGAGAAAGGAAGCTGACGATACTGGACCTTTGGCAGAGTTTGAACATTGGAGGCAGTTAATGGCAAGATTCAATTCTCTGTTGGATCAGATCAAGTCACAGTATTGTCGACATGTGATTAGTATTACAAATATTGCTAAATCCAAAATCATGAAGGTATTTTCTGTAATTATGTTACAGCAACTTTAGTAGTTAAGGGTGTGTTAGGAAGGTTATTACCGATGGAAATGTATGTATGTATTCTACAAAAGCATTCAAAAATACTTTCACATTAAGACTTAATAAATGACCAGCACTTAGAAAAGAACAGCAAATTCAGTTATCTTCCATGAATAGAAATGTTAATAAACTTTGAATGGATTGTAAATTTATAATTACATCCAGAACTAAGAACAGACCAGTATTATTCAAAACATATTACAGAAACTTAACCCTTACACACTGAACATGCAATGATAGTCATCTCCTTTGCTTTTTGACAAGTTCTTACATGCTTAAGAATTAATGATAAATTAGTAGTAATTAATGTAGACTTAAAATGCAGGAATATTCAGGTAGATATATTGTAAGGGGAGCACTCCGCGGCTCTCTGTGGGCATTCCACTCCTGTGACAAAAACGTGCGGACAGTTACATTATTCGCAATTGTAATTTAAAGGAGAGCATAACATGATAAGAATTAAAGATGCATAAAGATGGATAAGGGTTTAGGTAGCTTACAGTGATCAGTAAAAGTTATGACAGTCTTTATTGTATTCATATTAACTCTTTTGATAGTCCAGACCTTGTACAAGAGAGATCACAACAACATAAAACATTTTCTTGAATATCAATGGCTTCTGATAGTTGCTCTTTGATGTGGAACTAAATGCAGTGATTGGTTACTAGAAGAAGCCTTACATAATATGTTTTGCTTGAGTATATTTATTAAATGATTTAAAGACATGAAAGATTTGTCATTTTTCAGATTTGAAATGTTATGAAAGTTTCCATATATAGTTGATTCTTCTTATTTGGAAGTAAAGCTTTTAAAATGGAGCAAACTTTTGAGTTAAAACTAATTATTTGTACTAAAGTTATACAATTTATGTTTAAGTATTTTTTGCAATTATGCAAATGTTTGCATTTATCAGGATTGTTATCTTTGGCCTAATTCTTAATGTGTGAAACTATGTCATATATTATGAGATATGATTATACTGCTTTTAATTAAGCCATCAAAATGATGTGTGGTAGTGATTGTGATATGTAATGCTTCTTTTAATATTGATAGAAATGGAAAGAGCTTGACAAAAGGATAACAGACTGTGCAAATGAAGCTAAAGACAATGTGAAATATCTGTACACTCTGGAAAAATATTGTGAGCCTTTATACAGACAGGACCCTGTAAGTTAACTTTTTATTCAAATAAATTGTTTTCTTGAAGTAATTCTATGAGATAAAATGTATTAATATAGAATGCTTAAAGTTGTTACTGTTTTCTCACATTTCAAATTCAAAAATAATGAAATTCTTACAGATAAAAGTTGAAATTTAGCTATTTCATGATTTGATTTTTATGAATTGATAACTAATTCTAATTTTGAAACACTTGCAATCTTAATGCATGCTGAAACCATTTTCATTTTTTGCACATCATTTCAAACATTTAAGCCTAGTTACACAGTTCTTATTGCTTAAAGCTGAAATTTAGCTATTACATGCCTTTTGAAAGAGTGATAATCAAATCTCATTTTGATATGAGTGCAATCTTAAAACATGAAGAAACTATTTTCATTTTGTTCACATAATCTTTCAGCCTAGTTACAGAAGGTATTTTTCGAAGACTGTTTCTGAATTTCAGATTTCCATGACGGATGCATTACCAGGTCTAATGAATGCTATAAGAATGATTCATAGCATTTCAAGATATTACAATACATCTGAAAGAATGACATCTCTTTTCATAAAGGTATATACGGTTTTCGTAGTTGATTACTTATACGTGTATGTATCGTTTATGGTAAGTGAGGAATGTTTCAAACACATTGAAAATTAAAACAGTAACTGTTATTTTGAAACATTTCAAAACATTGTGGGAAATAAAGATACAGCTTTTATAAAGCGATAACTCCTTTTCTCGCAATGTTTATAAAGGTAAGTAGATTTGATTAAAAATCATAATTCTTTGTAAAAGCAAATGTACAATGTATCAATTTAATCCATGAACCTGTTATAAGTCCCCTAACCGTCGGAGACCGTTTGTGGACTATAGGTTTGATCGTGTTCGTCAGTCTGTCAGTCTGTTCTATCTTTTTTGTCCGGGCTGTATCTTCTACATCGCTTGAATGGATTCTGATATTACTTTACATAAATATTCTCCAAAACACCCAGGCAGTTACTCCCTAGGTCAAAGTCACAGTTTGTCCGTCTGTCTGTATGTCCAAAATTTCTTGTCTGGGCTGTAGCTTCCACATGCATGCATGAATGGAGTTTTGATATTACTTCACACAATTATTCTCCATATTAACTCTTTCTCTCATATAGACGCTTTCTGACGCCTCTGCAGCAGACGGCTATTTGGAAACTTAGTGACAAAAGAAGAAATTGCACAAAACGAGCAATTTCTCCTTTTGCCACAATGTTTTCCACTTTTAGTCATAGGTTATCCATTCAATTATAGAGATTTTCTACTTTCTAACAAAATATGTTCAAAGTCGTCTGCTGCAGAATTGTTGTATGAGGGAAAGGGTTAAGATGATGTGTCATGCACATCAACCAGCCACCTACTCCCAAGGTCAAGTTCACCATCTAAAATTCTGTGTCCAGGCTGTATCTTCCACATGCTGAAATTGTTTTTAATAGAACTGCACACAATAATTCTCTATGACAAGATGAGTTGTCATGCACATCACGGAGCCACCTTCTCCCAAGGTCAAGGTCACAGTTTGGGTGCAAACAATGTTCGTCCACACTATTGTGTCCAGGATGTATCTAGCACGTGCTTGAATGGATTCTTATATCACTTCACACAATTATTCTCAAAAATAAGATGATGTGTGATGCATATCACAAGCCACCTTTGCCTCAGGTCAAGGTCACAGTTTGGCCTCAAACTTTGTCCGTCCACAATATTGTGTCAAGGCCGTGTTTTCCACATACTTGCTTGGATTTTGATAATACCTTGAAAGATAATATTTACAGGTGACAAATCAGATGGTGACAGCCTGCAAGATGTTCATTATAGAGAACAGTACAGACAGATTGTGGGACATGCAGAGACAACCATTGATGGAAAAACTCATACAGTGTTGTAATCTGTACAAAAAATACCAGGAATCATTCCACAGAATAAAGGAGAAGATTGAACAAACACCAGGAGAAAGACCATTTGAATTTTCTGAAATGTACATCTTTGGAAAATTTGAATCATTCTGTAAAAGACTAGAAAAGGTGATTATTAGTATAACAGCTTGCAATAACACCAACATTCCTTTTCATTTCTCCTCAAATATTTAATGTAGTTGATGCTGTGTTCACCAGTATTTCAGTTATATCACAGAGGCCATTTCACCTAAAATGTGTTATCTTTGCTACCTTCCAACAGACAATATTTAGCCCATTGTTGGAAGATGAATGACACTAGTCCCAATTACTTTTGTCAGTTATCTGCCCAAAATCTCGGAAATAATTTATATGAATCGAGAAGAAAATTTGTTAATGCATTTCAGATCATTACACTGCTTAAATATATAGAGATATTTAGCTGTCTCAGTGAATCAAAGATAGAAGGGTTGGAACCATATTCCTCAAGATTTCAACAAATATTCACAAGCATAAAAAAGAAACCTTATGATGTTTTGGACCAGAGAAAGACAGAATTTGATGTAGATTTTGATGACTTTAGTAGACAGCTTGGGGATCTTGAGGTATGTGTGCCATATATGGATATACTTTAAAGCTAATTTAAAGCTAGAACGTCCCCTTTTAGTAGACAGCTTGGGGAACTTGAGGTATGTGTGCCATATACAGATATACTTCAAAGCTAATTTTAAGCTAGAACGTCCCCTTTCAGATATCTTGTATCATAAATCAGGCCCTTCCATTTGAAAAAGTACACACTGGCATTTCTTAATAATGTAGGTTAACAAAGTGTAAACAATGTAGATCTTGATCAGACTGCAAATGCACAGACTGATTTGAATCAAGCCAACTTGTATCTTTTCTCATGGTCTGGCTTTATCAAATAAAATTTGTTTTTAGTGCTTAACTAACAACTATTGTGTTCAAAACCAACTGCAGCTTCATGTATAAATAGAAAATGCAGGAATAAATCTAGGTCAGATTTTCAATTAGAGAATTGCTCTCACTTGTTCAAAACTGGTGAGAGATTTTTAATGAGAAACAGGATAACATAATACTAAAATAATGCTGAATAGTAATTTTATAAGAATGAAAACCTTTCCCACAAATTAGCAGCAGCTACTTTGACAAATTATGGAAAATCTCTATAATGGAACAAATTATGGAAAATCTCTATAATGGAAAGTTTGATCATTGAAAAAGAGTTAAAAACATTGTGTTAAAAGGAGATTATGATCATTTTTAACCAGGTTTTCCGACGGAAAAATCTGGTTATTAGTTTGGCGAAGTCGGCGGTCGGTCGGGCGGGCGGGCGTCAACTTTCCTTGTCCGGACCCTAACTTTGTCATGCATAGAGATATTTTCAAATAACTTTACACAAACATGCACCATATCAAGACGATGTGCCAAATACAAAAACAAATTATGTACATTCAAGGTCAAGGTCACAGTGATAAGAAATAGACTTTAATTGAACTTTTCTTGTCCGGACCATAACTGTGTCATGCATAGAGATATTTTCAAATAACTTGGCACAAATATGAACTATATCAATATGATGTGTCACATGCAAAACTTTTGACTGTAGCTTTAAGGTCAAGGTCACAGTGACAACAAATAGACATCAGTTGAACTTTTCTTGTCCGGACAATAACTTTTTCATTCATAGAGATATTTTCAAATAGCTTGGAACAGATATACACCATATCAAGACGCTGTGTCATATGCACAATTTATGTGTTTAGCTTCCAGGTCAAGGTCACAGTGACAGAAAATATACTTTACTTGAACTTTTTTTGTTCAGACCATAACTTTACCATGCATATAGATATTTTCAAATAACTTCGCGCAAATATGCTCCATATTAAATAACTTATATAACTAAGAATATAGCATAGATATGAGTAAGTTTCATAACCTCGGGCCCTGGATCTAGTCTGTTTGCAAAGGCATAAACGTGTTACTATCAAGTAAAGGGTTAAGGCAGATCACTGATTATCAACCTGGCATTAGGGATCCTAAAATGTGGCTGCTTACAACAAAAGGTTGCTTAATATCTGTTATCTATTATATGTTCTTAATAAATGAGGCCATCAACACACGATTGACTGTATTGAACTGATATTTGTTAGATAAAATTGTGATATATTTAATTGACAAAGTAATTATGATTATTCATCAATAGAAATATTCCCTGTTACTTGAATTACTAGCTTTGATTAACTATTAACAGAAAGATTTGACAGATCTGTTAATTCTTAATTAAACACCTTCCATTATAGAAAACCTGGTTTCATGGAATTTCCATGTCTTGTCTCCTTTTGCCTTAATATTTTCAAAGGTTATTTGCTGCAGAGGCGCCTATATGAGGGAAAGGGTTAGAATGAAACACTTTAATAAACTGATTTTTCACTTGAATATTTTCCTTTTTTTTTGTTTTCATCTTCCACACTTTAAGTGCACTCTTAAAGTCAAAATGTTGTAAGATAGGTGCCTGACTCATGACTCTCATTAGCTGTCCACAATGTTCTGGAGAAAGTATATTCCTTAGAGGGGTAGAGACAGAGTTCTGGGCTGAGAAGACCCTTTCAAAATCACTTACAAAAATATGCCCAGGATGAGTCAAACTCAAAGCAAGAGTGGCCAGCTTAATGAGATTTGAAAATTCTTCACTGTGAAATAACATAATCAAGGACCACTATCCGGGTACTTTCCCTTGGAATGTTGGGATTTCACAGTGTTCTAACTTCTAAAGCTGAAGCCACTCTTTCCTTGTTAACTCAACATCTACAACAGGCTCTGATGTGGCAACCTCCTCAACGCTATCCTCATTCTTATTTGTGTGATACTGTTGTCACCGGGGGATATATTTGCTAATCATAACAGCGTATTATTTTACTACATTTCATTTTATCATGTATTACTTGGATTCATTTATTATCCCCTCGGCTAACAAACCTCGGCTAACGAAGTTTGCGAGGGGATATAGTAACGGGGCTGTTCGTTCTTCCAAGCATCGGTCCGTAACAACCTTGTGACCACTCTACACTGAACATCCTTTGACCGATCTTAACCAAACTTTGTATACAGTTAGTATATGGCAAGGTCTAGAAGCCTATTTATTTTCAAGGTCATAGGTTAAACGTATATGGCAAGGTCTAGAAGCCTATTTATTTTCAAGGTCATAGGTTAAACGTATATGGCAAGGTCTAGAAGCCTATTTATTTTCAAGGTCATAGGTTAAACATCAAGGTCAAAATAAATTAGACTGACTTTTCCATATCAACAACATTGTGACTACTACACTGAACATCCTTTGACCGATCTTAACCAAATGTGGTATACAGTTAGTATATAGCAAGGTCTAGAAGTCTTTTTATTTTCAAGGTCATAGGTTAAAGGTCAAGGTTATGTGACCACTCTACACTGATCATCTCTTGGCAGATCATAACCAAACTTGCCATATAGTTAGTTTATGGCAAGGTCTAGAAGCCTATTTATTTTCAAGGTCATATGTTAAAGGTCAAGGTCAAAATTGGACTGACTATTCTACACTGAATTTGCCATACATTTAGTATATGGTAAAATCTTGAAGCCTATTGATTGTAAATGTCAACGGGCAAAGGCGGGCTTATTTGGCAAAGGCCAAAGGCAAGGACAAATAACATTAGTTTTCTGGTACATAACATTAATATCTAGGTCATTGGCCATATTTTTAGCCATATTTTTAAATTGAATACCGAAGGGATGCATCTGCTTTGCGGTGCCCTTGTTTATTTTGCATCTATCTTCATTTTCTAACTTCTATAATATAAACATTGTCATTCACAATAACTTTTAAGGCATTAATTCTAAAGTCTGAGATCCAATGACTTGTCTAAATTTCCCAACTTATTTCTTTAAATTCCAATTTATTCATAATCTTTGCCAGTAATAATAACTATAATTTCCAGAGTTCTTAGTCTGTCCATGTGGCCAAAGTTCCTAAGCTAAATCTACTTATCTACAAATTTCTTTTTCCTTTAAAGGAGACATGTGACAATTTGATCACTTGAATTCACCTCAAATATTCTTTCCAATCATTGTATTACTTACATCTTGTACAACATACAAATTGATGAATTAATAAAATCTCATTGATTAGTTATATTTTCTGCTGTTTACCACCTTTTCTCATACAAACATTAAACATCAAAGTAAAGTAGCACCAACTTATCAATTGTGACCAGACCTTAGCACATACCGACAATAGTTCTACTTGATTAGTCCACAGATAATCTCATTAACATAAACATGTACCAGATGACAGACATACTGACTTATTAAGACATATTTTATTACATAATTCATATTTATAAAATTTATCAGCTTTTATTACACTAAAATACCTTGATGACACTGTTTTGAGCCAAAGTGATGCACCAGTACATCAATGGACTTATTCCCCAATAACTCCAAATCCTTGTCACTCAAGAATGTAACAGGCTTTAGTCCCAGAACACAGAAGCTGGTCATTATATGGTTGTCAGGGAACCTGAAGATAAATTATACACTAGGTGATTGGTTGAACAAATATATGGGCTTGAAATGCACCCATAACCATCATATACTGTATAACTTGGTAATTAGTTTGAATATGCTTGTTTATTCATTAATATATTATAATTGTTTGGCACAAACTTCTGACTGTGTAAGTGTGAAATAAACAAACTTCTCTCTAAAATAAAAATATGTATAATAATCTGGAAGTTCTGCAGAGTGGTAATTTTGAAGTTGTTTGTACCAAGTGATAGTTTATTCAAATAAAAGATTGAAGCCATATTTGTGGAAAAGAACATTAATTTTTACTTTTTTTGGAAAATAGTGGCTGTTTACTGTTCCTTTGTTTTTTTATGCCCCCGGAATCACCGATTCGGTGGGCATCTAGTTTTTGGCCTGTCTGTCTCTTTGTCTGTTTGTCGAAAAAAACTTTAACCTTGACCACTTCTTTTGAACCATAACATGTACGGCTACCATATTTCACATGTGTATTCCTTGTGACATGACCTTTCTGTCAGTACCAACATTTTTGACCTTAAGACCTTGACCTTTGACCTAGATGTTGCCATTCAGAAAAAAACTTTAACCTTGACCACTACTTTTGAACCATAACAGGTACGGCTACCATATTTCACATGTGTATTCCTTGTGACATGACCTTTCTGTCAGTACCAACATTTTTGACCTTGCGACCTTGACCTTTGACCTAGATGTTGCCATTTGGAAAAAAACTTTAACCTTGACCACTACTTTTGAACCATAACAGGTACGGCTACCATATTTCACATGTGTATTCCTTGTGACATGACCTTTCTGTCAGTACCAAAATGTTTGACCTTGCGACCTTGACCTTGACCTTTGACCTAGATGTTGCCATTCGGGGGCATCAGTGTTTCACAAACACATCTTGTTTTCATTTGAGCTGATAGCAGATCATTTAGTCAGGACGAGTTCTTTCAAGAAATGAAAACAAAGTTTTTTGACTAGTTTTTAGCTCACCTGAGGACGAAGTGCTCAAGGTGAGTTATTGTGATCGCCTTTTGTCAGGCGTACTGTGTGCGCCGTCCATCAACATCTTCTCTTAGTAACCAGTGAGTCAATTGGGATGAAACTTCATAGAAAGCATCCTCTCAATGACCTCACAAGAATTCTTTCAAATGTTTGGGATCGGATCCATGCAGAATTATGGTTTCCATGGCAAGCAAACAAAAAACTGGTGGCTGATTTTCAAATAATTTTGTGGAAATGTTCCTTGGATGACCCTCTATAAGATTCCTTCAAGCCATGTTGACTGGTCAAAAAACATGGGGCTATTTTGCCTTGTATGGCTATATAGTGAAAACTTAAAAAATCTTTTCTTCCAAAAGTGTCAGGCTGATTTTCAAATAATTTTGTAAAAATGTTCCTTGGGTGACCTTCTTTCAGTTTCCTTCAAGCAACCTTATCTGGCTTTAGTGAAAACTTAATAAAATATTCCCCTCCGAATGTTTTTGGCTTATTTTCAAATAATGTTGTAGAAAAGTTCCTGTGGTGACCCTCTATCAGATTCCTTCAAGCCATGTTGATTGGTTGAAAAACATGGCCACCAGGGGGCAGCGCTGTTTTGCTGTATATGGCTAAAGTGAAAACTAAATAAATTTTCTCTGACGAAAGTTTCTGGCTGATTTTCAAATAAGTTGGTAGAAATGTTCCTTGGGTGACTCTTTATCAGATTCCACCAAGCCATGTTGATTGGTCTTAAAATATGGCTGCCAGGGGAGCGGTGTTGTTAGCCGTATATTTGCTAAAGTGAAAACATTAAAAATCTTCTCCTCCCGAACTATTTGGCAGATTTTCAAATAATTTGCAGAAATATTCCTTGGGTGACACTTTACGGGATTCCTTCAAGGCTTGGTGATTGGTAAAAAAACATGGCCACCAGGGGGCGGGGCTGTTTGTGGAGATTTTAATATTTGACTAATTAATGACAGTGGAGCGATACTTGGCCTCTTGTATTAGCTTACCTGACCACAAAATCAGTTAGTGTGGTTGACTGTGTAGTTGGCATGACAAATCGCATTGCATAAGTCAGGTGAGTGATACAGGGCCATCATGGCTCTCTTGTTTAAATACAGCGCAATTTAATGCAGATATTTGAGAAAGAATTATGTATCTTAGTTGAGAACTTTTTTTTCTTTTTCTTTTGTTTAGACAGGAATTGAGATATTTATGAACAATTGTTTCTTGAAGATTGCTTCTACTATTCAAGCCCTTGAACTACTAGTCAGGTAAGCATCATTATGTCTACCTCCATGAAATTTATGTCGCATATAGCTCCAAAAGTATTTAAAATAAGGTCTTAAGTTGAACTCTTAACCTTTTTCCTCATACAGACGCTTTCTTACACTGCAGACTAGTTTTGAAAATGTTGTGGCAAATGAGATATTGCTGCTGGTGCTTATACAAAGATATTTGCGTGTCTGTCATGAAGCATGTGCACCTGAGTTTTAATTTCTTTAACTTTATTAGATTAAGTTAAAAGAGTGTGGATAATTTGTGTTGCCCTTTTCCCCAAAAAGGTTTGAGTTGCAGTCATGAAACTTTACAGTATGATTTGTCAGCTGGTGAAGATGTGTACCTGGGATTTTGTTTTAGCAGAATTATGGCCATAAATATTGTATGTCTGTATGAAACAACATCTTTGCTCTAGGTCAAAGGTCAAGGTCATAGTGACTAATAAACCAAGTGCACCAACATCCCCTATTGTATTTTTGCATTTCACCAACCTAGATCAAAGGTCAAGGTCACAGTTTCTTTTATAAATTGAAGGAAGTGACGTCATTGCTCTAGCAACTTTATCTGATCGTTATGAAAGTTCAATTCTATGATTACAATAATCTCCTTGTGAAAGTATGTATTCTTCTGACTTAGGTCAAAGTTCAAGCTCACAGTGACTATTATACATTTGTAGTATAAAACAAAGTCATTGCTCTAGCAATTTCATTTGTGGACAGAAAACCTTCATATTCCATAGACAAGTTAAGCACTTTCAATTTGAGACAAAACCCCTCCATACCTCTACACTGGTTTATTATATGATAGCTAAAATCATAACCAGAATTAAGCTAAGATACATATATTTTATTTCTGAAATAAACAATCTTCATTTAATGTGGCAGATTATGGTCCAAGATGCAGCAGAAAACACCAAAGAAATTCTTATACTTTCATTGATAAAGGAACTGGACTGTTACTCCCCAATGTTTTAAAATCACCACTTTTCTACAATGATCCACATATTTGAAAGGTAACTTGTATAGGTGTCAGCAAACGTGTAAAAAAAACCTGCAGCTGACTTAAGCACTATATCTGATCTATTTTTTAAATGAATCTGATGTCTATCTACCCATTTTGTTTATATAGTTTTGTCAGGAATACCCTGCTTAGCCAGCCAAGTTGCTGCATCAATGCGGAAAGAATGTGTTTTAAATGCCTATTTAAACTGCAGACTTCTTTAAATTACTTTACTAAGAACAGCCCCAAATTGATATCCACTTAATGGGGAACTATTCGCTGGCAAAATAAGCAGTTATTGTTGTTTCGTGGTTTTATTTTCAGATAATCATACAATGCTTTTTACAGGACATTTTGCAGTACTTATTGCAGAAATATGAACCATTTGTGGGGGCAAACATTGATTGTGTTAGACTGTCGTAATTGAACTTGAAATTTTATTCCATGTTTGAAATTATTGATGTCTGACCTGAAGAGGTTTATCATAGTCAGACGTAGAAAGAACAAGTTCACCGACTCGAAAACAGGCCAAAATAAAAAAATATCTACTTAATGGCGAACTATCCGCTGGCAAAATAAGCAGTTATTGTTGTTGTTTCGTGGCTTTATTTTCAGATAATTATACAATGCTTTTACAGGACATGATGCAGTATTTATAGCAGAAATATGAACCATTTGTGGGGCCCACACTGATTTGTGTTAGACTGTCGTAATCGAACTTGAAATTGTTTTCCATATTTGAATTTATTGATGTTTGTGAAGAGGTTTGTCATAGTCAGACGTAGAAAGAACAAGTTCACCGACTCTAAACAGGCCAAAAAATGCTAAGGTGAAAGTTGCACGAAACAAAACAGTTTTGTAATGAGAATTACATATCAAATCTAACTTTGCAGAAATCTTAACTAAAATATCATAGGTTATTGGTTGCCTAGTATCTTGAGAAAATTTACACCTGCCATAGCCCTCTAGCATCTTTGAAATAGTGACATTAATTGAGTCCTCTGACATTCCCATAATCCTACGTTGAAATCTAATTGCAGAAATGTAAGTACAGGCTGTGCTGTATGCATAGCCACCTTGAAACATGAAAGTCTCCCATGGAAAATGGGAGCTGGCCAACTCAAATCCAAACTGTATGAATTCCTAAATCTTGCAAACAGATGTAGAGCTAATTCTCGAAAACGTGACATCTGAAAACCAGACAAACTGTCTGCAATATTGTTATGCAAGAACCAAGACCATTAACTCAGATGATTTAGTAGTCTGCCGGTTTATGACTTGTACAACCGAATTGTTATCACATTTAAACAACACCTTTTTAGCTCAACTATGCACAAAGTGCAAGGTGAGCTTTTGTGATTGCTCAACGTCCGTCGTCGTCGTCGTCGTCCGTCCGTTCACATTTTCCTACAAACGACTTTTCCTCCTAAACCAATTATCCAAATTTAAAATAACTTTACAGGAATGTTCCTTGGGTGGATCTCTTTCTAACTTGTTCAAAGAATTCTATTCCATGCAGAACTTTGGCTGCCACGGCAACAAAAAAGGGGAAATTAACCAAAACTTAAAAAATCTTCTTGTCCAAAAGTACTGGCCCGATTTGAAAATTATTTTGCACAAATGTTCCTTTGGGCACCCTTTACCAAGATTGTTCAAATATTTCCAATCCGTTGAAAAACATGGCCGCCAGGGGGTGGAGCTTGTTTTCCTTATAAGTGTGCATTCTTAACCCTTACCATGCTGAATTGTTTTGAAGGCTATGTCAGCTCACTGCTAAATTGTTTTCAATTTTTCTCATTTTTTTCAATCCTATGTTTAAAATAGCTGTAACTTTGTTGAAAAATGTCAGAACTCAAAATAATTTGGCATGTGATGCAGAAATAGAATGTTGTATCTTATCCATTTAGGTTGGCATTTTATAAAATCCTAGCCATTACCATGACAACCAAGACACATGCTTAATAGAAGGTTCTGCCTCACAAAAGTGGCTGCAGAGCTGCTGACTAACTGCTTTCTTGTTTAATCTGCTATGTATATTGTTAAACATGTTACCAAGGTATCTGCGTTGAATTCTCATCGAGAGAAAATAGGATCAATGTGCACCCGCTAACATTCTAAATATGTTCTAATGAGGCTTCAAAGAGCAATAATTTTGAATACTTTTTAAGTGAAGCTCTATTCTAATTAAAGGGCTATTATTTTGATAGAAATTATTAAAATGAAAATTATTTAGCTAGTGATGCCATAATTGAATTTTGGAACTCTTGTTGCAATGAAAACTTTATAGTGTCAGATACAGTTTCCATGGCAACCTAGACACATGCTTAATAGAAGGTTCTGCCTCACAAAAGTGGCTGCAGAGCTGCTGACTAACTGATTTCTTGTTTAATCTGCTATGTATATTGTTTAACATGTTGCCAAGGTATCTGCGTTGAATTCTCATCGAAAGAAAATAGGATCAATGTGCACCTGCTAACATTCTAAATATGTTCTAATGAGGCTTCAAAGAACAGTTATTTTGAATACTTTTTAAGTGAAGCTCTATTCTAATTAATGGGCTATTATTTTGATAGAAATTATTAAAATGAAAAATATTTGGCTAGTGATGCCATAATTGAATTTTGGAACTGTTGTTGCAATAAAAACGTTATGGTGTCAGATACAGTTTCCATGGCAACCTAGACACATGCTTAATAGAAGGTTCTGCCTCACAAAAGTGGCTGCAGAGCTACTGACCAACTGATTTCTTATTTAATCTGCTATGTATTTTGTTTAACATGTTGCCAAGGTATCTGCGTTGAATTCTCATCGAAAGAAAATAGGATCAATTTGCACCTGCTAACATTCTAAATATGTTCTAATGAGGCTTCAAAGAGCAGTAATTTTGAATACTTTTTAAGTGAAGTTCTATTCTAATTAATGGGCTATTCTTTTGATAGAAATTATTAAAATGAAAATTATTTGGCTAGTGATGCCATAATTGAATTTTGGAACTCTTGTTGCAATGAAGACTTTATGGTGTGAGATACAGTTACCATGGCAACCCAAATAAGAGTAAAAAAGAAGATTTCTATTTCATCCATATAGGTATGGAGCTGTTGAGTTATTGACACAGTTTTTTATTAGTGATGTATGAAGTGTATATGTTTTCAAAATATTGGCATGGAAACCTAGGCCAGAAGAGTTGAAATTAATTGCTCATGAAAAGCTTCTAAATTTGTTTCCTGCAGATTTAAAAAAACGATGTTTTGAATGACTTTGAAAAAATTATATATAAAACAATTATCTCTTTAACTTCTTAACACATTTATGTATTTTCAAATCACTTGGTACAATTGTTTATCTTAATGGGACAGTTTATTATTTGCAACACTTAGACTGACAGCTAAAGGTCAAGGTCACACTTTAAGGTCAAAGTTCAAAAACAAGCGAAAATATAACTATTCATAATTTTTTCAACTTCAACTTACATATTTTCAGATAATTATGCACTAATGTTAATGTTTATGAGACAGTGTTTCACATACAAGACTTAGAGTGGTAACTCACAGGTCAAGGTCATGCATCAAGGTCAAATGTCAAATCAGGTTAAAACAAGCTTGTCAGGGCATTAACTTGTACCAATATAAGCATTTTTTCCCTCCAAATAATTTTGTATAAATGTTCATTTTAATGCAAATAAGGGTTGCAACTAACAGGTTAATGCCACATTTCAATGTCCAATGCTACAGACATTTTAAAGTTCTTGGCATAGTTGCTAATATGAGTACTTTGTTGCATACAAAACCAATGCTGTAGCTCTATGGTCAAGGTCACACTTCAAGATCATAATCAGAAGAAATAGACTGTGTCCTGTACATGAATACATTTTGAAATCACTTGACAAATGCAATTATAAACTTTGATTAAAGGAACATATGCCAAAATGTGTTTTTTTAAACCAAGTTCTTATACATTGAATTATCAAAAACTCCATTTCATTAATCCCTTTCAAACATTCAGAGCATGTTTGAAAACATCTCTTTTTGTCACGATGAGTTGTATCTCTATTTTCTGCCTCTGTCAATGATAGAAATATAACATATTTTTTTGTTTTAAATTCCTCAAAAATTATAATTGCATTCACAGAGATTTTCCACTTTTTTTGTCTAGATATTTATAAAGTTGTCTGCTGCAGATTTCTTGCAGGGTTAAGTGGTGGGCACAAACTTGCTATGTCATATTATTGTAGTAATGTACATGTAGGGCAATCTGAAGGTTATGCACATCACATGTTTCTGCTAGAAAGGTCTATGCATATATAGAAATCTATCTACCAATTTTCTTGAATCTTATTTTTTTTTAAAAAAGAGTTAAAAATCATGATTTTTTTTATTTATTTTTCCTATCTGGGTGATTTGATCACTGGGATGGTCACATCAAAGACTATGAAATGGTAGTCTTCCCTCCTTGGCACAGTATTGGTAATAAACCAAGGCAACGCCATATTATGTCTGTAGGAATTAATGTATGTTGTAAGTTGCATAAAACACCAAACAAGTATAAATATATCTGACAGACTGACCATAGCTCTAATCCCCTCCAATTAATATGTATGGAATCATCATGCAGGGAGGATTTGACAACTGTGAAACTCTCTCTAGATAGTCATCATCATTTTGTGTGTAAAGTTAATTCTTATTGCATAAATATGTCTATCAAACTTTGACCATAACAAGAGATGTTTGTCAAACATTATGCCCCCCCCCCCCCCCCCCCCCAGGAATATTTGGGACAATTTTTCACCTGATGACCTCAAAATCAATAGAGGTCACCTACTGGTCACCTTCAGCCTCCATGTCACGCTTCAGGGCCATGGATGCAGGCAATGTGGAGTAATCACTCTGACAAGGTTTTGTACCTTTGACCTGATGACCTCAAAATCAAAAGGGGCCATCTACTGGTCAGGCCAAACCTACAAGTCAAGTTTGAGGACTAAAGCTCCAGGTATTGTTTAGTTATCTCACAATAAGGGTCATCTACTGTTCACCCCTAGCCTCCATGTTAAGTTTTATGGTCATGGGTGCACGCAATGTTGAGTTATCACTCGGACAAAATTTCGCATTCAAGGTCGGTGACCTTTATGTTTGACCTGATGTCTTCACAATCAATAGGGGTCATCTAGTGGTCACCTCCATGTCAAGTTTGAGGGCCATGGGTGCAGCCAATGTCGAGTTATCACTAGGATAAGCTTTTTGCGTTCAAGGTCATTGTGACCTTGACCTTTGACACAATGACGTCAACATCAATAGGGGCTTCTTTTGGTCACCTCAGCCTCCATGTCAAGTTTGAGGGCCATGGGTTGGGGCAATGTTGATTTATCACTCAGACAAGCTTGTAAGGCTCAAGGTAACTGTGACCTTGACCTTTAATCCACTGACCTCAAAATCAATAGGGGTCATTTACTGGTCAGGCCCATCCTCCATGTCAAGTTTGAGGGCCATGGGTGCAGGCAATGTCGAGTTATCACTTGGACAAGCTTTTCGCATTCAAGGTCACTGTGACTTTGACCTGATGACCTCAAAATATGTAGGGTTCGTCTACTGGTCATCCCCAACCTCCAAATTAAGTTTGAGGACCATAGGTCCAGGCATTGTTGAGTTATCACTTGAACAAGCTTTGGTCTAACAACGGACCGACATGTGTAAAGTAATATACCCCTCTTCTTTGAAAGGGGCATAATTATATAACTATGCAATTATCCATAAAGAACTGTACTCTTCTTTGTTATATATCACAGATCTTTAAAGTTAAATAATCTCTGGTAATATCTATTTTGTATTCACCATTACTGTTTAGTTGTGTAGATCAAGATCAGACAATGCACATATAATAATTGAATTGGTTTTTGCATATACATGTTAGATCATTATACCATTAAAATAAATTGAAATACCAGATATATAAGATTAGTAATATTGAAAACAAATCTTTCAATGCCCCTTATTTTAAAATCACTGAACAAAAATATTTAAACTCATTATAAACACTGTAAGTGTTTGTTTAGAAGTAAAATTTTACTTGGCTAACTTTAAATAGATTCTGTGTAAAATCTCACTCCACTCACTGATGATGTCATAGCTCCTACACAACATGTGACTATTTATAGGTCAAATCCCAAGGCCTTGACACTTTACACAGGCTTGAAGAGTGTTTTAAAGAAATATATGGATTGCTGTGGAATTTTAAAAAGTTACTTCAAACTAGATCTAGTTATATTTAAAGAATGCACCAGTTATGAGTTTGCATAATATATAAACAGAAATAAATTGGATGCACTAGTGGGATTAACCATTTAAAAGTGACTCGGACACTTGTTTTTACTTGGATTGATTAATTAAAGGTAAGTTGATTAAAGAAAGAGATTTTTTTTTATCTAGTTTCAGTTTGTTGACTTAAGCCTAATTGGCTCAGTTTATGTAAGCTAAAAATTGAACAGATAAACTAGAGATGAAAATGTCAAATTCAAAATCAAATGATGAGTAAACACACCAGTTCGTATATTGATAAGACTAAACATTAATTTAGTTAAGAAGAAGAAAAGACAAGTTTGAATTAGCTCTCTGCATCACATTTCAGCAAGTTGAATGTTGGTTGAGAATAATATGGCGCCCTCAAACTTTTCAATCCAAAATGTTAATGTAAAATACGACCTCTTGTTGATAAAGATATATTTATTAAACTTTTAAAACTTGAAGTCCTAAAATAAGCTAGTACGATTCATCCAATGTTGTATTATGGATGTTGCAACTGTCAATTGTTTTTGTAAATATAACAAATCGGTATTATTTCGAAACATTGAACTAGGTCATTTTATTATACCGGAAGCCAGGCAAATGCCTGATCTAAAAATAGACACTCATTTTTCATAACTGTTTTTTCATAACAATAAGTTTATTTTAATAGCAGAAACATTCGTTGTTGTCATATTTTCAAAAAAGAATAAGAGAATAAACAATATAAATGTCAGACTGGGATGAAACATTTGTATGATATTGTTAAATAAAACACTTTTTCAAACCACTGTGTTCAGTAAATAAGATACGTGTCCTAAAAATAGCACACACCTTTTTTTCACTTTTTGTTTTGGTCATAAAAGCTTATTTTGTTCAAGATATCGATACAAATCACAAAATTAAAAAGTTTTAAGAAAACACCACATGAAAAAACAGCAAAATACATGTTCAGCAGCATGAATATCAATGTATTCATGTTTCAAATTTCGCTACGGGATTTTCCAGAATCTCGTATTACGATGTCCGACATTTTTTTGTTAGAGGTCACCGTTTTACCTTGTTTTTGTGATAATTTTACCATATTCACTTCTGTAAACATAATATATGAAGTCTTTTATCAAATTAGATACATCATCTACCTTTTTTCGGTGAAATTTATGCATGAAATGCTTTTATTTCACAAATGAACTCCACCCACTGATTCTCAGTAGCCAGACCATCAAATGGTGGTTTCAGCACGGCTCGGGTTAACGTCACGTCAGACCATCAAATGGTGGTCTCGGCACGGTAAGGGTTAAAACTTTAAAAATCTTCTTGTCCAAAAGTACTGGCCCGATTTGAAAATTATTTTGCACAAATGTTCCTTGGGGCACCCTTTACCAAGATTGTTCAAATATTTCCGATCCGTTGAAAAACATGGCCGCCAGGGGGCGGAGCTTGTTCATAGACTCGTATAGGGAAGAACCTTTAAAAATGTTCTTGTCTAAGAGTAGAGGGCCCAGGCCTTTAATATTTGGTATGTAGCATCATCTAGTGGACCTCTACCAAGATTGTTCAAATTATAGCCCTGGGGTTTATTGTTTTACATAGATTCATATAGAGAAATATTTAAAAAAAATATTTTCTGAAAGTAGAGGGCCCCGGCCTTTGATATTTGGTATGTAGCATCGTCTAGTGGACCTCTACCAAGATTGTTCAAATTATAGCCCTTGGGTAAACAATGACCCCATCCCGGGGTCACTTGTTTAACATATACTCATATAGGGGAAAAACTTAAAAAATCTTCTTGTCTAAAAGTAGAGGGCCCAGGCCTTTGATATTTGGTATGTAGCATCATCTAGTGGACCCCTACCAAGATTGTTCAAATTATAGCCCTGGGGTAAAAAATGGCCCCACCTGGGTCACTTGTTTTACATATACTCGTATCTATAGGGAAAAACTTTAAAAATCTTGTCTAAAAGTTTAATATTTGAAATCTAACTTCATCTAGTGGACTTCTACCAAGATTGGTCAAATTATTATAGCCCTGGTGTCAAACATGGCTCCACCCTGGGGATCACTTGTTTTACATAGACTTGTTAAGGTAAACACTTTAAAAATATTTTTGTCCATTTGCCATGAATGTTCTTTGGGTGCCCCTCTACTAAGACTTCAAATTATTTTGATAGGATGATAAACATGGCCACCAGGGGGTGTTGCTTGTTTTCCGTATATATGTATAGACAAAGAACAATGAAAACTTTTTTAAGTTTGATTAAATCAGGTGAGCGATGTAGGACCATCATGGTACTCTTGGTTAAAAAATTCTGAGCCAAAGGCATTCTATTCTGATCACTCTGTCCGTCATCCGACCGTCTGTTGTCCTTGGTCTGTCGTTAACTTTAGCTTTAAACATCATCTTCTCATAAACCATGTGACCAATTTCAACCAAACTTCACAGGAATGTTCCTTTGGTAGTCCTCTTTCAAAATTGTTCAAAGATTTAAATTCCATTGAGAACTTTGGCTGCTGTGTCATCAGAAAAGGGGCAAACGTCCAAACTTTAAAAATCTTCTCCTCTGTATCTGCTTGTCAGATTCCATTATAATTTGATGCAATGACCCTTTACATAAATTGTTCAAGCCATATTGATTGGTTGAAAAACATGGCAGTCAGGTGGTATCAGAAAAGGGGCAAAATTTGAAAATTTGAAAATTCCATTTTTATGAAAGTGCTAATCTGATTTTAAGAAAATATAATAGGAATCGTACTTCAGTGATCCTCTTCTTAATTTGTTTAAGCCATATTGATAGGTTACAAAATCTTAGCAACCAGGCGTCATCACAAAAGGGGTTAATTAAATTCCTATGATTCAAATGGACTAATTTCAACTTAACCTCACAGGAATGTTTCTTTATTGGTCCTCTTTTTAAAATTGTCCTCCGACATTCCCATAATCCTACATTCTGTGTAGAACTTTGGTTGCTGCGGCATCATTAAGTGAGAAGAATACCCAAACTTTAAAATCCTTTTCCTCCATAATCTGCTTGTCCGATTCCAAGATAATTTGGTAGAAATGTTTCTTAAGTGACCCTCTAAAAATAAGCTATTTCTTTAACAGTGTCCACTCCTTGCAGTTTCATTTGCACTCCTTGAACAAATATTCCCAGATATTTTCAGTTAAATATTTGCTACTAATTTACTATCACTCAGGTGATTGATTTAGGGCCATCTTGGCCCCCTTGTTATAAATTGGTACCCGCAAATGTAGACCGCCACCAATATAGGGAATAACTCTAATAGAGTGATATCCCCAAGACGATCTTCCATGCAGCTGGCCATGGCGCTCAATTCCATTTCCCACCAAAATATGCCCCCAAACCCTTGTCCTTGGCTACAGGCACACATCAGCAAGGTCACAATGACTAGAATACATTTGTATGAAATAACACTGCAAGTATCGTTGGTGATATTCTTGTTTATATTGTAGACAGCTAGAATTTTAATCTTATTTTTTATAATACCCATTTTAAACAGGTTTGAAAAAATCCAGATTCCAAGACTGAAAATAGAACAAAAATATTCAACTATATTTCATCAGTATGGTGTGGAAGTTGAAGAAATCAGGAAAGTAAGTGGTTAAACCTATCTCTTGAAAGATGGTTACTGCTGTTAAATTTGATAGCTCTCATGAGTATACACTACATACATTTGAAATAAAGGTTTTAAATAAAAAATAAAATACAAAACAATCCATTGCATTTTCTGTGTCAACATCACAATTTTAACAATGGAACCAAATTTTGATTTTCCAACCCGTTTCTTTTTGTGTAACCTGCAATGGCATGGAAAGTCAAAGGGATAACTTCTCCTCTGTCTGTCTTCCTGATTTCAACTACTGATATATTGTTCTATATCACTTTATTTATTAAAAGTTTGTGTTACATGCTGCTTAGACTATTTTAAATTACAAATGATATAAGAAAATAATAGAAAAATTTGAAAAGTGAAGATAATACTTTGAGACATTGTAGAAAACATTGCGGTTGAGGAGTAACACCTCCATTGCACAGGCAATAAAGGTCTTTCATTAACCAGGTTTTCAATATAGTTGCAACCTGGTTATTGGAATGATGATGTCGTTGTTCAGACAGGTAGGGGCGTGCATTGTCAAACTCACCTATGAAACTGAACATCTTTAGTTATTGTTGACATATTGTTACCAAAGTTGGTATGTAAAAATAATTTATGGAGACCTTTCAAGGGATTGTGCTTTGGGCACCTGGGGTTAAAAGTCGCTGTTAATAAAAAAGAAAATGAAATACTGTACAAACTGTATATCTTAAGTTAGGGTTGACATATTGTAATCAAAGTTGCAATGTAGAAAGAGTTTGTGGAGACCTTTCGTGGGATTGTTTTGGGGCCCCTGGGGTCAAGGTCAAGAATGTTGTTACTAAAACTAGGTAAAATGTTAAAACTGAATATCTTAAGTTACCATAAATACAGTTGACATATTGTAACCAAAAATTGTATGTAAAAAAAAGGTTATTGGAGACCTTTTATGAGGTTGCGTTTGGGACCCCTAGCATCAAGATCCCTGTTACTAAAAAAACACAAAAACGTTTGATACTGAATATCTATGGTTGACACATTGTAACCAAAGTTGGTATGTAGAAAGAATTTTTGGAGACCTTTCATGGAATTGCATTTGGGCAAGGTTGCTGTTACTAAAAATAGTTAAACGGATGAAACTGAATATCTTTAGCTACAGTTGGTATGTAGAAAAAGTTTATGGAGACAATTCATGGGTTTGCTGCAAGGGTCAATGTCGAGGTCACTGTTAATAAACAAATTATTGAAACTGAATATCTTTAGTTACAGTTGACATATTGTAACCAAATGTGGTTTATAGAAGAGTTTATTGAGACCTTTCACAGGACTGCATTTGAGGCGTTTAGGGTCAAGGTCAAGGTGGCTGTTATTTAAAAAAATTATAGAAAAACTGATAAACTGAATAACTTTAGTTACAGTTGACATATTGTAACCAAAGTTGGAATGTTAAAAGAGTTATAGAGACCTTTATTTTGGGGCCAGGGTCAAGGTCAAGGTCGCTGTTACTTAAAATAGATGAATGGTTGAAACTTAATTTGTTAGTCATTTATTATAACTAAACATGGTATGTTACTGTTATTTAAATGGAAACATGATTTCTACTGTCCCATATTTCAAGGAAATATATATTCCAACCAATCTAGGGCTATAGAAATGTTATATTGACCTAAACGTGGGTTCCACATTGTCCCAATTAAAACTTGAACCAGAGTATGTTCTATATTTTTCTTTATGTTACGTTGCCCTTGCAGTATAGATAATTTATGATACAATATATATTGGTTGCACAATTTTCAATAATTGTATGCTTAAATACATATATGTAGGCAGTAAAACATTTAGCCAGTCATCAGTTTTCCATATTTCTATAAACATAGACTGAACATCTTCTATCAATCATTTAAAACCTGGTTTTGTTGCATTGCCGTGTTTCTTGTTCAAGGGATGAAGTATTGCTTTTATCTATACACTTTGACTTTGTATTGAAACTATAGTTGTACCAAAAGTGCAAAGAAGACCCACCTGTTCCCAGAAATATGCCACCAGTATCTGGTAGAATAACCTGGGTCAGACAATTGGCTAAAAGGATTATAGATCCAATGGAAATATTCATGGTAAGTAAACTCTATACACTGTAGACTCATTACAACGCTGTACTTGGGAGCCATGGTCTTGCACAGCGATATTAACGGGGTTAAATTGATTAACGCTGTTCAAAAAATCAGCCAAGTCATTACCCCACCCACCCACCTATAATGCATACACAAATTCAATTGCAAAGAGAGTGTGTTTTTGGCTAAAACATGCTTGCAAGATATATTTACTTGTTTCTTTGATATTTGATAGATGTATCAGGGCTCGAATTTAAGCAATTGTAAGTGCAAATTTCAATACCAGCAGATTTTTGTGAGTTAAATTTTTGGACCTAATAATACACATTTCTAATCGTCGATCTTTTACAGGGTTATTTCATTGACAATTCGCGGTAATTGCAGTGAACTTTCGAGATTTATTGAGTGGCTGGGAGTATACTTTCAGTTTTGCAATACTTGCAGAAGTTTACAATTGATAAATGTCTCGTGTGCATGCCTATTCAACGGCCCCAATATTGATGACGTTTACTGCATACATTTGGGCTAAATAATTTACATATCGCAAATACGATTAGCTGGAATAGTCATGTGTATATTTTGGGTTTCCCAATTTGTACTCACTATGGAGATCGAAGAAATGGATGACATCCAGACAAAATTTTCAGAATTAGTTGTTTGTTACATTATGAAGTTTGAAATTGAGCTTGTTCGTTTGTCACACCATGACAGCCGCTCTTGTTTAAAGTTGTATCAGTTTTGAAGATGACTGAACAAATTAATCGTAATGCACAAACAATAATTACACCCGATATCTATTTTTTATCTGTCTCTTGTTGTAATATTGAAAGCGTTAGGCAAACAGCCGCTCGATAACGATATCAATTTATTTACCTTTCTATTGTTGTAATGTTGAACAAAGCGTTATGCAAACATGTGGATTAACATTTTATTGCAGTAATGGAGATCTATTACTCGGATCGTATTTTGATGTTTAAAACGTTAGGTTTTTGAAAATTTATAATTCTATTCCCACAAATTTCATGCAATAAAATTCAGGAGCCAAGCAAGACCAGCGTTATAATGAGAACAGCGGTAAAGCGGAGGGCGTTATAGAGGAGTGCCAGTGTATTAGGCAATTTGTTAATGTACCATCCTTTAGTAACAAATCTAAATATTTTTTACTAAATCCCGTTTCATATGACACTTCCAACACTTACAGAATCATTTTAATTACTAAATTGTTCATGTTTTTAATACTTCTGTTAGTCGAAACCCTTCACCAAATAAGATGCAATTATCTGCTGTAAAACATCTTTGAGGCAATACATGGCCGATTTGACAATTGTATGTCAATTTTTAAAAAAGCACTTTGAAAAAATAAAACAAAGTAAGTTGTCTGCATCAGGTAAAGGATTACAATACTTGTCAAGGCTATAATATGATCTAAAGATTTGTGGAAAAAGTATATTTATCAGTGAAGAAGGCAAATGTCCAACAATAACTTTTTGCTTTTGTTAACCAATATCCACTTGCAGATGCATTCTGATTCATCTATAGTAAATTACTTTTGAAAACATTGTGGCAAAAGGAAAGTTTCTCATAATTCAACTCTATTTAATAATTATACTTTTATTGATAAATATTTTCCATATTTTTGCCTAAATATTTTCAAAGTAGTCTGCCGCATAGTTGTGTGAGAAAGGATTGAATTACATCATTTGAATAATGTGTTCCTCATTTTAAAAGGTATTTTTTCTCAGGAACATCCATCTTGCTTCAAGGGTGAAGAAGGAAAGAAAATTATCAGAAATTACAATAGACTTGCAAAAGTACTTCTTGAATATGAAATGATGTATCATCTAGCCTGGAAGAAATCTGTTGACATCATCACAACAAGTAGGCCAA
The DNA here is from genome assembly GCA_031761405.1 of Serripes groenlandicus. Classification (NCBI taxonomy): domain Eukaryota; kingdom Metazoa; phylum Mollusca; class Bivalvia; order Cardiida; family Cardiidae; genus Serripes; species Serripes groenlandicus. The sequence continues at coordinate 125,007,862 of JASEVX010000004.1, read as the reverse complement.
TTAACATCATAAAAAAGATTTTAATGGTTTAATCAGGGTTGTCAAAATTGCCAATTGAATCATCATTTGAAATAACGTTTTCATTGTTTATCTTTAGAACACTGTAAATGAAAAAGGTCACAGATCTGTTGGTATGAATGTGCAGGTAGATCTTGATTTTCCCTTGTCACAAAGTCAGTTGGTTGGTTTTCTTGGAGCTTTGCTCATTTAATGTTGCATCGGTCTGAGGATGTTCAAATGAAAAAACAATTCATTACTATATATACTTGGCTATAAGATGCTCTTGACTATAAGACACATCTCTAATTTTGAGGTTTCAAGTCAGGTTTTCATGATTGACTTGCCAAGTTTCTTAAGGTTTTACCAGGTCAAAACCCATGATGATCGAGCAGTGAGATATAAAAGGAGGATGTGCGATTTCAGGGCAAATCGGCCCCGTTTTTGCAAGAAAGTTTAAACACGTTTATATACAGAGAAAATATTCACTGTAGTAGAGCTGAAAATGTCTCAATAACTAAAATAAATAAGATTTTCACTATGACATTGTGATTAAACCTATCTATTTTAGGGTTAATTATACCAAGGGGTGTGGGTTTTTGTCAAATTTGGGCATTTTTTGTACATTCAGATGGATAATTTACATCCTCGACAGGCCTCCACAATTTTTTTATTTACATCAAAATAAAACAGAATAAAAAGTTGTTTTTGAATTTTTACATATAAAAATGGTCGATGATGGTCGAAATCTTATCAGACAGCATTTCAAGCATAGATACGGTCGTTAGGGTGCACAGCTTGTCTGGTGGTAGTGAATACTGAATATTTTGTTCTCCGATAACGGTAATATGTTTTTTATTCCGTATTTTTCATAAAAAGACAAACTAATTTTCATTCTGTTAGTTTGAAAAAGTGTTTTGGATTAAATCAATGTACAATAAAAATATTAAATAACACAAAATAGATGTGTTGATATGCAAATTACGATTCATTTTGTCTGTTGCAATTTCACAAACTATTCACTGCCACCATCTCCGATGTAAATAATCACATGGTGGTCGCTCTTTTTTTCGCCCGACGTCTGCTTTTTTTACTAATTTGGTGAAAACAAGAATGGATTATTGAAAAGCAATCAATAAAAAACATAGGTGAGTATTGTGTTTTATCCATTTCAACTTTACTCCATTGATCAATCTTGTACATCAGGGGAAACAAACTTATTCAATTCCAAGTTGTTCAAGTGTTTTTGACAGCAAATCAAATCCAATGTGAAAAGGGATAGTTTGTTATACTTGAACGGAGACGAGAGAGTTTTACAGTTGCAATGTATTACAGAATCCAGAAAAAAAAAGAATCTGAAACAATGTGGATAGAATTTAATTTCCCTTACTCAAGATCACTATTAACATGCTTTATTTACCGCCTACCAAATTCTTTAACCTCATGGATAGACAATTTTTAGGAAGAAATAATATCAGCTTCAGCAGAAAACCATGAACTTATCTTACTTGGTGACTTTAATATCAATTATTATCCACATTGTAACAATAAGAAATGGCTAAATATGGTAGCTAGTCTAACACAATTAGTTAATGTTCCAACACGTGTTACTGAAAAATCTTCTTCAATTATAGACCACATCTATGCATCAATACCTGAAAACATCTGTGAAACTCAAATACGACATTTTGCAATTAGTGATCATTTTCCTGTTTGTTTTACTCATAAAGTGGCTACAACAACATAAAAAGGCAATCACATAACTATGAAATATAGGTCATATAAACACTTTAATGAAGAACAATTTCGTACCGACTTATCCTGTTCATCATTTGATTAAATTTTTCAACATGCAGATCCAAATTTTGTTTAAATATGTTTTATAAAAAGTTTCTAAATGTTCTTGACCATCACGCTCCTTGCAAACAAAAATGGATAAAATCATTTCACCAGCCCCAATGGTAAAGTAACAACATTAATTTGCTTCGGAAACAAAGAAATGATTACCATAAACAGAAAGACTGGAAAAATTACAGAAAATGGCTCAACAAAACATCAGCAGAGATTAAAAATGCGAAACAAAAATACTTTATGCATGCAATAGACCAAAATAAAGTGCTAAAACATTATGGAAATGTATAAGATTGACAACAAATTCAAAACTACACCTATTAAACCTGAGAAAGTGATGTTGTATCTCAAATCATTAAATATAAATAAAGGCACTGGTCTGGATGGTTTTGGACCAAAAATTTTAAAATTAGCTGCAAGAGAAACTTGCCTACCATTAACACACATTATCAACATGTGTCTTAAGTATAATACTTTTCCCAGCTGTTTAAAAAAAGCTAGGATTAGACTCATTTTCAAATCGGGTGACAAAGGATCTCCATGAAAACTACAGACCCATATCAATTTTACTCTTATCACATACTATTTACAGGAAAAGGACCTCCTTCATAAATACCAATCAGGATTCAGAAAAAATCACTCCTGTCAGTCTGCTCTTTCAAAAGTAATTGATGATTGGCTCTATGCAATTGACCAGGGTAATATTGTTGGATCAGTATTCTTAGACATGAAGAAAGCTTTTGATTTAGTAGATCACAAAATCCTTCTTGAAAAACTAGCCATCTTCAACTTTCATACAGATGCAGTAAAATTGATTAAGTCTTACTTATGTGATGGGACGCAACAAGTCGAATTCAATAATACAACATCTTCCCCCGGATTAATGGAGTATGGAGTCCCTAAAGGCTCCATTCTAGGCCCTATATTGTTTCTTGTATATGTAAATGATATGCCACTCTATACAACTAATACTGCAATTGATATGTATGCTGATGATGCAACTTTTCACACTGCAAATAAAGACCCCAAAATAATAAAAGAAAATATCCAGACAGATTTAGGAAATATCAACCTATGGTGTCAGAACAATGACATGTATATAAATAAATCAAAGACAATGCTTCTCTGAACAACACAAAAACTTAAACATCAAAATGTTTTTGACGTTTGATGTTTTAAAATTATATAAGGATGAGTGCCCTTGTGTCAATGATGCATAACAATATGCAGATCGCAAGCAAAATGCGTGTAGGGAATCTAAGAATTGTCAAGGATGAAATAATTTTGTATGAAAGACCCGATTCATTTCTTCATAGCATAGTTGTCGTTCTTTACACTCTCTTTATAGGCAGAGAGTGTGTTTTAAAATGATATAATGATGAGCTCCCTTGTGTCAATGATGCATAACAATATGCAGATCGCAAGCAAAATGCCTGTAGGGAATCTAATGACACATATAAAATTGTCAAGGACGAAATAATTGTGTACGAAAGACCCAACTCGTTTCTCCTTCGCATAATTGTCGTTCTTTACACTTACTTTATAGGCAGAGAGTGTTCATTCAAAGTAATTTTTATATTAAAACCAGTTTTCTCTCAGTTTGTTCTTTTCTTCATTTGTTTCGAACATTTTAAATCGCCTATAATTAACTATTTGTAAGTGAGTAGTGTAAAGAACGGCTCTCTGAAAAGGAGATTTATCTTTGCAGTCGGTATTCGGTAGTCATTTGATCAACATATTTAGCTTAGAAACAGTTCCTATTTTAAATATTCATAGATTAACATTATTAAATGAATTCTACACAAATCAAGACATCTCTTTGAACATGAAAATAACATTCAGTAAGTTAAAATTGCTATTAAAAGGAGAATCTGACGTGTTTTTTATCTCGATATTGACACATAACAGTCTGCGGCAAGTCTAGCAGGGACTCTTTTGTCTTCGTAAATAAGACAAAAAAACATAAATGCGAGTCAAAATAAAGAAACTGTAAATACTTAAAACATCGGATTATTTATTTCATTTTAGATGTGTCATAACTAAGTGTTTTTAAACAATCACAATTGTAATATGTTCAAGACATTTAAATTTGTTTTTTTCTAATAATAACTCTCCTCCCATGTCATTTCCGAAAAGCTATTAAAAATATAAGTTGTGGGCTTCTGCTCAGCGACTAATAATGTTTTTCCCCTATGATTATCCTTATAATATGTATTTCTTATGTCGGTACTTCAAAATAGAGGGCCTCATGGGAGATTAGTTTTAATAACTAAATGAGTTTGTACCCTCTTTAAATAAAGTATTATTATTATTATATTATTATTATTATTATTCCATTTTCGTAAAGTGTCTGCTATTTATACTAATGCTACATTTACACTAGGCCACGATGTCGACGATGTCCACGATTAAAAAAAATCGTGGAACTCGACGATTTATTGTATTAATTTTTCTTTTTCTACGTTTTGCTACGCTTTCCTGCGCTCTCAGTACGTTTTGTTACGAAGCCAACACGACTCTGGTCAAGATCTGCCACGATTTTTATCATGTTCTCTAAAGTTCTGTTACGATCGTCACGATATGCTATCATGTTCTGTCACGTTCCATTAGGTTATGTTAAGATCTCTCACGATCACGAAGCTCTGTTAAGATCTCCTGCGATTTATCGCCATGATTTGAGCAAAATCCCCATGCTTGCAGCAGGATTGGGTATAAAAAGGCTGGCATATTTTTAATCTACCCAAAATTATAGATGTTTCATTGTTCAGTGTTGCAAACGTAATGAAGCTTGCAGAGCGTGGAAACACATCGTGGGAACCACGCGGGAACTTATCAGACCGTGTCGAAGCGTGTATGCCTATCGGGATGATCTTAGCAGAACGTGTTACAGCGTGATGTAATTACTCTTGCAAGTCAATGCATCTTGACGAATTGTAGTAGAGAGTGATAAAGCGTGACAGAAACGTGCCGACATCATAGTGAACCTTGAAGGAATCGTGTTTCCAAGTTCATCAAGATCCCCTACGATGGCGCATCAAATTCTGTTACGCTCGGTTAAGGTCTGTAACTGTCGACTACGCTCTACTACGATTCCCATGTTCTATCACGCACTCTCAAGATTTGGTGTCAAATCGGCATGATCGTGGCAAAATTTTTGACAGCCGAAAACTTTGTTACGATCATTACGATTCCACCATGTTCCCTCACGATCACTTCGATTCCACCCCACGACCCCCCACGCTCATCACGATTCTCTCAAATTGTGGAGATCGTAGACATCATGGCCTAATGTAAACGCAGCATAAGTAGATCTTATATTAAACTAGCACTGTTATTTTATAAACAGTTTGTTGGGTTTATTTAAGTTAACTAAAAAAAACACTACAGTTAATGATTAAACTACATTCAAACTGTGGTGTTAAAGTGCTTTATAAATGCATATTTTCACATTATTTCTTTTTAGTCCAAAGATAATTCCTTTGTTGTAGTGGCATGTGCGAAAAAAAAATCACCAGGAGCAGGAAAGAAATTCTTCCATCACATGTGATGAGGTAAACTTATTACACCAGCATTTCAGTTTTTGAAAATAAAATAAATAATGACTTAAGGAACCATATTATGAATATTTGGAGAAGTTGTCACCCTGTTATGTGCAATTTGTGCTTTGATAACAATGATTTAGAGAAAAAAAAGAGAGTTATGTGGGAAAGGATGTTCAGAATGTTTGTGAAAATGGTTTACCATTACTTTTCATAAAATCCATTTGCTGATACAGACACATTTTTACTCTCTTGCTCGCCTGCAGATGGCTATTTAAAAACAAAATGGAAAAGGGAAAAGATTAAATTTGCAATTTCTTCTTTACACTTTTTTAATCAAAATGAAATCTCAATTTATAAGACTTAATGTTTCCCTTGATGTTTTCAAAGCAAACATCTCTAAAATTCTAGAGTGGGTATATATTCAAATATAGCTTAGTAAATGGTGAGTCAACCATTGGTTGTTTTAACAATTATTTTAGTCATTTATCACAACACATTTCTCTTTCTTTTTTTCTTGTGTAACTGATTGAGTGTTATCATATTCCTGTCAGTAGATTAGTGGCCATGGTAAAAACATACCCCTATATAAATATGAATTATTTTTCAACATTTCATCTATTAACCCTTAACCTGAAACATGCAACTCCTTATACCTTTTGCAGCAGACAACATTTGAAAATAATGTTACAACTGTATAAAAAAATAGTACTTCTAATTATATAGATATTACATAATTTCCTCATATGTTTCCAAACATATGACTCTGAATTATTTTGTTATATATATATATGGTAAATATTTAAAAAAAAAATCATTCAAGTTCTCAAAAGATGTATGTCCAACTGTCTGTGTATTCATATTTCTTTTTATATTTCATATTTTAAAACTCTTTCAAGTGCTGTATTGGAGAACATGGACTAGACAGACAGCCTACACTTTGATGGATAGAAACTGATAAGTGCCTAACTTTTCTCAAGTGACAGAAACACAGCTTCAAAATCTCACTATAGGAACTTATCACAAACAATAATAATAAAAGGGAATTTAAACGTACAAATACATTTCACCTGAAATATGATAATAAGGAGGTATATATGTAGAATTTGACCTGTGAGCCATGACCTTTAAAAAAAAATCACATAAACCGTGTTTCTTATGCCAGTCAATATTATTTAAACAGTCAAACAATATCATAATTATTTATACTGGGTTGTGTTGTAAGTGTGGAACCTACATACATAAATAAATTAGTACAGTGATGTTTGGTTTTTAGCTCACCTATGCACAAAGTGCAAGGTGAGCTTTTGTGATCGCTCACCGTCCGTCGTCTGTCGTCGTCGTCCCTATAAACGACTTCTCCTCCTAAACCGATTAACCAAATTCAAAATAATTTTACAGGAATGTTTCTTGGGTGGCTCTCTTTCAAACTTGTTCAAAGAATTCTATTCCATGCAGAACTTTGGCTGCAACGGCAACAAAAAAGGGGAAATTAACAAAAACTTAAAAAATCTTCTTGTCCTAAAGTACTGGCCCGATTTGAAAATTATTTTGCACAAATGTTCCTTGGGGTACCTTCTACCAAGATTGTTCAAATATTTCCGATCCGTTGAAAAAATGGCCGCCAGGGGGGCGGAGCTTATTTCCCTTATATGTGCATTGTTAAAACTTTAAAAATCTTCTTGTCCAAAAGTACTGGCCCGATTTAAAAAATATTTTGAACAAATGTTCCTTGGGGCACCCTTTACCAAGATTGTTCAAATATTTCCAATCCGTTGAAAAACATGGCCGCCAGGGGGCGGAGCTTGTTTTCCTTATATGTGCATTGTTAAAACTTTAAAAATCTTCTTGTCCAAAAGTACTAGTGTCGCGATTTGAAAATTATTTCGCACAAATGTTCCTTGGGGCACCCTTTACCAAGATTGTTCAAATATTTCCAATCCGTTGAAAAACATGGCCGCCAGGGGGCGGAGCTTGTTTTCCTTATATGTGCATTGTTAAAACTTTAAAAATCTTCTTGTCCAAAAGTACCGGCCCGATTTGAAAATTATTTCGCATAAATGTTCCTTGGGGCACCCTTTACCAAGATTGTTCAAATATTTCCGATCCGTTGAAAAACATGGCCGCCAGAGGGCGGAGCTTGTTAGCTCACCTGAGACTTCTTCTCCTCAGTAACCAGTGGGTCAATTTGGATGAAACTTCACAGAAAGCATCCTCTCAATGACCTCACCAGAATTCCTTCAAATTTTTAGGATCCATGCAAAATTCTGGTTTCCATGGCAACGAAACCGAAAAAACTTCAAAATTCTTCTTCTCCCAAACTGGTTGGCAGATTTTCAAATAATTTTGTAGAAATGTTCCTTAGATGACCCTCTATCATATTCCTTCAAGCCATGTTGATTGGTCGAAAAACATGGCCGCCAGGGGGGGCGGGGCTATTTTGCCTTATATGGCTATAGTGAAAACTTAAAAAATCTTCTCCTCCGAAAGTGTCAGGCCGATTTTCAAATAATTTTGTAGAAATGTTCCTTGGGTGACCCTCTATCAGATTCCTTCAAGCCATGTTGATTGGTCGAAAAACATGGCCGCCAGGGGGGGTGGGGCTTTTTTGCCTTATATGGCTATAGTGCAAACTTAAAAAATCTTCTCCTCCAAAAGTGTCAGGCCGATTTTCAAATAATTTTGTATAAATGTTCCTTGGGTGATCCTGTATCAGATTCCTTCAAGCCATGTTGATTGGTCAAAAAACATGGCCGCCTGGGGGCGGGCTATTTTGCCTTTTATGGCTATAGTGAAAACTTAAAAAATCTTCTCCTCCATAAGTGTCCGGCCGATTTCCAAATAATTGTGTAGAAATGTTCCTTGGGTGACCCTCTTTTAGATTCCTTCAAGCCATATTGATTGGTCGAAAAACATGGCCGCCAGGGGGCGGGGCTATTTTGCCTTATATGGCCAAAGTGAAAACTTAAAAAATCTTCTCCTCCGAAAGTGTCAGGCTGATTTTCAAATAATTTTGTAGAAATGTTCCTTGGATGACCCTCTATCAGATTCCTTCAAGCCAAGTTGATTGGTCGACAAACATGGCCGCCAGGGGGGCGGGGCTATTTTGCCTTATATGGCTATAGTGAAAACTTAAAAAATCTTCTTCTCCGAAAGTGTCAGGCCGATTTTCAAATAATTTAGTAGAAATGTTCCTTGAATGACCCACTTTCAGATTCCTTCAAGCCATGTTGATTGGTCAAAAAACATGGCCACCAGTGGGCAGGGCTATTTTGCACTATATGGCTATAGTGAAAACTTTTCAAATAATTTTGTAGAAATGTTCCTAGGGTGACCCTCTATCAGATTCCTTCAAGCCAAGTTGATTGGTCGGAAACTATGGCTGCCATGGGGCGGGGCTTATATAGGTAAAGTGAAAAAAAAAAAATCAGGTGAGCGATTCTAGGGCCATCATGGCCCTCTTGTTTTCCTTATATGTGTATTGTTAAAACTTTAAAAATCTTCTTGTCCAAAAGTACTGGCCCGATTTGAAAATTAATTTGCACAAATGTTCTTTGGGGCACCCTTTGACAAGATTGTTCAAATATTTCCGATCCGTTGAAAAACATGGCCCCCAGGGGGCGGAGCTTGTTCATAGACTCATATAGGGAAAAACCTTTAAAAATCTTCTTGTCTAAGAATAGAGGCCCCAGGCTTTTAATATTTGGTATGTAGCATCATCTAGTGGACCTTTACCAAGATTGTTCAAATGATAGCCCTGGGGTCAAAAAATGACCCCTCCCCTGGGGGTCTATTGTTTTACATAGACTCACATAGAGAAAAATTTAAAAAATAAATCAATCTGGAAGTAGATTGTTCAAATTATAGCCCTGGGGTAAAAAATGAACCCATCCTGGGGGGTCACTTGTTTTACATATACTCATATAGGGGAAAAACTTAAAAAATCTTCTTGTCTAAAAGTAGAGGGCCCAGGCCTTTGATATTTGGTATGTAGCATCATCTAGTGGACCTTTACCAAGATTGTTCAAATTATAGCCATGGGGTCAAAAATGACCCCTCCCCTGGAGGTCACTTGTTTCACATAGACTTGTATAGGGAAAAAACTTAAAAAAATCTTCTTGTCTAAAAGTAGAGGGCCCAGGCCTTTGATATAGGGTATGTAGCATCATCTAGTGGACCTCTACCAAGATCTTGTCTAAAAGTTTAATATTTGAAATCTAACTTCATCGAGTGGACTTCTACCAAGATTGGTCAAATTATTATAGCCCTGGTGTCAAACATGGCTCCACCCTGGGGATCACTTGTTTTACATAGACTTGTTAAGGTAAACACTTTAAAAATATTCTTGTCCATTTGTCATGAATGGTGCCCCTCTACTAAGACTTCAAATTATTTTGATAGGATGATAAAGATGGCCACCAGGGGGTGTTGCTTGTTTTCCGTATATATGTATAGACAAAGAACAATGAAAACTTTTTAAGTTTGATTAAATCAGGTGAGCGATATAGGACCATCATGGTCCTCTTGTTTATAAAATCTGGTATGATTAAACTGTTGGTGGTAGCTATCAAAGAAAATTGTAGATGGAGCTACACAGTTCTAGTTGATGAATCATATTTGGACACGACATACATTATAGTTCAATAGATGAGTGAAATATGACCACTTAATCTGATCTTTGCTTTCTCTACCTTGATTCCAGTCAGTTCATTTTTAAGTCATTTCACAATGACATTGATTGCTTTTAACAACATTGTTAGGAAATGTGTAATGACACATGTGCTTTTTCTTATGGCTCAATGAAACCTTTAAAGGTTTTCCACTGTGTAATTATTGTTTGTGTATGCTAGTTTTTGACTGAAAACATTATATTTTCAGATTAATATTTATTTCTATGTTTTCTGACCTTTTTATGCATGCATCATTAAAAAGTTGAACATACACACAATGTTGTGTCTTCAAAATGACTTGTTGTATGATGGAAAGGGTATATACACAATAAACAACTGCTATCCAGAGCCTAATGTTTCAAAGATTCTTTTAATTGGTAGTGCTTTACTGTTACTGGACACCAAACTGTACACTAACTTGTATGCATGAACATGTAGTTAAATTTAGGCTGTTTCATGTGCTTTTTTAGCTCACTTAAGCACAAAGTGCGAGATGAGCTTTTTTTATCACTCACCATCCGGCGTCATCTGTACATCCGACTGTTAACAATTTCCTACAAATGACTTCTCCTACTAAACCAATGGACTGATTTTAAAGTTGTTTAAAGAATTTAATTCCAAATAGAATTTTGGTTGCTCGGGCATCAGAAAAGGGGAAAATTGCCAACAAATAATTTTGCTAAAATGTTCCATGGTACACTTTCTACCAAGATTGTTCAAATTTTTCCGATCTGTTGAAAAACATGGCCACCAGGCTGCGGAGCTTGTTTTCCTTATATGTGCATTGTAAAATCTTTAAAAATCTTCTTGTCAAAAAGTACTGGCTTGATTTAAAGATAATTTGGTACAAATGTTCCTTGGGCAACCTTCTACCAAGATTGTTTAAATTAATCCGTTCCATTGAAAAACATGGCCGCCATGGGCGAGGCTTGTTTTCCTTATATGTGCATTGTAAAATCTTTAAAAAACTTCTTGTCCAAAAGTACTGGCCCGATTTAAAGATAATTTGGCACAAATGTTCCTTGGGGGACCTTCTACCAAGATTGTTCAAATTAATCAAATCCATTGAAAAACATGCCCGCCAAAGGCAGGGCTTGTTTACCTTATATGTGCATTGTAAAATCTTTAAAATTCTTCTTGTCCAAAAGCACCTGCCTGATTTAAAAATTATTTGGCACAAATGTTCCTTGGGTGACCTTCTACCAAGGTTATTTAAATAAATCCAATCCGTTGAAAAACATGGCCACCAGGGGAGTTGCTTGTTTTCCTTATATGTATAGAGTAAAATCTTTGAAAACTATTGAAGTTCTATTAAATCAGGTGAGCGATATAGGGCCATCATGGCCCTCTTGTCTTAGTTATGCATTAATTTTATTGCAATATGAGTCTTTTAAATAAATGGGTTTTCAGTTACTTATTTTTGCAAAGTAGGATCAACACCTTTTTGAAACACCAAACTTTAAAAGATTCTCCTCTGAATCCACTTTTCGGATTCCAATATCATTTTACCGAAATGTTCCTAATATGACCCTCTACAGAAAATGTTCAAGTCATAGAAATTGGTTGAAAAACATTGTAGCCAGGCAGCAGTAGAAAAGGGGCAAAATGAAAGAAAATAAAAATCCATGCTTGTGAAAGTGTGTGTCTGATTTCAAGATAAATGTTTTTGAATGTATCAGTGTCTCTCTAAAAAAAAGTTCCAAGCAATAGTGATTGGTTACAAGACATAACATACAGGTGGCATCAGAAAAGGGGTAAATTAACTTTAAGCTTCAAATGACATCTCCTTACCCAATATACTAATTTTAACCCAACTAAATAGGAATGATACTTTTGTGAGCCTATTTCAAAATTGTTCACAGAAACAAATTATATATAGAACTTTGATTGCTGCGGCATCAGAAAGGAAGAAAATAGCCATAATTTTATAATTCTTCTTCTCTGAATCCGCTTGTCTGATTCCAAGATAATTTGTTAAATCTTTTTTTTATTATCAGTAACAATTGCTACTATACTATCACTGAGATGATCCATTTAGGGCAGTCTTGGCCCTCTTGTTTTTAGCTCACCTGAGCTTTGCCCAAGGTGAGTTATTGTGATCGCCTTTTGTCCGGCGTCCGTCGTGCGTCAACTTCTTCTCCTCAGTAACCAGTGGGTCAATTTGGATGAAACTTCACAGAAAGCATCCTCTCAATGACCTCAACAGAATTCCTTCAAATGTTTGGGATCCATGCAAAATTCTGGTTTCCATGGCAACGAAACGAAAAAAACTTCACAATTCTTCTTCTCCCAAACTGCTTGGCAGATTTTCAAATAATTTTGTAGAAATGTTCCTTGGATGACCCTCTATCAGATTCCTTCAAGCCATGTTGATTGGTCGAAAAACATGGCCGCCAGGGGGGCGGGGCTATTTTGCCTTATATGGCTATAGTGAAAACTTAAAAAATCTTCTCCTCCGAAAGTGTAAGGCCGATTTTCAAATAATTTTGTAGAAATGTTCCTTGGGTGACCCTCTATCAGATTCCTTCAAGCCATGTTGATTGGTCAAAAAACATGGCCGCCAGGGGGGGGGCGGGCTATTTTGCATTATATGGCTATAGGGCAAACTTAAAAAATCTTCTCCACCAGAAGTGTCAGGCCGATTTTCAAATAATTTTGTAGAAATGTTCCTTGGGTGATCCTCTATCAGATTCCTTCAAGCCATGTTGATTGGTCAAAAAACATGGCCGCCAGGGGGCGGGGCTATTTTGCCTTTTATGGCTATAGTGAAAACTTAAAAAATCTTCTCCTCCATAAGTGTCAGGCCGATTTTCAAATAATTTTGTAGAAATGTTCCTTGGGTGACCCTCTATCAGATTCCTTCAAGCAATGTTGATTGGTCGAAAAACATGGCCGCCAGGGGGCGGGGGCTATTTTGCCTTATATGGCCAAAGTGAAAACTTAAAAAATCTTCAACATCTTCTCCTCAGTAACCAGTGGGTCAATTGGGATGAAACTTCACAGAAAGCATCCTCTCAATGACCTCACCAGAATTCCTTCAAATTTTTGGGATCCATGCAGAATTCTGGTTTCCATGGCAACGAAACGAAAAAAAATTCTAAATTCTTCATCTCCCAAACTGTTTGGCAGATTTTCAAATAATTTTGTAGAAATGTTCCTTGGATGACCCTCTACCAGATTCCTTCAAGCCATGTTGATTGGTTGAAAAACACGGCCGCCAGGGGGCCGGGGCTATTTTGCCATATATGGCTATAGTGAAAACTTAAAAAATCTTCTCCTCCAAAAGTATCTGGCCGATTTTCAAATAATTTTGTTGAAATGTTCCTAGGGTGACCCTCTATCAGATTCCTTCAAGCCAAGTTGATTGGTCGGAAACTATGGCTGCCAGGGGGCGGGGCTTATATAGCTAAAGTGAAAAAAAAAAAAAATCAGGTGAGCGATTCAAGGGCCATCATGGCCCTCTTGTTTATTTCCAGTTTGAATAGTTACAATGACCTTGAACATTTGGCTACATTCATAAGTGATTTAGGTGATATGCATGAACTGTTTCATCAATTTAGCAGGTCACACCCAGACAGGTCCTATTTCATCATTGATTGGTTACTTGTGAGTTTATTTATGACTGTAATATATGTATGACTGTTATAGCATTGACACGCTATATTTCAATAGCATTTGACCTTAAACCTAAAAATATGACCTTTACATTTTGGTTACTATAGGTCTTGCACACAACACACCTTCTTGTATAAATGAACAACAAAGCCAAGTTGTTTGATAATCTTTAAATGAAGGTAGTAGTTATAGCCTTGTTTCCGTGCAATAACTACCATAAATGTGAACCGTTTTTTTTTTTCAAACTTGGTAACAAGGTTAAATGCCTTAAGGGCTAGGCCAAGTTCAATCATCACTTTCGGCGGACTTTATTCGGTGGAGTTATGGCCCTTTAATTAACAAAAAATGTTGTTTGTTACTGTTTCCTTGCAATAACTGCCACAAATGTGAACCGTTTTTTTTTTTCAAACTTGGTAACTAGTCGTCACTTTCGGCGGACTTGATTCGGTGGAGTTATGGCCCCTTATTTAACAAAAAATGTCGTTTGTTGCTGTTTCCATGCAATAACTGCCAAAAATGTAAACCTTTTTTTTTCAAACTTAGTAACAAGGTTAAATGCCTTGAGGGCTAAGCCAAGTTCAATAGTCACTTTCGGCGGACTTTATTCGGTGGAGTTATGGCCCCTTATTTAACAAAAAATGTTGTTTGTTGCTGTTTCCGTGCAATAACTGCCACAAATGTGAATTGGTTTTTTTCAAGGGCTAGGCCAAGTTCGATTCTCACTTTCGGCGGACTTTATTCGGTGGAGTTATGGCCCCTTAATTAACAAAAAATGTCGTTTGTTGCTGTTTCTGTGCAATAACTACCACAAATGTGAACCGTTTTTTTTTCAAACTTGGTAACATGGTTAAATGCCTTAAGGGCTAGGCCAAGTTCCATTGTCACTTTCGGCGGAATTTATTCGGTGGAGTTATGGCCCCTTAGTTAACAAAAAATGTCGTTTGTTGCCGTTTCCGTGCAATAACTGCCACAAATGTGAACCGTTTTTTTTTCAAACTTGGTAACAACCAAGGCCAAGTTCGATCGTCACTTTCGGCGGACTTTATTTGGTGGAGTTATGGCCCCTTAATTAACAAAAAATGTTGTTTGTTGCTGTTTCCGTGCAATAACTGCCACAAATGGGAACTGTTTTTTTCAAACTTGTTTACAACGTAAAATGCCTTAAGGGCTAGGCCAAATTCGGACGTCACATTCGGCGGACTTTATTTGGTGGAGTTACGGCCCCTTGATTAACAAAAAATGTTGTTTGTTGCTGTTTCCGTGCAATTACTGCCACAAATGTGAAACTTTTTTTTTTCAAACTTGGTAACAAGGTTAAATGCCTTAAGGATGTACTGAACTGAGGTTTTGAAATTAAAGAAAAAGTTTTTTTTTTTTTACTTTCTTATTAAATCTTCTTATTTTGTTGTCAATTAAAACCTGTTTAGTCATTATACCTTTTTATAATTCTTCAAAATTTAAAAAAAAATGGATAAAACTTGCTTGAGATAAAGGGCCTATTTTTTTCATGAGCCTTCAATTTGTTCGTGAGACGCTGTCCAGTTGCCGTGTTTGATTAAGAAATAAAACTGGGCAAAAAGAACATATTAAAGTCCATGTATATAAATTTTAATCTAGAACTTGTATAGTATCATATTGTTTTGAAAAAAAGTAGAAAATATTGGAAAACTTTTTTGACATTTGAAGATATGTTTGAAAAATTAATAAATATATATTCATATTTTAACATTTTTTAGACATTCAAAGAAGAAAAACTGAAAATATTGCACAGTGACATATACTTTTCTTATTAAAATCTGATAAATGATAGTAATTGAAATAACTTAGAGAAGTTTCAGAAAAAGTTAAATATTACAAATATGTTTTTTCCTTATTTCAAAGTTTTGAAATTGTCTATTAATAAATCTGACAAATATGGATTTTCATTAGTGTCAAATAGTGTCTATTTTTTAGCTTTAACTACAATGTATCGCATGAACTTCCAAAGATATGGATAAAATACCTTCAGAATGAGATTAAAACCACAAGAAGATAAGCAATTAGCATATCATCTTTCAAATATCGGCAATTTGCGTGAAAACTTTTTTTTTTTCATGGGCTGAAATAGCAAAAAAAAAAAATCATCATAAGGCTTTTATAAATTGATCTAGCAAAGAAAAAAGCCCAGTACCATACCTTTTTTTTTTTTTTTTTTAATTTAACATATATCCAACTTTCAAAAAAACAATATTACAACAAAAGTTAAATATTATGAAAAATCCACTTTTCAGTTCAGTACATCCTTAACAGCTAGGCCAAGTTCGATCGTCACTTTCGGTGGACTTTATTCCTACAATATTTCCTGCAAGCAGGGGATATAAATTTCATGAATTTACTTGTTTATATATATTTCACATATATGTTAATGAAATGATGATATTCAATCATGTTTTACAATTTTGTTGCAATAAAATTTGTTTAGTCTATGCATTTTCTTGTGGATGCAAGGTTAACATAACATTTATAAATTTATATAAGTAGTTTTGTTTCCATGGCAACAGTTGAAGTTCAGTACCCACTGTGAATGAAAAAAGTCATACAATAAAATATTTTATTTTATTATATACAAAAGATCTATTTTTATCCATTTTCACAAACTAAGTCTGTGCATTACTTGAAAATTGCTAAATAATTCATCTTTCATATATAGAAACCATGGCTTGTTTCCATAGTAACTTGTGTTTATTAGTCCCCTACCGGCGTGCCGAAGGGGACTCTTAGGTTTGCACTCCGTCCGTCAGTCCATCTGTCAGTCAGTCAGTCAGTCAGTCCGGCAAATCAGTTTTCCGCACTTTTTTTCTACATGCTTTGAGGTATTGAGCTGAAATTTTGTATATGCCTTTGTAATCATGTGTCACAGATCAAGTTCGCGTTTCCTGGGATTTCGTCAATTTTTTAATGAGTTATGCCCCTTTTTGGACTTAGAATATTCGTTTTCCGCATTTTTTTTCTACATGCTTTGAGGTATTGAGCTGAAATTTTGTATATGCCTTTGTAATCATGTGTCACAGATCAAGTTCAAGTTTCCTGGGATTTCGTCAATTTTTTAATGAGTTATGCCCCTTTTTGGACTTAGAATATTCGTTTTCCGCATTTTTTTTCTACATGCTTTGAGGTATTGAGCTGAAATTTTGTATATGCCTCTGTAATCATGTGTCACAGATCAAGTAGGGGACTAATAAATTTCATGAATTTGCTTGTTCTTATTGTTTCTTTCATATATTATAAATGAATTTGAAGAAATGTTTAAAGAATATATTTATTGTAGATACAATAAAAGAAAGTGTTGAAAAAAAATGTATTTTTCCTTAATTTCCTTATTTTTGAGGGAGAAATTGTGTTTCAACAATGAACTTGATAAGAATATAATTTGTGGTGATTTCGAATGGGGGCATATGAGCAAACATGCTGTGAAATTTTCATTCATTCTGAGGATGGGACATTTTGTATGGTAAAGGCACTTTGTCCTTTAAGTCTTCATGCCATTTGCCCTATTTTTTTTCTCATTTTTTTTTAAAATTTTAGCCCTTGTATGCTTGAATTTGATAAAAAAGACAATTGTATGTATTTGAAATATGGGGGGGTGGGGAATTTGACTGCACAATCCTGATATATAAAATCTGAATATTTATAAAAGCAAAAATAAAATCCACTTCCAAACGCATATAGGAATGTTCATTAGGTGAAAACTGTATAATTAGTTAATCATGCATGATACAAAGAATCTAGAAGGCGGAAACATTTTACAAAGGAATTTTTCATCCTTAATGTGGTTAAGAAAACACAGTCATGCACAGACATTGCCTGCACCCATGGCCCTCAAACTTGACATGGAGGCTGGGACTGACAAGTAGATGACCCCTATTGATTTTGAGGTCATCATGTGAAAGGTCAAGGTCACAGTGATTAAAAGCGAGTCCGAATGATAACTAGACAATGCCTAGACCTGTAGTCCTTAAACTTTCCATAGGGGTAGATGACTAATAAATTTTTATTACTCAATTTGCTCATTCAGATTTACGACATATGTACTTATTTCCTTCTTCCAGGAGGACACAGGTTTATCTGCAAATATCAGTCACCATTGTGATAAAGAACTGTGCCTTGAAACTATCCTCAAACTTTGAATGAACATTGGTCATAATCTTAAAACTGACTCATAGACATCCAATGAGAAATGACAAATCAAGTTCAACTGGCATTTTGGTCCATGCATATTTTATTCAATTATCCAAATATTTCTGACAACATGGCGCTTAGGGGGGCATAATGTTTGACAAGCATCTCTTGTTTATTTAGCTTTTAGATGAAATAATTTGTTTATGTCTGATTTTTCAATTACTTAGGTTTACAGGTACCAGTCCTTATTAAGCATCCCAACACAGGAGAGTTGGTCAAAAATTTTGATCCATACATTCTTGAAGTGATCAAGGAGTCTGAGTATATGATCAAACAAGAACTAGATATTACTGAAGCTGCAAAAGTCTTGGTACATTCCAGAGAAAAACTTAGGAGTCACCAAGAACAAATGCAGGTATGTTTGTTTGCTGTTAGAAAGCAATAATGCGCAGACTGATCTTTGTCTGAATTGTTTGCAAATGCTCTTTAAAGTCGTGTATGGCATAATTAGGAGTCACTTTTGCTACAATGTTTTCTACTTTATGTCCATAAATTATACCTTCATTTAGCAAGATGTTCCAATTTTTACTTAATGTGCTACATATCTGTACGTGGGAAAGGCTTAACATAGGACCTAGTTTCAATTTTTTTGAAAAAGTTAAACCAGTACATGAAAATTTACTTGAATTTATTTTTCAAACTGTAAATTTACCAGTTGATATAAGAGTTGAAATGCTGTCTACATTTACAGTGATAAGTTAAATACAGTTCAGTTAATCCGATCACACTTTGTTCGTTAGAAGCAGAAGATTTCATTTCATTTAAGTTTTCTGGATGTTCACATCGCATCCGTGATAAAACATGTTGTCGGCTAGGCAAAATACACCGATATCGTGTTTACCGCGATATTCATGAATGTGAAACTGCAACAGCGAAAAAGAACGAAATTGATCTTGAAACAGATATTTCTGTGGTTTAAATCTTTTCATGTCTGCATTTTGCAATGACAATTGTACTCAAAGTTAACTTTGAATAAAGTATGTACTGAACATGAAAGTCGGATTATTAACCCATTACGCTCCGCAAGCGTGTTTTGACACGTCTATCCATGAACCACCGGAAGCGTGTTTTGACGCGTCTATACATGAACCACCGGAAGCGTGTTTTGACACGTCTATCCATGAACCACCGGAAGCGTGTTCTAGCGTGTTCCTTTTTGTATCTAATGTAATAGTTTTAACATAATAAAATTTCGTTTGAAAGTTGGCCAATTCGATGCATTAATATCTTACCTTTCTCAATCCGGTGAAAAAATGGTATGTTGATCATAAAAGAATATCCGTAAATTCCATTTTAATTGACCTACCCAAATTCCAATACGAGCGGCCATTTTAGTTGTTTACGTTTTTCCTTAAGAAACAACGCAGTCTAAATAATCAAAGTTTGGTCGATGTTTTGATACTAACTGATAATTACAATGTAGCACAATCGTATTATTAATTATTTCCAATCCAATAATCCATAAATCACATGATAATACATTCAACTGCCTAACCACTAATGCTACCAATCAAGATATCAATAAATCACACAGGATGTGCATGATATATGATTAGCCAATCAACTGCGTATCCACTTATGCCGCGAATTTTGTTTTCGTTACAATATCCAATCAAGTTATCAATAAATCACACATGACGTGCGTGATATATGATTAGCCAATCAACTGCGTATCCACTTATGCCGCGAATTTTGTTTTCGTTACAATATCCAATCAAGTTGTTCATAAATACATGTGATCGCGGTGATATATGACAGCTGGGCTGGGGATTAGCGTATCAGTGCTAATTGGCAGATTAAAAGTAGTGATTGGTCGGTACCGGAAATTGATTGGGTTTTATGACCTTTAATTGGTGTCCAATAAACAACAGAAGAACATGTGCCATTTTCGATTAAACTGTGAATAACTCCTTTTGACACATCATTTCTCTTTGATGTCATACAGATTGTACTGTTGTATGTAATCCCTATATGAACACTGGACGCCGTGACATGATCGACAATTGTTTAAAACGGCACTATATCTAATCAATCATATGAGTTTTATATTTAACCTACCAATTAAATTGGATTAATCCAAACATAAAACAAGTCTTCCGATGATTTGGGAAATAATGCATGTGGGAAAGGGTTAATTGACCAAATGTTTTATGTGCATTTTTTCACGTTTCATTTCAATTATGAGATATATTATAATATATATTATCCACCAATTGAATTAGATTAATCCAAACACAAAACATTCCGATGATTCAGGAAATTTATTTCACACTTGTTTACAAAAAGAGCGGGAACATTTTTCTTTGTCCCAAAATTGCTGTGTAAACAACCCACTGTGGAATTTTGCTGACGTAGTGTGTGAGTAAAATCCAGCATGCTATGACGTAACATAACTCATTGGCTGTCTTAGATTTGAGTTTATTTATGTGCAGTTCATTTATAGGGGGATTTATAATTATAGGATTTCTGCAGGTTTGAGAGATTATTGTGTCACCTACGTAGATATTAGTAGCTAAAGAGTAACTTTGAAAAAATGTCTTTTTTAATTGACTGCACAAACTTAACCATTTTAGCTAGGTAAAAATTAAAAACACCAATAAAAAGAAAATTTTATCTACAGCATTTTTTATTCTTAGGTTAAACCAGTCAAATAAAAAGAAATAATACTTTTTTTAGATTTTATTACACTAGTAAGAAAATTGTTAAATTTACCAATATGCCTGGTATTACAGTGCTGTAAAACTGATAAGCATGTAGTTTTTATTGGGTTATATAATAGGTGATAAAGCATACACTATAATGTCCTTATATGGCCATTCTTCTGGTAGGTAATGGGTTAAAAGCAAAGCAAATGAAAAATGTATGTGAAATTACGATAAAAATGAAAATCTATAAATAGACTATAGATGAATGGTACTGTCTTTTATTTTAGCTCCTAACTTGATTCAGGAACCAGAGTCGCTGCGCAGCCGCTTACGACATTTATAAACTAGACTAAATTGAGATAGGTTTAAAACGCGTTGGTGAATACAAATTAAATCTAAAACGTGGACTAAATATTAAGTTTTAGATTTAGTCAAAAATCTAAATTGAAAAGTTTAGTGAATACGGAACATGGCTTCTTTGTCTAATTACTTTGTAATATATCATAGGATGTAAGGAACCAGATTACATTTACCAATTCAATAGAAGGGTTCTCTATTTTACTGTTTAGACTAGATACAGTATGAATTTCGCTTAAATAAAAATGTACATACATTCAATTAATATACTGGCCTTTGTCTTTTGTTTTTATTTTGTAAAACTGAAATGTATGCATAGAGTGTAAAAGGGATGTTTTAAAAGTCATTACCTTTAATTAATGTACTTAGTAAGGTAAAAGAGAATTCAAGATATGTGGTCACGCTGGCAGGTCTAAAAATTCTCCTTGTCCGAAATTTCTAAGCATCCCTACAGGAAGCCGCCTCCTGGTGGCTTCCAGCCACCAATGACTTATTAATAGGAGACATAGTCATGTGTTCCCTAACTCTTGCCTGAACCTTAGGATACTGTGAAAATAATAAAGTGTTAGAGAAATCTAAATAATGTGTAAATATATAAAATAAAAAGTCATTGTAATATAAGTGATAAAGATACAATGAGATTTTTCATTAGATATATCAAAAAAGTGTAAACTGACTTAATGGAAACACCTTAAGATAATAACCCATTTGCCTGAAAGCCTTTTGTTCATAGTTTTGAAACATAAAAGATCTTTAAAGCAAGAAATAAAACTAAATAAGGAAAATAATAATTTTGAAACAGTAAAAAATCATTGCTAGAAAAAAAATGGTTCATTGAGCAATCTTTTTTGAGCAGATGTGTCAAAAGTTGTCGGTGTTAAGGAAAGTGTTTCATTTTTACAATTCAAAGTTGATAAGTTCATACTTAAGCATATTTGTTACAAGACGAATGTTTGACGCAAAGCATCAAAAAGAAGCTGCGCTATTTCGTTGCACATGAAAAAATAAAAAAAAATACATTCAAATCCACAAACATTAGACAAATTTAATCTGTAGTTAGTAATGCAGATATCGGTATTTAAAGATTTAAGTATTATGTAGGATATTTAACCTAGCAGGGTCTGTGTTTTAAGTGAATGAGATGATTTAGAGTTAAACTTATCATGAAAAGTGACACATAAAACAAATACTAAAGATAAATGGACAAGAGGTTATGATAAATTTCAATTTGTACCAAAGATATTCATCTATTTGTATTTATCACAAGCCCTGTTATGATAATTTGTTGTCAAATAATGCAGACACACAGAAAATCTGTTTTTGGTTTGTATCAGTAAGTCATGATAGTCAATAAGGGTTTAACCACTTCCCACATAAAACAAATCTGCATATACTCGTATATGGGAAAGGGTTAAAACCGTAAATGGAGAAAATTAAGCTTATAATGAGCAATTTCATCTTTTGCTACAATTATTTCAAAAGTCGTCTACTGCAGAGGCTCAGAAAGGGTATATACTCATATGTGGGAAAGGGTTAAAACCATAAATGGAGAAAATTAAACTAATTATGAACAATTTCACCTTTTGCCACAATGATTTTAAAAGTCGTCTGTTGCAGAGGCCCGGTAAGGGTATATTTGTAGGAAAGGGTTAAAACCGTAAATGGAGAAAATTAAGGCAATACATATTTGGTCATAACCTGATTCAGTGTTAATTATCCCCTCGTCAAACAGAGTTTGAGAGGGGATATAGTAACAAGGCTGTCCGTTTGTTTGTGCGTCCGTCTGTCCGTAACAACCTTGTGACCACTCTACACGGAACATCCTTTGACCGATCTTAACCAAACTTGGTATACAGTTAGTATATGGCAAGTTCTAGAAGCCTATTTATTTTCAAGGTCATACAGTCAAGGTCAAGGTCAAAATTGGACTTTGACTATTTTCCCATATAACAACTTTGTGACCACTCTACACTGAACATCCTTCGACCGATCTTAACCAAACTTGCCATACAGTTAGTATATGGCAAGGTCTAGAAGCCTATTGATTGTAAATGGGCAAAGGTGGGGTCATTTGGCAAAGGCCAATATGCGGAGACAAGGACAAATTACATTTAGGTCTCCGGTACATAACATTAATAACAATTTGATAAAGGCAAGGACAAATAACATTAGTTTTCTGGTACATAACATTAATATCCAGGTCATTGGCCATATTTTTAGATTTAATACCGAAGGGATGCATCCGCCTTGCGGTGCCCTTGTTTAAATTGTTATTGGAGAGAGTTTCCTGTGGAGATATTAAGACCCAAAACCTGGAAATGGTATAAAAAATATGAAAGATAAATGAAATTTACAACACGAGTATACTGCAAAAACACCAATTTTCTTTATTGTTTCATGAAAATGTTGAACGAGCAAACGTCCTTTTTTCATTCCGGGTTCAAGCAATTACATCACATATCACTTCGTCAAATTTGATAATAACCTTGTCAATACCTATAAGCCAAATTTTTCATCCAACATTCATAAAAGTTCATCAGATCAAATATAAGGACAACCATGTGAACAGTCATACATGTGGTCATAATTTTCATGAAATAGGAAACACTTTCGTAGCGTTCATCATCATGACGAACACTAAGGAAGTGCTTCAGATATTGATTGGATGATGCTCGCTATTTTCTAATATTTCATGATGTTTGTCGAACTTCATTAGGAGTGTAATACCTTAAACAAATCATCTACTGCAGACTTTTTGTATGTAGTGTTTGGTTACAGCTCATTTTCGTTCATGATTGGAATTTTTTTAGAAACAAACTAAACAATTTCATGCAGAAGCATGACATAAAACATATGATGGGGAGAAGGTATAACCCCAGATTTGCACAAATAGACAAGATCTTTGTATTTGTCTTTTGAAATTTTTAGGTAGTCATTATTTAACTTTTTCAGTATAATTTCATGAATGTTAATGGTTTGCACTGACCTTCTTAATCTTTCAGTTACATCGAGGTAGTATGTTTCACCCTCATAGTCATACTGAATGGAATCAATGTTTGGATTGTTAGAATCAAGTCTGAATGATCGCATTTCTGTCCAACGAACTTTAGACTTGTTTGAATCGAGATCAAAATTTTTCAACATTTTTGACAGAACCTTGAAATCAAAAAAATTTGACAAGTCCATTTCCTTAACTACATATGGATTTCTACGCCTTGCTGTTTTTATTACTGATGCCCATTGAGCAGTGGTATAAACACTGATTTGATGACTAGCCCTCAGAGTCATTCTCATTTTGGGTATGGCCTTTCTCTAAATATTTATGTTCAATAGACTGCAAGTCAAATGTTTGTAAGACATACCACAGCATTGACAAATAATATTTGTTTTTGTTTTGAGCGCTGCAGTTATCTGAGTAAAATACAAATTTCTTTTTGCCTTTTTTGGCTTGTGCAGCTATGAAGTCAAATAAACAGCTTGAAATTTCACAAGCCCCCCTCCCTGCAATTGATTCATTCCATACATAACAATTACCATCACTTGACCCCAAATTAAAAATACTGAAGTTAAAGGTGTTCAAGCGACGCTTGTAATAGAGGCAAGACTCGAATCCTTTTGGAGTCATGAGGACTTGCTCAAGGTCAAAACAAACCGCAAGGAAGGAGGCATCTGAATTTTCTTGAGCATATTTTTTGTCCTTTTCTTTGTGCTCTCTTGCCAAAACTTTATTCTTTAAATGGTTATTATATTTTACTTGCATTTCAAGTTTTGTAATTTGTGAAGCATTTGTGTAAGTGCTACATAAATCACACTGGTCTTTCAATGGCTTAAAGAAAGAGATATTGAATTTTGTGTTGAATATTTCTCTGTAAATATTTTCAGAGACAGGTAGGGCTTCATTTTTTGAGCACTGTTGTAAAAACAAGTTATACATTTTTGCAATGTTAAGTCCTTGGCTAAGATAGGATTTTTTACTATCCTTTCTACAGTAGTGACTATCAACTGAAGGAAAAGATTTTATGTGTTCCACTACCAAATCAATTCTTTTTTGTGAAGTTTTGTTATACCTATTCTCGTGACATCCTCTGTTATCTACATTTACTATATGGGTAAAACTATTCGATTTACTCATTGCAGTTAATACCTTTTGTATGGAAATATTCAAAGTATGATAAAAAAATGTTTTACAAACTCTAACAGTCTTGCCATTTAAAGGCAAGGACCACATAAATGATGTCTGTCGACAACGTTGATTTGACACGTTGTTGCATGTGCGTTTCTTTGCATGGGGGTTTGCATACTTCAGCAAGAATTTCCTCTGGCGTGTAACGTCTCCAATCTGCCAGTACCCATGGAAAATACTTTCCCTGTCACTGGCAGAAAAGATACTATTACATTTAAAGCTACATTTTGCTCTGCACCCTTCTTTTATCGCTTTCTCTTTCTGAACTTTTCCTGCCCTATTTATATAACCCTTTCCTGTATTGCAATATTTTTTGTTTCGGTTTCGAATCCAGTTATTTGGATTTCTAACTCTTTTTCTACCTCTCTTAATATTTACAGCACCTCCACATTCAAGAGCATCCTCAACTATCTCATTCTCGAAATCACTTCCACCTGTAAAACATTTTTCATCTGTATCTTCCACTATATAACCATTCTTTATACCATTACCCTCTCCTGCATAGCCATTCTCCAATCTACTATCACCAACTACAACTTCTGTTTCATAACCGAAATCTAATCCACTATCATCAATACTTTCCACAACATAACTAGACTCCAATCCGCTACCATTTACCATATCCTCTACAACATAACCATACTCCAATCTACTACCATTTACCATACCCCCCATAACATTTCTAGACTCCAATCCACTACCATTTACCATACCCTCCACAACATAACCAGACTCCAATCCACTACCATCAACCATACCCTCCACAACATAACCAGACTCCAATCCACTACCATTTACCATATCCTCTACAAAATAACCAGACTCCAATCTACTACCATTTACCATACCCCCCATAACATAACTAGACTCCAATCCACTACCATTTACCATACCCTCCACAACATAACCAGACTCCAATCTACTACCATTTACCATACCCCCCATAACATAACTAGACTCCAATCTACTACCATTTACCATACCCTCCACAACATAACTAGACTCCAATCTACTACCATTTACCATACCCTCCACAACATAACTAGACTCCAATCCACTACCATCAACCATACCCTCCACAACATAACTAGACTCCAATCCACTACCATCAACCATACCCTCCACAACATAACTAGACTCCAATCCACTACCATCAACCATACCCTCCACAACATAACCAGACTCCAATCCACTACCATATACCATATCCTCCACAACATAACCAGACTCCAATCCACTACCATCAACCATACCCCCCACAACATAACCAGACTCCAATCCACTACCATCAACCATACCCTCCATTACATTACTATGTTCCAATCCAATTCCGTTAACACTTTCCACTACATCACTTGGCTCCAATCCACTACCATCAACCATTTTCTCCATAACATAACTATGCTCCAATCCAATTCCGTTAACACTTTCCACTACATCACTTGGCTCCAATCCACTACCATTAACCATACACTCCGAAACATAACTACGTTTTAAAAAACAATCACCTTCAACTACGTTTTCTTGCTCAGTTTTTTTACCATTACCCTTTTTAACCTTGTTTAATTTCATTTTTTTTGTAAATTTGACCCTTTTTCTCTTTTTTTAGCTCACCTGAGCTTTGCTCAAGGTGAGTTATTGTGATCGCCTTTTGTCCGGCATCCGTCGTGCGTCGTCCGTCGTGCGTCAACTTCTTCTCCTCAGTAACCAGTGGATCAATTGGGATGAAACTTCACAGAAAGCATCCTCTCAATGACCTCACCAGATTTCCTTCAAATTTTTGGAATCCATGCAGAATTCTGGTTTCCATGGCAACGAAACGAAAAAAACTTCAAAATTCTTCTTCTCCCAAACTGGTTTGCAGATTTTCAAATAATTTTGTAGAAATGTTCCTTGGATGATCCTCTATCAGATTCCTTCAAGCCGTATTGATTGGTCGAAAAACATGGCTGCCAGGGGGGGCGGGGCTATTTTGCCTTATATGGCTATAGTGAAAACTTAAAAAATCTTCTCCGAAAGTGTAAGGCCGATTTTCAAATAATTTTGTAGAAATATACCTTGGGTGACCCTCTATCAGATTCCTTCAAGCCATGTTGATTGGTCGAAAAACATGGCCGCCAGGGGGGGCGGGCTATTTTGCCTTATATGGCTATAGTGCAAATTAAAAAATCTTCTCCACCAGAAGTGTCAGGCCGATTTTCAAATAATTTTGTAGAAATGTTCCTTGGGTGATCATCTATCAGATTCCTTCAAGCCATGTTGATTGGTCAAAAAACATGGCCGCCAGGGGGCGGGGCTATTTTGCCTTTTATGGCTATAGTGAAAACTTAAAAAATCTTCTCCTCCATAAGTGTCAGGCAGATTTTCAAATAATTTTGTAGAAATGTTCCTTGGGTGACCCTCTATCAGATTCCTTCAAGCAATGTTGATTAGTCGAAAAACATGGCCGCCAGGGGGCGGGGGCTATTTTGCCTTATATGGCCAAAGTGAAAACTTAAAATATCTTCAACATCTTCTCCTCAGTAACCAGTAGGTCAATTGGGATGAAACTTCACAGAAAGCATCCTCTCAATGACCTCACCAGAATTCCTTCAAATTTTTGGGATCCATGCAGAATTCTGGTTTCCATGGCAACGAAACGAAAAAAACTTCAAAATTCTTCATCTCCCAAACTGCTTGGCAGATTTTCAAATTATTTTGTAGAAATGTTCCTTGGATGACCCTCTACCAGATTCCTTCAAGCCATGTTGATTGGTCGAAAAACACGGCCGCCAGGGGGGCGGGGCTATTTTGCCTTATATGGCTATAGTGCAAACTTAAAAAATCTTCTCCTCCAAAAGTGTCGGCCCGATTTTCAAATAATTTTGTAGAAATGTTCCTTGGATGACCCACTTTCAGATTCCTTCAAGCCATGTTGATTGGTCAAAAAACATGGCCGCCAGTGGGCAGGGCTATTTTGCATTATATGGCTATAGTGAAAACTTAAAAAATCTTCTCCTCCAAAAGTATCTGGCCAATTTTCAAATAATTTTGTAGAAATGTTCCTAGGGTGACCCTCTATCAGATTCCTTCAAGCCAAGTTGATTGGTCGGAAACTATGGCTGCCAGGGGGCGGGGCTTATATAGCTAAAGTGAAAAAAAAATAAAAAATCAGGTGATTGATTCAAGGGCCATCATGGCCCTCTTGTTTCTTATTTTTTACTGGAAGATAATCAAAGGAGCTTGTGTCTGAAAGACATCCAGCCAATTTGTATTCGCTACCAGATGAGCAAAGATCTGACTCGAGCTTAGTTCACGTTTAAGTTTTTTAGCCAATTTCGATAAAGGGATTTCATCTTCAGATGTTTCATTCTGTGTATTGTACTGCTCATCATTTGATATGTTGAAGCCACTTTTTTCATCAGGATCAATGTATGAATTGTTCAAAGAGGAATCTGTTTCATTTTCTATTTCTATTTCTTTTTCTTTGACCATTTGTAATATACATGTGTATTCTCCTTCAGATACTTCCGAAAACCCAGAAAAGTCATCAGAATCACTTTCTTCTGTAATATTTGCGAGGTCAACATGGCTTATTTCAAACAGTACAGTTTCATTCTTCTCTTGCATCAATCCTTTGGTAAATGTCTCAAGAAACACTAATAAACTTTCTACACTGCTGTGTGAGGTCAAAACTTAGTTTCCATCAGGAGTTATCATACCATTTTTGTCCCTTGAGTGTGGATCAAAAACATAAAATGTGTTGTTTTCCTTGATGACGGCCACAGTGTACCATTTGATAGTCAAAAAGGCAGAAGTTTTTATTTCGGTTAATGTTTTTGGTAAACTTGCATAGGGTCTACATGGGTTTCTGTTATAAAGAGACCCTGCATCTGTTTTCAGTATATTCATTGTGGTACTTTTCCATTTTGTTGGGAGATCTGTTATCAACAAGAAACCTTGTTCCTGTCCTTCACTCATGATGTTATGATAAATGTCATCCCCATCATGTAATATCTTATCTAAATCTGCCTGTAACCATTGTGATACCTTCTTTGTATTGTAGTGGTATATAAAAGCAGCATGACTGTTTGCTACACATTGTCTCCCTTGGCCATAAAACTTTGGATGGCATTGGTTTGTAGAAGCCAACACAGACAGCATCCTAAAATAAAAGAGATAGTTTGATATATAACAGTAAAGTGGTATTGAGATGGAGAGAAAAAGACAGGGACTGTAACGTTTATAAGAAAATTTGAGCAATCAGAATGTCCTGTTGAGAAAATTCTGTGTTCCTCGCAGAGTAAACTGTTCAACTATGAACAAAGGGACTTTAAAATGTTTGAAGAAAACTCATTTTGAACAATAAAACATCTTTTATCAAATTGCTATAATTAATTGTGTAGATACTGTTTGTGTGAGAAAACTTAGATTTTGTTCATAATTGTCTATTATTTACTGCTGCATTTATTAAGGCGGAATCCGGTAAGCGTGGGGGGATTTTAAATCTGGGAGTCACGGGTTCGATCCCCAGCTGCCATGGTGGAGTGTCCTTGGGCAAGGCACATTTTCCAGCCTAGTACTGGTTCGTTTACCCAGGGATCATGAATAAGTGAAATGTCGCCGTGATATAACTGAAATAATGTTGAAAACGGCGTAAAACCCCAATAAACAAACAATTTATTAAGGCCATAAAATACTGTCTATACACTGATATAATGCCAGGCTTATAAATATCATTATTACCAGTCCATTGTTGTTATAATTGAGCCGCTCAATGAGAAAACCAACATATTGCAATTATGAAAAGCATGGGTCCAGATCAGCCTGCACATCTGTGCAGTCTGATCAGGTTCAATGCTGTTTGTCTTCATTTCATATGTACCTTACTTAATGTAAACAATCATGTATCTTGATTAGACTGTCCAGATGTACAGGCTGATCAAGATCCAATTTGCTGGTCACAAAATTAGTTTGTTGGTTTTCTTTTGACTCTGCTCAATTATCTGGCCAACATTTAAGGGCTAGATGGACACACTGATAAATGGAGGCGTTATCAAAACCCTACTTTTTCTCAAATGTGGATACATTAAACCTGAAGAAAATGAGCTCAAAATGAGCAACTCTCTGTACAGACTTGTACAGTAACTTTTGGTGAAAAAGGGAAGTTATAATGTGTTTTGAAATTGTGTGGTCTTTGGTATATTGATTGAAAAAAAGTTGACAGAAAGGAAATGACATCATACTTTTATTATGACATCATCAATTTTCAAGAGTTGAGCCTGATTTGCATATTTTTTTTTATACGTAGGATTTAGAGTATTTGCAAATTACCCCACCACTTCATTAACCATTGTAAGTACACAAAACATGTATATATTTGCAAAATTTCCAATACCAATACATTCTACACACTTCTCCATATATATACATGTGTATCATAGTAATACATAAAGTTTAACACTTACCTTTCTTTTTCTTCTTTCTTTCAGCTTATTTCAAATTTTTCTTTTTGGCGGTAAAAAACTTCAAATCAGAGCATTTTCCCCAGAGAGTTTGAAGATTCACATTTTGAGCTCTACATTTTTTTTAAATTCATTTCTTTCTATACTATTTATGAAAAATCTATGAAATATACAAGTTGAAACATACAATTTTACCACTTGATTTTCATTTAAATTACTTTTTGATAATTTTAAAGTAAAATAAATGTCAGTTTACTTTTACAGCAAATGTAGTTACACATAGTTTTGCACTAAGTTTTTGTTATAATTTTTGGTGCAAAACTATTGCTATCTTGACTTAGATACAGTTTTGCGCTAATTTTTTTTCCAACTTGCAGTTAGCAATATTTCATAAATATTGAAAATTTCAAAAAATACTGAGCTTTGGTCAGAAATATTTCAACAGGTGATGTAGAACTAGATATGGAATGATAATTAAAAAAAAAAGTATTTTTGAAAAAAATGTAGTTATCATAGTTTTGCGCTGAGCCATCGATTTGTCTTTATCATAAACTTGGTCACATTTTGAAACAGGTTCAATTTAGGTAAAAAACAAGAGCCGAGGTCAAATCTTCAAAAACTTTGTGAAAACAATGTAAAGTTAAAGGAGCCTTTTGTCTGTATAAAACATTTGGTCATTTTTAAACTTGTTGTCAAACCCAGGTCTTAGTATAGATTAATACTTATATGAGTAATTTAGGGCCATCATGACCCTCTTGTTTTACTTCTATTGGTCTGTGGGTAGATGCATTAGTTTATCCGAGATGTTAGTGTCCTGCATATTCAACTATAATTTTATCTAGATGGGGCAGCAATGTTTAAGGAAGCTTTTAATAATTTGTACTGGAGTTTTAGCCTGAAATGCCTAACATCATATAGTCTTGTTCTTTCTGATTAAATCTCTTTAATCAAATTTTAATTAATTTTTATTGTTTAGATGTTGCTGGATGAAAACAGGAATCTTCGAGCATCAATACCACCCATATTTATGACACCACTAAGACAAATATGGAAAAAAGTAAGTTAATTCAAATATTCGCTGAACACTTTTATTTGTAAATATTTACTTAAAACTATTATTATTGTATCATAGATCAGCTTTAGAAAATGTAACTGCATCTTGGTTTTCATTTTCAGATAGATGGTATCAAAGATTTAACCATATTTGGCAAAAACTATGATTATTAGCTTTCTATTCCTTAGGTCATGCATAGCTTATCCTTACCAGATAATTTACCATATATTTATGAAATTTTAGATAAAAAAAAGCATGCAAGCATACCCAGAATAATCTTTATCTTTTGGGTTCACAACTAGCTGTCAATATGAACCAGTGATTCTGTATTTAATTGCGAGTCTTGAATTCTGTGCTCACAATATTTTTCAGGGACTCGTAATAAGAATAGTTTTGAGTCCATGGGATTCATAATTTTTGCAAAATTGAACAACTCATAGTACAAGGAATTCATTGTTTTCTATGAGGACCTTTATGATGACATGTGGACTCTAACTTTGAGACTTGTAAAGAAATCATTGATGGATAGGTGAACTGAATAAAGCAGTATAAACTTAATCAAAAGTCCTTCTAAAAAGTTTATTTTTTATCCTTGGAAATAAATCACTCTACGATGAAGTGTTGAACTTAATGATTCAATCTTGCTTTTATTTTGTTCATATTTCAGGTTGACAGTGCTTTAAGGCCTGGTCTATTTGCGCATACATGGACATCACTGAGCTTACCCAATTACTTTGAAAAAGTAAAAGAAGCTCTCACAGAGTTACAGAATGTAGTGAAAGAGGTATAATATCATTTTTAATTTCAAAGAAATAGCTATCAATACATTTGATTTATGAATGGTTTCACAACAGCAGCTTTAACTATATTGTTTAAATTTTACAGTTTGACTTTGGTTTATTTGCAGGTTAATGACATCAAATTTACAAGGATAGACTACATGTTAAAAGAAATCAGTGAAACAATGCTCTGTGACTTACCAGAAAGAACACCATGGAGTGTACCCATGTTCCTAACAAATCTAGAGGTATATCTCTTTTAATAATACCCCCCACAAACAAGTTTTGGGGGGGTATATTGGAATCACCCTGTCCGTCCGTCCGTCTGTCTGTCTGTCCATATGTCTTGTAAGCGCAACTCCTCCTTAACGGCTGGACCGATTCTGATGAAACTTTACACAGTTGCAGTACACAACCTGAGGATGTGCATGAAGTAAGATTATCCCTGTCTGTCCGTGTCCGTCTGTCTGTCCATATGTCTTGTAAGCCCAACTCCTCCTTAACGGCTGGACCGATTCTGATGAAATTACACAGTTGTAGTGCACAACCTGAGGATGTGCATGAAGTAAGATTATCCCGGTCGGAAATATATCTGTCCGTCCGTCCGTCTGCCTGTCCATGTGTCTTGTAAGCGCGGGACGGGGGTATCCTTTTGTGAGTTCACTCACAGTTCTAGTTGCTAAAAAAAAAATGTGAAAACTTCCAACATGCTGCTATTGCAGTAACCAAGTAAATTTGTAATTGAATGACTTTCATTTAAAACCTATCAGCTGAAATAAAAAAGGTATTTTTTTTTTAGCTCACCTGAGCACGAAGTGCTCAAGGTGAGTTATTGTGATCGTCTTTTGTCTGGCGTGTGTTGTCCAGCGTGCGTCAACATCTTCTCTGTGACCAGTGGGTCAATTGTGATGAAACTTCACAGAAAGCATCCTCTCAATGTCCTCACTAGAATTCCTTCAAATTTCTTGGATCCATGCAGAATTTTGGTTTCCATGGCAACCAAACAAATTCTTCTCCAAAAGTGTCATGCCGATTTTTAAATAATTTGGCAGAAATGTTGCTTGGGTGACCCTCTATCAGATTCCTTCAAGCCATGTTGATTGGTAAAAAAATATGGCCACCAGGGGGCGGGGCTATTTTGCCTTATATGGCTATAGTGAAAACTTAAAAAATCTTCTCCTCCGAAAGTGTCAGGTCGATTTTTAAATAATTTTGTAGAAATGTTCCTAGGTTGACCCACTATCAGATTCCTCCAAGCCATGTTGATTGGTCGAAAAACATGGCCACCACAGGCCGGGGCTATTTTGCCTTATATGGCTATAGTGAAAACTTTAAAAAATCTTCTCCTCCGAAAGTGTCAGGCCATTTTTCAAATAATTTTGTAGAAATGTTCCTAGGGTGACCCTCTATCAGATTCATACTGATTGGTCTTGAAAACTATGGCTGCCGGGGCGGAGCTTATATGGATAAAGTGAAAAAAACATAAATGGTTAGCGATCCAGGGCCAATATGGCGTCTTGTTTTAACAAAATTAAGGCGATGGTATTTAATCCTTTCCCACTTGCAGGTGAATTTTACAGGTACACTGGCACTCCTCTATAACACTGTACTTGGGAGCCATGGTCTTGCACAGCGATATATACGGGGTTAAATTGATAATGCTGTTCCAAAAATCCGCTGAGTCATTACCCCACCCACCCACCTTTAATGCATACACTAATTCAAATGCAAAAACATTTTTGGCTGAAACAAGCTTGCAAGATATATTTACCTGTTTCGTTGACATTTGATAGATGTCAAAGGGGCCGAATTTAAGCTCACATACTCCCCAATTGCAAGTGCAAATTTCAATTTGCATGTTGAGATTTCAGGCACCAGTAGATTATTGCGAGTGAAATTTTGGACCGAAGAATACGCATTTCTAATCGTCGAACTATTACAGGGTTATTTATTTGACAATTCACTTTAATTGCAGTGAACTTTCGAGATTTGTTTTGCAATATTTGCGGAAGTTTACAATCGATACATGTCTCGTGCGCATGCCTATTCAATGGCCCCAATATTGATGACGTTTACTGCATACATTTGAGCTAAATAGTTTTAATATACATATCGCAAATAGGATTGGCTGGAATAGTCACCTGTATACTTTGGGTTTTCCCAAGTTGTATTCACGGAAGGTTGTTTGTTACATTATGAAGTTTGTAATTGAGCGTGTTCGTTTGTCACACCATGACAGCCGCTCTTGTTTAAATTTGTATCAGTTTTAAAGGTGACTAAACACAATTAGCATAATGCACAAACAATGATTACACCCGATATCAATTTTTTGTCTGTCTATTGTTGTAATATTGAAAGCATTATGCAAACAGCCGCTCGATAACGATATCGATTTTTTATCTGTCTATTGTTTTAATATTGAAAGCGTTATGCAAACAGCCGCTCGATAACGATAATAATTTTTTTTTTACCTGTCTATTGTTGAACAAAGCGTTATGCAAACATGTGGATTAACGTTATAGTCTATTTGGTGTTTCACAGTTTCAAATTAGGTTTTTGAAAATTTATAATTCTATTCCCACATATTTCATGCAATAACATTTTGGGAGCCAAGCAAGACCAGTGTTATAACGGGATCCGCTTTAAAACGGAGAGTTTTATAGAGGAGTGCCAGTGTATTTAGCTGTCAACTTTTGAAGAACTCATGCTCATGAATTTGTTTGTTTTGTTTGTTTGGAGTTTAACGCCGCTCATGCTCATGAAGAAAGAATTCTACTTTTGCTGCAATTATTTGTAATTACAATTATTAATTGGTTATATTGCCTTGTGCATCTCTATAAAATGAATATTCGGATCTGATTTGGCCTTGCTACGGTTTCATGTTGGTCATTTGCAAATCATGAAAATGGCTACTGCTTAATTTCCCAGTAAATAATGCATATGTAAATGTAAAAATCAAAATAGAAATATTTTGTGCAGGTTTATTGTTGGATTAGTTAAGGTTAATGGGATTTTTTTTTTCCCAGGGTTATTGTGAGAATATGGCACTGGACCTAAATAAGATGAGCCAGGTTGTTGAAGATGCTGTGAAAGACCTTGTTACCATATTTATACACAAAGCGCAAGTCAATCTTGCTCTTGTAGAAGAACACACAATTACTTCAACAGCAACATCATGTAAGACTTTTAAACTTTAACACTCCAGATATGCATGGTGCTTCTGAGGGATTCACATCCACCATGAATGTTGTAATTGTCTCTTACTTGTGATAAGAATAATGTCATTATCTAACATCAAACTCGAGCAAAACTGATAAAACATTGTACCTTAGAAATATGAATTGTTCAAAATGAAGAAAATATGTATCTTTTATCCATTGACCGTAAATACTCGGTTATAAGTCGCTCTCAACTATAAGACGAACCCCCCACTTTGAGGTCTAAAATCTAGGATTTGATGATTGACTCTAATAAGACGCAGTCAGATTTTTGATTTTTTTTCAGGTCAAAAACCTATGACAAGCAACAAAATTAACCTAGAGTCATCACGATCGAGCATCAGATTTTTTGTTTAAATTATTTTTTAACATTCAAATGATGTCCAACTAGTTTAAATTAGTTTTATGTAAGCATTGATTTATCGTCCAAATAAATTTTACTATGATAAGCAGCGAGATATAACCTAGAGTCATCAAGATCGAGCATCAGATTTTTTATTTACATTTTTAGCTCGCCTATGCACGAAGTCGTCGTCGTATGTCCGTCCGTCTGTTAACAATTTCCGACAAATGACTTTCTTCTACATGGACAGATTTCAAAATAACTTTACAGGAATGGTCCTTAGGTGGTCCCCTTTCAAAGTTGTTCAAAGAATTTAATTCCAAGTAGAACTTTGGCTGTTGCGGCATCAGAAAAGGGGAAAATTGCCAAATCTTAAAAAATCTCCTTGTCCAAATGTGCTGGCCCGATTTGAAAATTATTTTGCACAAATGTTCCTTGGGGTACTCTCTACCAAGATTGTTTAAATATTTCAGATCCGTTGAAAAACATGGCCGCAAGGGGGCGGGGCTTGTTTTCCTCATATGTGCATTGTTAAAACTTTAAAAAATCTTCTTGTTCAAAAGTACTGGCCAGATTTCAAAATAATTTCACAGAAATGGTCCTTAGGTGGTCCCCTTTCAAAGTTGTTCAAAGAATTTCATTCCAAGTAGAACTTTGGTTGCTGCAGCATCAGAAAAGGGGAAAATTGCCAAATCTTAAAAAATCTTCTTGTTCATAAGTGTTGGCCCGATTTAAAAATTATTTTGCACAAATGTTCCTTGGGGCACCCCCTACCAAGCTTGTTCAAATATTTTCGATCCGTTGAAAAACATGGCCGCAAGGGGATGGGGCTTGTTTTCCTTATATGTGCATTGTTAAAACTTTAAAAATCTTCTTGTCCAAAAGTACTGGCCAGATTTCAAAATAACTTCACAGAAATGGTCCTAATGTGGTCCCCTTTCAATGTTGTTTAAAGAATTTAATTCCAAGTAGAACTTTGGTTGCTGCGGCATTAGAAAAGGGGAAAATTGCGAAATCTTAAAAAAACTTCTTATCCAAAAGTGCTGGCCTGATTTAAAAATTATTTTGCACAAAATTTATGTTCCTAAAATTTTTTTGGCTCAAATGCTCCTTGGGTGACCTTCTACCAAGGTTGATCAAATAAATCTGATCCGTTGAAATACATGGCCACCAGGGGGTTGCTTGTTTTCCTTATATGTATAGAGTAAAAACTATTGAAGTTCTATTAAATCAAGTGAGCGATATAGGGCCATCATGGCCCTCTTGTTTTAACATACAATGATGTCCAACTAGTTTCAATTTGTTTTATCTAAAGAGATTTTACTGGGGAGTAAATAAACCAGTTTTGTCTCGTCACAATATCGGTGTAATAAGACGCAGATTCATGTCAAACAAATACGACAAATACTTCAATAAAACATGGTTCTTGATGTAAAACTGGATAATGATACATTAAGATAATAATGCACAAACCTGATTTTATAAATCCAAATAAGCCAAACAAACTAACTAGTCCAAATTTCTTAATGTTTGTTTTAATCTATGTTTTCAAAAAATGATTAGTTAAAAGTAAAACAAACACAGGTGTTTGATAGCATTAATACAATTATGCGTATGATGCATGAATTAAATAGGACAATACATGTTTCTCCTTTTCTGACAATATTTTCAAAAGCTGTCCGCTGCAAATGCGTCAAAAGTTATTGCATTGACGAAGTTTATTAAAAGTGTGTGTAATTCACAGAGAGGTGAAGACAAGGGTTTTAAAGGTCTATGGAAAGAAGTTTGGACTCTATGGTTATATGCAAACGGTTGTAATTTCTCCTGGAGCAGACTGTAGTTACAACCGACTTGCATTAGCCCTATAACTGTCAACACAAGGCTCAAATAAATGACGTCACTAATTTACCAGCTGAAAGATTGAGTCGCGACAAATGAAGTACACCCATATAAATTAATGTTAAATTTACGATCCTATTAGCTTAGAAATACTTGTGTGACTAAACTGCACATACTCTTTTTTATGACGTAGCTCATTTGTTGGGGAAAATGGTTTGCGGAAATAAAGGTCTATATAGATTTCACTCTTACCCATTTTCACATGCATTTATACACATCTGCAGCAGACTTTTTTTGATAGCGCTCTGACAAAAGGAGAAATTACTACATTTTCTTTAAATTGGACAAATTAACTTTGAATTGAAAAGGATTTTAAAGAGTATGGTATTTATTTTTGCTTTATTTAACAGCTTTGAAACTAGATAAAAAAAATGTAAGGAAAGGATGCATCGCTGATAAAAAGCAGTTTCTCTTTTTCTCACGTTTTCCAACACTGTCTGCTACATTTGCATTTAAAGTTACATATACGTGGTAGTGACTGTACTGTCTACACAATTTACAATGAGGTACCTCCAACTCGATGGTTATATGCAAACGGTTGTAATTATACCCCCGGTTCCGAAGGGGGTGTATACTGTTTTACCCATGTCCGTCCGTCCATCCGTCCGTCCATCCGTCCGTAACACTTTCGTTTCCGGGCTATTTCTCTGCAACCGCTTTTTGGAATTTGATGAAACTTCATAGGAAGGATCACCACCAAGTGTATATGCGCATATCGTGTTTGCGTTCCGGTTGGATTATTTTTCACGGAGTTATGGCCCTTTACCCCTATGTATGACTAAATTCATTTCCGGGCTATTTCTCCGCTTTTTGGAATTTGATGAAACTTCATAGGAAGGATCACCACCAAGTGTAGATGCGCATATCGTGTT
This sequence comes from Serripes groenlandicus, assembly GCA_031761405.1. NCBI lineage: Eukaryota > Metazoa > Mollusca > Bivalvia > Cardiida > Cardiidae > Serripes > Serripes groenlandicus. The sequence continues at coordinate 124,969,178 of JASEVX010000004.1, read as the reverse complement.
TGCGTTCCGGTTGGATTATTTTTCACGGAGTTATGGCCCTTTACCCCTATGTATGACTAAATTCATTTCCGGGCTATTTCTCTGCAACTGCTTTTTGGAATTTGATGAAACTTCATAGGAAGGATCACCACCAAGTGTAGATGCGCATATCGTGTGTGCGTTCCGGTTGGATTATTTTTCACGGAGTTATGGCCCTTTACCCCTATGTATGACTAAATTCATTTCCGGGCTATTTCTCTGCAACCGCTTTTTGGAATTTGATGAAACTTCATAGGAAGGATCACCACCAAGTGTAGATGCGCATATCGTGTTTGCATTCCGGTTGGATTATTTTTCACGGAGTTATGGCCCTTTACCCCACCATCAGGCTATGTATGACTCAATTCATTTCCGGGCTATTTCTCTGCAACCGCTTTTTGGAATTTTATGAAACTTCATAGGAAGGATCACCACCAAGTGTAGATGCGCATATCGTGTTTGCGTTCCGGTTAAATTATTTTTCACGGAGTTATGGCCCTTTACTCCACCATCAGGCTATGTATGACTAAATTCATTTCCGGGCTATTTCTCTGCAACCGCTTTTTGGAATTTTATTAAACTTCATAGGAAGGATCACCACCAAGTGTAGATGCGCATATCGTGTTTGCGTTCCGGTTGGATGATTTTTCACGGAGTTATGGCCCTTTACCCCACCATCACATATGTCTTTCAAAACATGAGCGGGGGGGGGTATCACTAGTGAGCAGTAGCTCACATATTTCTTGTTTCTACTGGAATAGACTGTAGTTACAACCGACTTGCATTAGCCCCAAAACTGTTTGTTGCGTGTAAAATATAGCCTTAGGAGAGATTAGCATTTTAGGCAATTATTTAATCTCGACTTCGGCGCCGCAATTTATATTTTCACAAAAATCAAAATGGCTTGCGATCGTGCATAAATCAAAACAATAAAGACAAAAGAGTATAAATTCATAATTATATTTTTTCTTCTGTTCGGTTTCTAAACAAATCAATTTCAATATGTTATTTTAATTTCAATCAAACTTGAATTATTCTGTTAAATCGGCTCTTTATATAAATGACAGCTTTTGATGATAGGTAGTTCGGTGGGTATTTTTTTTTTCTGAAATTTTGCTTGACCCGCTTATAAGTCGCTCCCCCAACTTTACTTTCGATTTTGAAGGTAAAAAAATGCGTCTTATAACCGAGTATTTACGGTACTCATTTAATTGATTGCCTCTGACTGGTTAATTTTCAGTTTCTTAAACAATTGTATGTTTGAGTTCATGTTGGCTTTTGTGAACAGTGTATATACAAATCAATCTGTGCATCTGCAGTCTGGGAAAATTCTATACTTATATCTTAATTTTATTCATAAAATTCAACAAATTTGCTCATTATCTTTCCTTTTCACTGAAAAAAATTACTTGTTTAGAGTATACAATATACTTCTAGTTGTTCTTCTTAAAGCTATCAAAATTAAAAGTTTTTGAATTGTGTCTCAATCATCTTCAGCTGGGATAACAATTAAATCAATGGTTAACAGTGCCGAAGTTCCCGTTGAAGACACTGAGGCTACAGATGAAAAGACTATTAAAGAGGCCTGCGATGAACTGACAGAACACTTCAAAAACAGAATTGGGGAATCACTTCTCAGATCAACTAGATTCTCTCTCGATGTCATGAGGAAAAGATTTTTCTCAAGGTCTTTATATTTTTTTATTTTTTTTTTTGAGATAGATAATGCATGGGTTAAAGGCTTCTTTAAAAGTGTTTGCTAATTGAAAGTTCATCAGTTTAAAATATTTTAATCGGTCCCAGTCCGGTCTGAACGGCTAATTGATATGTTTTTTTTATTTTCGTTTCGGACCTTTTGTAATTATCAAACTGTTACAAACGACCTACGCTGTTTCAAACCATTATGCAACATGTACACGAGAACAGTGTCATCTGTAAACCATCGAGATAGTCACTTACCGTGACGTTAACAGATTATCGATCCAATTAAGTATGACAATTAATGCCAATCGGAATAGCTTGGTGATGAATGGATGACGGAATTACCCAAGAAAATCCTGTTAAATGCATGCGGTAATGATTTCATGCATCTGATTGGCTGTTGGGGTCATTAGGGAATTTCCATAGGTCACATGACCTTTGTAACCTTTCAAGATGGCAGGGAAAAAGAGATATTTACGAAACGTTTCATAAAAATAAACATGTCACTGTATATATTATAAGGCAGAAGTTTTAACTTCATTTCATTCAATTTGTCCTTTGATACATTGGAGAAAGGGCTCAACGAAATTTACTTGCGATGTTCAAAAAGTCAAATTACCGGCTTGGCAATGCGAATCATGTTGACAAAGAGAACCGGTTCAAACTGGTTCATAATTACTCAAACGGGTAAATGTACTTACCTAAAAAATGACTTTCTCTAATTATTTCAGTCATGGTTATTCCAAAACAACAAAGACATTTCAAATATTCAATTTTTTATTTGTATGTAGGCAAAACAAAGTTAACCGTACAGATAAGAGAAATGTATTTTCTGTGCGCAACCAATCATTTTCTAGTATGTACGGGTCGAACAATCCTAAGTACGAATGAGCAAGGTAAACACACATGGTGGTTATGTTCGTCTGCAAATTTTGTATGATTTGTAAAGTACTTCTACATTGACATTAACGAGCGATGACACTGTTATGTAACCATCTATGCAAGGTAACCTGCAATAAACATGAAATTCGTGTATATTTTTTTTTAAAAGAGTTTCAATATCATTTTTTTTAACGGGGTGAAAAATTTCTGGACCGATTGAGATTTCAAAATTTCTGGAGCCCTGATTTGGTCCCTTGATTATAAAATATAGTTATATTATTACATTTGTGTCGACACTATTTTTCAGCAACTGCTTACTGGGATTTAATGAAATTTGAAAGGAAGCTTTTATACCAAAATCAGATGCACATATCCTAGTGGCATTCTAGTTGCATTCTTTTTAACTCGCCTGACTACAAAGTGCACAGGGTGAGCTTGCTGGGCCCGGCGTCAGTCATTCATTGTCCTCAAGAATTTCTTTAAACAAAATCTCTAAAATCTCTATTTCCATTGCAGCCAAACTAAAAGGGAATGTTCCTTTGGTGGTCCTCTTCAATATTTGTTCAAAGAATTAAATCAAATTCTTAACTTTGGTTGCTGCTTCATCAGAAAGGGGAAAAATACCAAAACTTTAAAAAAAGACTGACTATATTTGAAATTATTTGGCACAAATGTTCCTTATGCAACCACCATCTATCAGAGTTATGGTCCTTTGAATAGTATACATGTTTTATTTACGAACCTAAGTGGCCACACTTTTTCTTAGCAACTTCTATTTGGAGTTCAGTGAAATTATATTGGAAACTTATTCATCAAACAGAGATGTGCATATCCTTATGGTATTCCTGTTGGATATATTTTCACAGAATAATGATCCCTTGGCTATTATATAATGTTATACCCTTGACCAGATCATTAATGGCATACTTGACCAATTGTCTTAACTCCTGTCACAAAATAACCTGTAGGGGTATAAAATACATTGAGTGGTAGCTGTAGTTTCTGCAAAACATTAATTATTCTAGAATTCATGCTATTTACAGTTTGTTTTACCTACGTTATGTTTGATATATATATATAGGAGTCTACCCCAGACATCTTTTGTAATTGATCAAGATAAAGATAATCAAAACAGTAAATCCACAAGATAATTAAAAGAGTAAATACATAAAGTGGTTAAACTATAATTTCGTCATGATACCCTCACTAAAAATCTGTTTGTCCACTTCTTTGCAGAATGCAACATAATCGTCACAGTAAATGTACTTCTTTCAATGATGATGATGTATAAGCCCTTTCCCACATACATATGCATTCTGATGCCTCTGCAGAAGGAGACTTTTGAAAACATTGTGGTAAAAGGAGAAATTTTTCTAAGTAAGCCATTTCTCTTTTTACCAAAATGTTTTCAACTCTATCTAATAATTAAACTCTAATTTTATTGAGATTTTCCCTATTTTTTCCAAAATGTATTCAAAGTCGTCTGTTGTAGATTTGTTATATGTAGGAAAGGGTTAAGCATTTTCTCCTTAGCGTTTAAAAGAAAATGTTATTATTACAGAGGGAGTGGACTCCACCACTTTGAAGATAGCAGCATGGGGGGACAGGACAGTCGCATACCATTCTTCACTGCTGATATTACTTTAACAATACCAAATGTGGTTTGTATGATTTACTGTGGTTAAGTTTTGTACATGATATTATCTAATTGAGACTGCAGTAAATGACTACAAATTTTGTGATTGACTGAATTTTATTGTAAATAATAAATACTATAATTGATATATCCGTTACTTAAGGTGTTTTGCCTGGTTACATACAAAATCAAATAAGGAAAAGACAAAGTCGGTTTGCAAAGTCTCTCGAGATAAAGTACGATCTTATTGAGTTGCAGCTAATTGCCCAGTTACATGGGCATTTGATTAATGATAATTGGGTCAATTATGTGTATTTTTAGCTCACCCGACCACAAAGTGCGGGTGAACTATTGTGATCACTGACAGGGGTGATGTCAGCACATCTGTCTGTTCACATTTTCCTACAAACTCCTTAGCTCCTAAACCAATAACCAAGATTATGAAACAGGAATGTTACTTAGGTGCTCTTCTTTCTAATTTGCTCAATTGCTGTGGAATCAGATAAAGGGAAATGTGCCAAAACTTTTAAAATCTTTTATTCCTAAAGTATAATTTGGCACTGACCCTCTACAAAGATTGTTGAAATTATTGTGATCCATAAGAAATCATGGCTGCCAGGAGCAGGGCTTGTTTTACTTATAAGCATATATAGTGAACATTTTAAATATCCTCTCGTACAAAAGTACTGGCCCAATTTGAAAATAATTTTGGGATGACACTCTGCTAAGATATTTTAGATTGTTCTAATTATCCAGATTCGGTGAAAAAAGATTTGTTTTCCTTATATGTATATATAGTGAAAACTTAAACATTCATCAAAAGTATCGGTCTGATTTGAAAATAAATTAACACAAATGTTCCTTGGATGACCCACTAAAAAGATTGTTCAAATTATTCCAATCTGTTAGTGTAAACACAATTGCTGTGAGGGGACGGGACTCATTTACCTTATATGTTTAGAGTTGGGACATTGCAATATATTTAATCAGGTGAGCGATATAGGACCATTGGTCCTTTTGTTAAGTATTATATAGGACCATTGGTCCTTTTGTTAAGTATTATATAGGACCATTATGGTCCTCTTGTTAAGATTTGCAGTATGATTGGTCTAATTTATTTATCATCACTTTATAAAGGTAATGCAACCAAGTTTGGAAGATATTCAACAAGCGGTGAATAAAGCATGTCAAGTAGTTCTGGAGGTTTCTAAAGGCCTTCACCAGTGGGGACAAGAGAGAGTTCACTCAGCACAACCCAAAGAGAGAGATAGAAGAGCTTCATCTATGTACCTGCATGGTGAGATGTGTTGTAATTTTAAAAATCTAGATCTGACCTACTGGATTTAGTCTTACACATTTGACACAGTCTATATTTTCATGTTTAACTTTCTTAACAAGTAAAGGATAATCACAAGTAGAGTTATTTTACAGCAAGATATATTTTTATATGTTTCATTTTTTGACAAGGTTATACTTAGGGATCACTGCTTTCTGTCTGTCAAACGTTGAATTTTGTTAAAGCTTTATGTTCTTGGAAGGCAAAACATATTTTCCTTCAAACACTTTTGTTCACAGCACTTGACGAATTATTTTGTTTAACTTTTATCACAGTCAATAAGTAAGAGAAGGAACCCTTAAATATTTATAAGTGTATGTGTGAATATAATGTATTATTGTATTTCATAACTTCCCCTTTCTGTAGAGACAATGATGCCAGCAGAAGCACAAATTAAAAATTACTACAAGAGCATCGCAGAGAACAAAGATGTTTCCAAATATATAATGATGATGTCATCTTCCATATCTACTCTTAAACCTGAAATTGTTGAAGCTCTGCAGAGATATTCAGATTATGCTTTCTTGTGGGAAAAAGACAGACAAGAAGCTGTCAGGGTAAGAGCTTGATAGACACTTTTTACATTTTACACAAATTCTGGTCTGTGACATACATTTCAAACAACCATTATGTTAGCCATTTTCAGAGCTTCCTCGAATACATTCAAAACATAAATTCAATTGAGGGCTGTTCCAGAAATAAATGTCTATGGGGTTGAGATTACGCTAATTTTATTTGGTGGGTGGCTGTACAAAATGCTCAAGGTGAGTTTTTGTGATCATTTTTTGACCGCTGTTTGTCGGTCGTCAACAATTTGCTTGTTAATACTCATGAGGCCACTATTATCATCTTATCTTCATGAATTTTTTTGAGTTTGTATATCTTGTTTTTTTTAGGCCAAGTTTGAATATGGGTATTGTTGGGTCAAAAAGAAGGTCACTAGGCCAAATTAAAGGAAAATCTTGTTAACTTTCTGGAAGCCGCATTTTTCCCTTGAGCATGTTGAAATTTTGTCAGAATGTTTGTCTTGATAATATCTAGGCCATGTTTGAATATTGGTCATGTCCAATCAAAAACCCTATCCCATTCCTAGCATGCTTCGAAAAGTCGATTTACGGCTGCAGCCAAGCATACCAACAATTGTATAAATCCGAGAAAGTCAAGTTTTGATTGGTTTGCCATCTGGTTTACAAAGATTTCATTGGTTCGACCGAATAAAAAAAATCCATCCGCTGAATTAATGAGTCAAAAGAGTTCCAATGAGTGAAACACACTCTGAACTATGATTGACCTCGATGTCAGTCTTGTTAGTTACCGTCGACCGTGCTGTGACTCCAACAATTCTCCAACAGTCGACTTAGAATACATATAGAGAAATATGGAAATCGCTGTGAATCAAATTCTAATTATTAAAAGGAGTTGAATTCATTGTGGCAAAAGTAGAAATTGTCTACGTAAAGTGATTTTTCTTTTTGTCACGATGTTTCTCAAATGTCGTCTGATGCCTTTTTGATATTGATTAAATGTAATCAATCATAAGAGTTTGCACACAAATTTGTCCCTAAATTGTTGTGTAAATGATTTGTGCCATGACATACGAAAACCTTGTGAGGCAGAGATCACCATTAACCTCTGCACAGTCTGATCATGATTTTCTCTGTTTGCTTTTTAGTCGTGAAACGCTCTGAAATCCTCTTGAGACGATTCATGACCAAAAACATACCACACAAATATGCAATTTGATCTTATTTTACAATTAACACTGAAACTACCCAAATGCGTAATTTGTGCTGACGTGGCTCATTTGAGTAAATCCTCATGTGCTATGACGTAGTCATTCCCCATAGGCTCTCCTAAATTTAGGGGTTTAAATCAGATACATTTTGTGAAATTGGACGATTTCATTTGGATTATAAGCATGAGGGATTTTCATGCAGGTTTGAGAAATTACTTAACAATATTTTCTTTAACTTACTGTACAAACTGAACTATTTTAGCTAGGTTAAAATTAAAAACACCGGTAAAAAGAACATTTTATCTGCAGCATTTCATATTTATATTAAACCAGTCAAATGCACCCTTATGCTCACACATTTCAAGAAGAAACATGTGTTTTAAATTCAGTGATAAAGCATACACTGCAGGATCCTTATACGGTCATTGTTCTGTGAAGTAATGGATTAAATACATCAACTTTTTTGAAAATATTGAACACTACTTTTTCTTTGTAGGAATTTCTGGCAGATGATCCCATTCTCTCTGAATATAAATCCAAAGTAAACATGTTCAAATTGCTTGAAGCTAACATTGATGATATTCAGATGTCTGAAGTTGTAGGCCCAATTGAATTATTCACAGGTAAATGTACCTTTTGTATTGATATAATGACTTTACACACACTTGGTATAACATTATTGTTTTTATCTATTTATTTTGCTTCAGGATCTGCATAAGTCAAAGAGATTTTTATTCTAAAGTAAAATAATTGCAATAAGCGTTTTTAAGATCTTAATATTGTTAGAATAGATCCTTATGCTTTGATTATGTTTCTTAATTTCAAAGAATCCCTGAAACTGGCACTAAGAGTTGAGATCAAACAGTGGAAGTTGTTGTTTGGACGGGAGCTCAATTTCAAATTCAAGGAAAAGATGGAGAGCATGTTGTGCTTCATTGATGACTACAGTAAAACATTAAGTAGGCCCATAAGAGATTTAGAGGATGTGAGACAAGCTATGTCAGCTCTTAGGGATATAAGGGAAAACCAGATACAAATGGACATGTCCCTTGCACCTATTGAGGTATTATTTTTTATTAGCTCACCTGAGCTTTGCTCAAGGTGAGTTATTGTGATCGCCTTTTGTCCGTCGTCCGTCGTGCGTCGTGCGTCAACTTCTTCTCCTCAGTAACCAGTGGGTCAATTTGGATGAAACTTCACAGAAAGCATCCTCTCATTGACCTCACCAGAATTCCTTCAAATTTTTGGGATCCATGCAAAATTCTGGTTTCCATGGCAACGAAACCGAAAAAACTTCAAAATTCTTCTTCTCCCAAATTGGTTGGCAGATTTTCAAATAATTTTGTAGAAATGTTCCTTGGATGACCCTCTATCAGATTCCTTCAAGCCGTGTTGATTGGTCGAAAAACATGGCCGCCAGGGGGGGCGGGGCTATTTTGCCTTATATGGCTATAGTGAAAACTTAAAAAATCTTCTCCTCCGAAAGTGTAAGGCCGATTTTCAAATAATTTTGTAGAAATGTTCCTTGGGTGACCCTCTATCAGATTCCTTCAAGCCATGTTGATTGGTCGAAAAACATGGCCGCCAGGGGGGGGCGGGGCTATTTTGCCTTATATGGCTATAGTGCAAACTTAAAAAATCTTCTTCTCCAAAAGTGTCAGGCCGATTTTCAAATAATTTTGTAGAAATGTTCCTTGGGTAATCTTCTATCAGATTCCTTCAAGCCATGTTGATTGGTCAAAAAACATGGCCGCCAGGGAGCGGGGCTATTTTGCCTTATATGGCCAAATTGAAAACTTAAAAAATCTTCAACATCTTCTCCTCAGTAACCAGTGGGTCAATTGGGATGAAACTTCACAGAAAGCATCCTCTCATTGACCTCACCAGAATTCCTTCAAATTTTTGGGATCCATGCAAAATTCTGGTTTCCATGGCAACGAAACCGAAAAAACTTCAAAATTCTTCTTCTCCCAAATTGGTTGGCAGATTTTCAAATAATTTTGTAGAAATGTTTCTTAAGTGACCCTCTATCAGATTCCTTCAAGCCATGTTGATTGGTCGAAAAACATGGCCGCCATGGGGGGGGGGGGGGGGGGGGGCGGGGCTATTTTGCCTTATATGGCTATAGTGCAAACTTAAAAAATCTTCTTCTCCAAAAGTGTCGGCCCGATTTTCAAATAATTTTGTAGAAATGTTCCTTGGATGACCCACTTTCAGATTCCTTCAAGCCATGTTGATTGGTCAAAAAACATGGCCGCCAGTAGGCAGGGCTATTTTGCATTATATGGCTATAGTGAAAACTTAAAAAATCTTCTCCTCCAAAAGTATCTGGCCGACTTTCAAATAATTTTGTAGAAATGTTCCTAGGGTGACCCTCTATCAGATTCCTTCAAGCCAAGTTGATTGGTCGGAAACTGGCTGCCAGGGGGCGAGGCTTATATAGCTAAAGTGAAAAAAAGATAAAAAATCAGGTGAGCGATTCAAGGGCCATCATGGCCCTCTTGTTAAAGGTCATGACTATTTCGTGTCCGCTCAAAAACTTTTGAACAGTTTGAAGGATTTTGAAATAAATTGCCACAAATGTTCACCATACTAAGACGATGTGCAGAGCGCATGTTACAACCATTTTTGTTGAAGGTCAAGGTTACAGTTACAGGTCATATGACTATATTTTGTGTCCACTCAATAAATTTTGAACCGCTTTAAGGATTTTAAAATAACTCACCACAAATGTTTACCATACAGAGATGATGTGTGCAGAGCGCAAGTTACAACAACAACTTTGGTTCAAAGTCGCAATTAGAGGTCAAAGGTCATAGGACTATATTTCTTGTCATTTCAATAACTTTTGAACCGTTTGAAAGATTTTGATGTAACTCACAACAAACGTTAACATTTGTAACCGATGATGTGCAGAGTGCATGCATGTTACAACCCCTTTGATTCAAGATCAAGGGTGCAATTACATGTCAAAGATTATATGACTTTATTTCATGTCTGTTCAATAACTTTTGAACCGTTTGATGGATTTTGAAATAACTCACCACAAATGTTAACCACACTGTTTTGTTTGTTTGGAGTTTAACGCCGCTTTCAACAGCTTTGGTCATATTACGGCGGTCAGTGCACCTACCCATGTTTTCCTGGCTTTCCCACACCAGTACTTACACAACATTCTTTGTTAACCACACTGAGACAATGTTCAGAGCACATGTTACAATCACTTTAGTTCAAGGTCAGGTTTTCTGTAATACAATCATTGACAAACTGCAATGAGAGTCCTAAGACATATGTTTTTGTGACAAAAACAAGCATCTAGTTCATATTGCTGTGATGTGGGAAGACAACAACACAAACAATAATTCATCATTGACATAAGCCAATATATTTGGTCAATGTCATTGATATTGTTTTTTTTAGCTCCACTGGCAGAAAGCCAGTCGAGCTTATGTCATGGCGAATTGTCCGTCGTGCGTGCGTCTGTGCGTGCATTAACTTTTTCCTTTAAACCACTACTTCTCCCTAACCACTTGGCCAATTTGGTTGAAACTTCATAGGAAGCATCCTCTCAATGTCCTCTCTTAAATTCCTTCAAACTTTTTTGATCCAACCATAATTCTGGTTTCCATGGTAACCCAAAGAAAAAAATAGTGAAAACTTAAAAAATCTTCTTCTCCGAAAGTGTCAGGCCGATTTTCAAATAATTTTGTAGAAATGTTCCTTGGGTGACCCTTTATTAGATTCCTTCAAGAAATGTTGATTGGTCGAAAAACATGGCCGCCAGGGGGCGGGGTTATTTTGCCTTATATAGCTATAGTGAAAACTTAAAAAATCTTCTCCTCCAAAAGTGTCGGGCCGATTTTCAAATAATTTTGTAGAAATGTTCCTTGGGTGACCCTTTATTAGATTCCTTCAAGAAATGTTGATTGGTTGAAAAACATGGCCGCCAGGGGGCGGGGCTATTTTGCCTAATATAGCTATAGTGAAAACTTAAAAAATCTTCTTCTCCGAAAGTGTTCAGCCGATTTTCAAATAATTTTGTAGAAATGTTCATTGGGTGACCCTCTATCAGATTCCTTCAAGCCATGTTGATTGGTCGAAAAACATGGCCGCCAGAGGGCGGGGCTATTTTGCCTTATATGACCATAGTGAAAACTTAAAAAATCTTCTCCTCCGAAAGTGTTTGGCTGATATTCAAATAATTTTGTAGAAATGTTCCTAGGTTTACCCTCTATCAGATTCCTTCAAGCCATGTTAATTGGTTGCAAAATATGGCTGCCAGCGGGTGGGGCTATTTTGCCTTATATGGCTATAGTGAAAACTTAAAATATCCTCTCCTCCGAAAGTGTCAGGCCGATTTTCAAATAATTTTGCAGAAACATTCCTTGGGTGACACTCTACAAGATTCCTTTAAGCCATGGTGGTTGGGTAAAAAAAATAGCCACCAGGGGGCAGGGCTGTTTGGAGATTTTATTTTTGCCTTATGGCCGTGGAGCGATACTGGCCCTCTTGGGCCTCTTGTTCTAATTTTGTTTCTGTTTACAGGAATCCTATGCAATGCTTCATGACTTTGAAGTAACCGTTCCGAAAGAGGAAATTGACCAAGTTGATTCCCTGAGATACTCATTTCAAAAGCTGATGGTATCAGCCGTAAGTCTTTAACATTTCATGTATACACATTTTATGATTTATTTTTATGATGCATAGCATCAGAAACTTATGTAGCCATGTCTATGTGTAACTTTGAAATATTTGAACCTCGAAGCGTTTTAACAACCATCAGTCTTTGAATTGTCACACTAAATATGCTGCATACTTTTTTGTCACAGATAGTGCTTTTTGAACATTTTGAGAAACATTTATCAAGTAATTTAAATCTTGTATGTAAGAATATAAAGGCTTTTATGAGCCATGTCAAATGAAAACTGACCAGGAATTTGCTTGCATAGAGTGTCTTCTCAGGGTCTTCCCTATTTGCCATTTAACCATTCAGGCAAACCTGAAGCATCTTAAGAATGGTTACTTTCGGTTTATCACCCACTGGGTACGAGTGAGGGGATATTGGTTTGCGCCCTTCCATCCTTCCAGCCTATCTTGTCCGGGCCATATCTCCTAAACCATTTCACTTCGAGTTACCAAATATTCGTATGGACATGCATATAAGAAAAAATATGTGTAACATGATACTAAATTTCAGTCACTGTGACATTGATCTCTGATCTAAGTAGAATGCTTTTCCAGGCCATATCCTATGCTATCGCAATCAAGAGTTACAACATTTGGTATGAAGATGCAACTTCAGAAGAGGGTCTTTTGAAGAAAAAATAGTGGCTACCGTCATTTCGACCTTGACCTTAAGTCCAGTTAAATGCAAAAGCTTCCAACACTATACCACTTAGAGTTGAGATATTTGCTGCACACATGCATCTTGGGAAGATGTATTACATACCTTTTTAGATCACCTGAGTCGAAGGCTCAAGTTGATCTATTCTGATCATTATCTGTCCGTTGTTAGCTTTAAACATCATCTCCTCCTAAACCACAGGAACAATTTCTGCAAAACATCACAGGAATGTGCCTTTGGTGGTCCTCTTTCAAAGTTCTTCAAAGATTTAAATTCCATTGAGAACTTTGGTTGCTGCAGCATCAGAAAGGGGGCAAAATGTCCCCTTTAAAAATCTTCTTCTCCGAATCTGCTTTTCAGATTCCATTATAATTTGGTAGAAATATTCCTTGGGTGACCCTCTACAAGATTTGTTCAAGCCATACTGATTGGTCGAAAAACAAGGCAGTCAGGCGGATTCATAAAAGGGGCTAAATGACAAAATTTGAAAATTCCATTTTATGAAAGTGCTTGTCTGATTTAAAAATGAATTGAATAGGAATTTTACTTCAGTGATCCTCTTCTTAATTCGTTCAAGCCGTGATGATTGGTAACAAAATCATAGCAACCAGGCTTCATCACAAAAGTGGTAAATTGAATTTTTAGCTACAAACGACAACTCCTACCATTCCACTGGACCAATTTCAACTTGACTTCACAGGAATGTTACTTTGTTGGTCCTCTTTCAAAATTGTTCAAATACTTGCATTCTGTGTAGAACTACGGTTGCTGCGGCATCAGAAAGTGAGAAAAATGCCAAAATTTTAACTTTTCCTCCGTAATCTGCTTGTCTGATTCCAAAATAATTTGTTAGAAATGTTCCTTGAGTAACCCTCTACAAAAACTGTTAAACCCATATTGATTTCGTTGAAAAACAGTGCAGCAAGGCGGCATGAGGAAAGGCACAAAATGACAAACTTTATAATTCCATTCTTATTAAAGTTCTTTGTAGATTTCAAGATACAAATGGCCTTTACTGATAAGCTATTTCTTTAACAGTGTCAACTCCTTTCAGTTTCATTTGCACCCCTGATAAAATGTTCCCAATTTTATGTGTGCATACATCTTGGGAAGAGGAAATATCTCAAACCAGAAATAGGTCACTGAGACCTTGAGTTTATTTGTGCATTTGCACTTGTAATAAGAAACATAAGAGCATTACAATTAAACAGTGTGTGTACATTCGGCATTTGATAGCCAAAAAAGTAGTTAAGATTGTAAAAATGATTTTCATCAAATATCAATTACTGAAAAGAAGATTTATTGTGATTGAATGGTGTTAAATGCAATTGTTGGCTTGTGCATTTGCACTTGTAATAAGAAACATAGGAGCATTACAATAAAACAATGTGTGTACATTCGGCATTTGATAGCCAAAAAAGTAGTTAAGATTGCAAAAATGATTTTTTATCAAATATCAATTACTGAAAAGAAGATTTATTGTGATTGTATGGTGTTAAATGCAATTTTTGGCAATTTTTCAGACATGTCACAGTGGCCATTTCACCTTCCCATCTGTTTCATTGCTTTCTCACACAAATACTCCAAGCAACTGGCTGTTTATCCACACAAACTGCTATCCCATTGTTGAAAGACGAATGACACTTGTCATATTGACTTTTGCCAAATGTAAGAAAGTATGTTTGCTAAGCTTAGTTTAAAACTCCCAACCCATGGATTGACAGACTGCGTAGCTTACATCTGAGCTCAGTTCTAACTTTGCTCGGAACTGTAAAGTATATATATTTTATGCATTATTCTTGAATATGTTGCACAATTCCAACTTTCATTACAGAACCAAGTACAAGATGACCTTGTGCGTCTACAGCCAGGATTTAAAAAAGAACTGCTTGTATCAGTAGAAGTTTTTCAGAAAGATGTGGTTGACTACACAGGAAGCTATGATGAAGTAAAATATCAAATCTCTTCCATTTTAACTTAATATTTAAAAAACCCATCATAATTGTAATTTTAATTTTCTCTTCATTAATGCTATTTGCTCAGAAAATATCTCATAGGGAAATTAAGTTGTATATGAACAAACAGAGATACGTACAGTTTTGATATAGATGAAAATATGTTTTATATATTTTAAAAATTTGGCCAAATGTTATTACACATTGTTTAGTCATCAGCGTTAGATTTAACATTAATGTCATTTAACTTATTGCTATAGGTCTCATGTACCAACTGAATACTAAATATTTCTGTTATTCATTAATTCTCATATTTACAGAATGGCCCAATGGCAGAGGGGATATCACCAGTAGAAGCAAATGACAGACTTCAAATATTTCAGGTAAGATTTTTTTGCGATGTATTCATTTCGTTAATTATTTTCATTTTTTACTAAAACTAAGATCATGAAAGTTACTTTAATTTATTTTGATAGTAAATTTTACTTTTTTTGTTTTATTTGGTAGTCAATCACACATGCCTGTATTTCTTCCTGCAGAGTCAGTTTGATGAACTATGGAACAAGTTTAACATCTATTCTGCTGGGGAGGAGCTGTTTGGACTGACTTCAACAGATTATCCAAGTCTCGCTAGAATCAAGAAAGAATTAAACCTCCTTCAGAAACTGTATAGTTTGTACAGCACTGTGATGACCAGTATTAATAGTTACTTTGACATTCTGTGGACAGAAGTAGATATAGATAAGATCAATCAAGAACTCAATGATCTTCAGAATAGGTAAATAAAACTAGTGAAAGGGATTTCTTTTTTATTGCCTGCAGAAGTAAAGGAGATACACAAATGTAGTCTTTTAATTTTGTGTTTTTGTTTGTCTGTATCAACTTGTACATTACTACTTGACTGTTCATATCTTATCAGCAGTCTTCAGCATATTTAGATTTAATATGCACACTACTAGCCATGCACCCAATAGAAATCCACATCAACCTGCACTTACATGCCATTTAGTCAGGATATCCATTTCGTCATACAGGAATCTTTCATTTATTTCATCTTAAGTAATTGTCTTTGATCTTAAAATCTCTAAAGGTCTTTTTTGTATTGTGTAGCTCATGTATGCTTTCTGTTTACCAACTGATTCTGTTCAGTAGTTTTTATTTGTTTGGAACAAACAAATTTAGTAGCTGCAATTCTGAAGCCATACGTCTTATGGAAAAGTTCCTAAATTTCATACGCATGAAAGTAGTACTCAATACTTGCTCTTACTTTTCAAATGTATAACAGGGGCCAGGGCTATTTGGCCTTATATGGCTATAGTGAAAACTTGAAAAATCTCTTGTTAAGCAGGAAGCTTTTGAGTAAGATTTTAGAAAACCCTTGGTCAATTGTGATTTTTTTTGTAACAAAAATTGGTAAATACTTAGATGAGTGAGTCGGGGCCATAATGGTTATCCATTTGTTTTACATGTCTTTTGAAACTTGGAAATTAAATATAATATTCACATGTATGTCTCATGATTTATTTTTATAGACAACTAAAATGGCATTTAATTTTAACGGATGCGTCATTTATTCTTTTACCCGAAGTTGTAATATTTATAAACAATGCATAGTTTATAAATCACACATCTATGCAAAGGCAAATGTTTGAACAGTTTTATGTACCCAAACAAATTTCGTGCCTTCAGCGCTTTGATTCTATAGGTGCTTCCTATTTCATACTTTGGCCATACATATAAATTTTCCCGCAATCTACTCATTTGGATGCTTCTGAAGATGACATCTTTTGAAAACACTGTGACAAAAGAAGAAATTGCTCATTATAACCCATAAATCACAATATTTTGAACTCTTCTGATTAATTATACTTTCATCATAGAGATTTTCCAAATTTTTGCCTAGATGTTTTCAAAGTCATCTGCTTCAGTTTTACTGTACATATGGGAAATTGATGCCTTTTTGATATTGATTACAGATGTCGTAGGTTACCTAAAGGTCTGAAAGAATGGCAGGCATTCCTTGATTTGAAGAGGAAGATTGATGACTTTAGTGAATCTTGTCCACTTCTTGAGCTCATGGCTAACAAAGCTATGCAGAATAGGCACTGGGATAGGATAGCCACACTTACAGGACATACTTTTGATTTAGATTCTGACAACTTCACATTGAGAGATATCATGAAAGCTCCTCTCTTAAAGCATAAAGAGGATATTGAGGTAATACTATAAAACACAGGGAATATGAGCTTGAGGTAGCGAAACGTCATTTTGAATATTTCTAACATATTTAATAACATTTATGAATGGCGTGTGAATGAAATCCCATTACTGCATCTTGAATGATATGATATCATATTTTAGTGATGTCCCATTACCATATATTTGGTACCATATTTGACCTAGTTAATATGTTGGTGGGTCTATTGGTTTTTACAGTGTCCGGTTGATAACTCATACAAAGAGTATATAGATTTAATTATTTTTGGTACACAGGTTAGAGACCATAAATTACAGGTCGAGCATACTGTTTGACAAAATATTTTATTAGTTGAAATATAAAGACTAAAAACTAAAAATCAATTAAATGTATTTGATTTCAGGATACATGTATCTCGGCTGTAAAAGAAAAGGACATTGAAGCCAAATTATCTCAGGTTGTTAATGACTGGAATATTAGAGATCTAAGCTTTGCTAACTTTAAAGTACGTGGAGAGTTGCTATTGAAAGGTGTAGAGACATCAGAGATAGTTGCACTGCTCGAAGACAGTTTGATGGTCCTAAGCTCTTTGTTAAGCAACAGGTAATATTCCCTTTTATCTATATTTATTGAGCTTTGTCAATGATAAAGCTATTGATAAATAGAGAATAACTAACTGCATGTTTTTGATATAGAATTTATGTCACAAGGGAAAAAAGGGGTAATTTTACACCAAATTACCCCTTTGTTCCGGAGTGACATAAATTCGATATCAAAAACATGCAGTTAGTTATTCTATTTATTATATATCTGGAATAAATCTCCCCTTTATTTTAAAGAAACATATAAAAAAAATAATGACTTGGCCTTAGGCATGAATGTTACGTAACCAAATACTGCTGCTTCTATTTGGCGCCAAATGACTAGCGTTATGACGTCAAAACCGCTGACGTGACGTCATTTTCCTAGTATTCGGTCTCAGTTTTTTTTAAATTCCTAGTATTAAACCCACTTTAAATTCCAAAGATGTTCCAAATCTAAAAAAAGTAGCAGTGTTAGTTATCATTTGTTTAAAAATTGATATTGATTTTATGTCACTTAAATTTCAATGCAAAATTTGGATAGATATGTAATAAAGCTATCTATTTGTCTGCATTTCTGGGCCAGGTTTTTAACAAAATTGAAATCTGGTCATTAAATTGATGTCATATTCTGGATGGCTTAGTTTAAAAATGAATTGACTCCATTCAGTATCTTTAGTTTTATTCAACTGTTTTAACCGCTAAAGTTCTAGGGTAGGATGCTTAGGTGGAAAACTAGCTTGGGAGACTGAGTTGAAGTTCAAGGTCACTAAAGATAAAGTAAAAATTAATTTCTGTTCAATAACCCGAGAGATGACATTCTATAACCAAACTTTACTAGTAGCTATTGTCTAGAGCTACCTTGAGGTTGAAGTTGTGTTCTGTAAGGTCAATTTCAAGTTACATATATTAGTTGAATATTGTTTTGCCATTAATAGCAATCCTTCCTCTCTTGTTTAAAATAAACTGCAATATCTTTGAAAAAAGTTGTTCTCCTGTCAGGGCTCAATTTGTGACAGTGAAGACTATCTATCAAGGGTTAGTGCATTCAAGTTCATGCTCAACCATTAGTTTTTCCGACATTGAAAACAAGTTGTTGTGACCAGCTTCATTAGTCATCTGCCTTGGGAAAGAGCTAGAAAGTCTGTGTGGGAAAAAGATGTAGTGTGGATCACTGATGTGAGAAAGTCAGTAAATGCATAGCTAGGTGAACATTCTACGGTGATATGACTAAAACCATCCATTTATTTTGTATTTTAATTTCTGTAGTTGAATCAAATTGAATGTTATGGACCAATGGTCAAAACCACTTAAACCAATTAAAGTGAAAATAGTTTTGAAAGATAAACAGATACCGTTTTTTAGCTCACCTGAGCTTTGCTCAAGGTGAGTTATTGTGATCGCCTTTTGTCCGTCGTGCGTCGTGCGTCAACTTCTTCTCCTCAGTAACCAGTGGGTCAATTTGGATGAAACTTCACAGAAAGCATCCTCTCAATGACCTCACCAGAATTCCTTCAAATTTTTGGGATCCATGCAAAATTCTGGTTTCCATGGCAACGAAACCGAAAAAACTTCAAAATTCTTCTTCTCCCAAACTGGTTGGCCGATTTTCAAATAATTTTGTAGAAATGTTCCTTAGATGACCCTCTATCATATTCCTTCAAGCCATGTTGATTGGTCGAAAAACATGGCCGCCAGGGGGTGGCAGGGCTATTTTGCCTTATATGGCTATAGTGAAAACTTAAAAAATCTTCTCCTCCGAAAGTGTCAGGCCGATTTTCAAATAATTTTGTAGAAATGTTCCTTGGGTGATCCTCTATCAGATTCCTTCAAGCCATGTTGATTGGTAAAAAAACATGGCCGCCAGGGGGCGGGGCTATTTTGCCTTTTATGGCTATAGTGAAAACTTAAAAAATCTTCTCCTCCATAAGTGTCGGGCCGATTTCGAAATAATTGTGTAGAAATGTTCCTTGGGTGACCCTCTATCAGATTCCTTCAAGCCATGTTGATTGGTCGAAAAACATGGCCGCCAGGGGGCGGGGCTATTTTGCCTTATATGGCCAAAGTGAAAACTTAAAAAATCTTCACCTCCGAAAGTGTCAGGCTGATTTTCAAATAATTTTGTAGAAATGTTCCTTGGATGACCCTCTATCAGATTCCTTCAAGCCAAGTTGATTGGTCGAAAAACATGGCCGCCAGGGGGGCCGGGCTATTTTGCCTTATATGGCTATAGTGAAAACTTAAAAAATCTTCTTCTCCGAAAGTGTCAGGCCGATTTTCAAATAATTTAGTAGAAATGTTCCTTGAATGACCCACTTTCAGATTCCTTCAAGCCATGTTGATTGGTCAAAAAACATGGCCGCCAGTGGGCAGGGCTATTTTGCACTATATGGCTATAGTGAAAACTTAAAAAATCTTCTCCTCCAAAAGTGTCTGGCCGATTTTCAAATAATTTTGTAGAAATGTTCCTAGGGTGACCCTCTATCAGATTCCTTCAAGCCAAGTTGATTGGTCGGAAACTATGGCTGCCATGGGGCGGGGCTTATATAGGTAAAGTGATAAAAAAAAAATCAGGTGAGCGATTCCAGGGCCATCATGGCCCTCTTGTTTTAAATTTTGATACAGGTACAATGCGCCATTCAAAAAGAAGATTCAAGATTGGGTTGGTAAACTCTCCAATACAACAGACATTTTGGAAAACTGGTTGATTGTGCAGAATCTTTGGGTGTATTTGGAGGCAGTATTTGTTGGTGGTGACATTGCGAAGCAACTACCACAGGTTTAGTTGGACAACATGTTCTTAGCTCATTCAAACACATTGTGCTCATGAAGAGCTTTAAGAATTGTTGAATGACCGTGGAATTGCCCATTATCTGTTAACAATTTCTTGACATCTCATCTCCTCCTAAAACAAGCATATGTATTGAATACAGATGAACCCATCATTATATCTTTCGCCACACTCTTTTTAAATGTAGTCTGCAGCAGATGCGTCAAAATGTACTTTTATGTGTGATATGGTTAAAAAAATTAAATGACACATACTACTAGCCCACTGCTCGGGTATCACTAAACAGAGTCTGGTAGAGTCCGGTAGAGTCTGGTAGAGTCTGGTCGTCAAATATCCCATTATATCACTGTTTTGTTGTGTTTTTGTATTGAAATGAATAAAATAAAGTGCTATTGTATCATATAAATAAAAAAATAAAAGGTATTTGCCTATTTTAGTTAATTTTCGAGTGAATATAGAAATATTATATGCGTGAACACGGACACTGGTAGAGGCTGGTCATTATTAAGCAATAAATACAAAGTTTTATACGATTTTTAAGTTATAAAAAGTTTAATTTGATTTATATGTGTCATATTATATATTTATTTCTTATATTATTTCAGCTGATAATCGGGAAAATAGTGGAAGATTGAGGATTTTTAACGATAACATTGTGTTTCGTAAATCAAAATGGATGACGTGAAATTTCTGTTTATAATGCGGCCCTATCTTACATCCTGTACGAGTAATACACTAAATTCTCTCTTTATTATGGGCCAACTAATTGATTAGGTGTGATCAACAGATTAGTGTTATAATTACCAAGATTTTAAATGTATGAAAACTACTAGATTGGAATAATTTTATGTTTTATATGTCATTAACATTAATTAAACCAAATGCTTAGAGAGCTATATACTTACTTAAAAGTAATTCATATGAAATTGGAGGATAAATTGAGTGACATTGACCAGAGTAAATTAATATTTTGTCCCTACGAAGAGTTTTCGACTTGTAAAGCCATTGACATATATGTCAATTTTACTCAGTAAGTGTCTTCCTCAACCTGAGGTTAACCGCATTATTTGTAAACTCTTCGGTCCTAATGGTATCTTAAGTGCTGAAACTGCAACCTCATTCACAGAATGGACCAAGAAATATCCAATACACATCCAAATTTGACATAGTTACAAGGGATACTTACCAATTTGGAGAAGCATATGTTTCTCCCAAAACTCAAACATTCCTGGCTACCACAACAATGGTTTAATAATGCAAATGAGTCGTACAACGATGTTATCAAAAGGACGACAAACTGGGTAGTCCAGAAATTGCCCGACATGATAGAAAAGTTCCAAGAACTTGAACAGTGTCAAACTCTTGATGTGAGAGGCGCAATGCACGACTCGGGTAAATATTGTTTGGCGACACAAGCGTCGGTGCTACACGTTTCTCATGCTACATATGGACACAGTTAAGTCCTGACCAGAGATCAAGGCGATTTATGAAATTATTGAACTTTAAGTCGCATCACATTTCAAACATCACATCAACAGATGAGCAACTAACATTACCCTCCATTACGAGAATTGAACGAAAACGCGGCACTCGCAAACGCCTGAAAAATTGCAAAACATACACAATTAAAAATAAAAAAACACAGATTACATTGAAACACATTCATGTTAAAAGGACTGCATATTTTAGTTGCAAACCAACAACAATATATGTTTTATCAATCATTCGCTAATACCTGTATGTCAGTTGTACATTCAACATTTTCAACAATAATTCCTCTATATCCGTCTAAAATGTTAACGCTAGGACCAGGTTTAAATTTTAGTTCTGGTTATGTCACCAGGAAGCAGACATGAAGAAGCGGAAAATATAAACCAAAAACAATGAATAAAAATCCCAAAAAATGGAGCTCTGTGTAGTGTCTTTTTTGTTAACCTAAAATGAGATCACGTCACCAATAAGAAACGAATTGAATCAAACACACCTAAATCTTGAGGATACAAAAGAAACCGGCATACATCTGTTCGAGATTCGGGTTGAGACAAATGTGTTAATGGACAATTCCTGGTTTGTCCTTTGCGTATCACTCGATTTAATAGCGAGCTGGCATGGGAAGGGCTCTATATAGACTTATGAGTTTCGTGGGTAATGTTGGCCCCGGGTTCACATGTTGCCAATGTCTGCATGCTAAACAAGCGCTGCGAGCACCCTACGCAAGCACGCTCAACAGTGGTGCAGACACGGCCGGTAGCTGGGTGCTGCTGCTCGGCCATGTTTTTGATCTTTATCAAATGAATGTACATAGAACCAAAATCATAGAATAAAAAAAATAAAAAATGGAGCTCTGTGTAGGGTCATTTACGGCCCGGGTCCTCGTCAGGCGCATGGGCTCTATTTTGGTAACCTAAAATGGAAAACATAGAAAAAAATTCCCAAAATGATATTATATAGATCCAAACATTAAATGTTGGACCATGAGAGAGTTCCTCCACGTGGTGTGGCCTGAACACAATATTTCGCAAAATGCATTTTATGAACTATATCAGGATATATATTTATTTTTCAAGTTAAAATATTTTTGCATATTTTTAAAAAAATATGCAAATATGGTTAAGTTTGATTCTATTTTTTGCGGAATGTAGTCTTTAATTTCATATGAATTACTTTTAAGTAAGTATATAGCTCTCTAAGTATTTGGTTTAATTAACGTTAATGACATATAAGACATAAAATTATTCGAATCTAGTAGTTTTCATACATTTAAAATCTTGGCATTGTTAAAATATAATTATAACTATAATCTGTTGATCACACGTAATCAATTAGTTGACGCATAATAGAGAGAGAAATTAGTGTATTACTCGTTCAGGATGTGCGATATTGCCGCATTATAAACAGAAATTTCACGTCAGCCATTTTGATTTACGAAACACATTGTTATCGTTAAAAATCCTAAATCTTCCACTATTTTCCCGATTATCAGCTGAAATAATATAAGAAATAAATATATAATATGACACATATAAATCAAATTTAACTTTTTATAACTTAAAAATCGTATAAAACTTTGTATTTATTGCTTAATAATGACCAGACTCTACCAGTGTCCGTGTTCACGCATATAATATTTCTATATTCCCTCGAAAATGAGCTAAAATAGGCAAATACCATTTTATTTTTTATTTATATAATACAAAAGCACTTTATTTTATTCATTTCAATACAAAAACACAACAAAACAGTGATATAATGGGATATTTGACGACCAGACTCTACCAGACTCTACCAGACTCTACCAGACTCTGTTTAGTGACACCGCACTGCTCTAATTTCAATTTTATTATTTCAGCCTTCATTATCAAATTTCTTACCCATTTAATCTGAAAAACATGTTATAATTAGGACAAATCATTACAAAGTAAAATATATTTCATAAGCATATAATTTACAACTAGAGATATGTATCTTTACAGTTATTGCCATCATGTATTCTTACTTCAGGAAGCCAAGCGTTTCCAGAACATTGATAAATCCTGGGTAAAGATAATGGTGAGAGCACATGAAGATCAAAATGTTGTCCAGTGTTGTGTTGCTGATGAAACAATGGGTCAGTTACTCCCACATCTGTTAGAACAGCTGGAACTTTGCCAGAAATCTTTGACAGGGTGAGCAGATCTTCTTTCAAGACCCTTTCCCATCTACAATAAATCTGGAGCAGTTGACATTGAAAACATATTTATTAGATATGGAAAATTATTTACCAAGGAAAAATTCAACCACTGATTCAAATTGGAAAATGTTAAACTATTGGGAACTAATATGCATTCGTTTTTTATACGCCCGTTTTGAAAAAACGGATCGTATTATAGTTTTACCTGCGGCGTACGGGCGGGTGGGCGGCGTCCAGTATGTTGTCAGCTCAATAACTTTAGAAGCCTTTTTCCAATCATCACCAAATTTAGTCAGAATGTGTATTGGGATAATATCTCGGACAAGTTCAATAACTAGCCATATCGCTTTAGTCAATCAAGAGTTATCACCCTTTAATTATAGAAATTACCCAACATTTTTCTTGTCAGCTCAATAACTTTAGAAGCCTTTGCCCAATCATCACCAAATTTAGTCAGAATGTGTATTGGCATAATATCTCGGACAAGTTTGATAACTAGCCATATCGCTTAAGTCAATTGAGAGTAACTAGCCATATCGCTTTAGTCAATTGAGAGTTATCCCTCTTTAATTATAGAAATTACCTAAAATTGGTCTTGTCAGCTCAATAACTTTGGGAGCTTTTGTCCAATCATCACCAAATTTAGTCAGAATGTGTATTGGCGTAATATCTTGGACAAGTTCGATAACTAGCCATATTGCTCCAGTCGATAGAGGGTTATTGCCCTTTAATTATAGAAATTACCTAAAATTGGTCTTGTCAGCTAAATAACTTGTAAAGCCTTTATCCGTTCATCACCAAATTTAGACAATATGTTTATGGGCAGAATATCTTGGTTACGTTTGATAACTTACAATGTTATCTTAGTCACTACACAATTATGTCCCTCGAAATGGCCAAAACTGTACTAACAGTGTCCGCTCTCTAAGTTTGACTGACGTACAACCAATTACCACTATACTTGGTCTCAAAAAAACAGGACGGGCGTATTTTGTGACATTTGGCGCTGTTGTTCATCATAAATATTGAAACCCTGTAAGGCAGGGAGACGCTTAGTTATCATTTCTCTGTCTGTCCATCTATTCATCCCACTTTGCATTAAATGGTCATGACTCTGTTTCTGGTGCAACATGGATACCTAGTAATTATAGATGGCGCTGGGAAATTCATATGGGGTAAACGATTAAGGTATTTAAAAAAAAAAATCAGAAAAATCTTTATTGAATGCTTTTTAATTTTTCAGCATTTTATGTGCACTCTTTCATTATCGGGTCCCCTCCCTGTAAGGCAGGGAGACGCTTAGTTATCATTTCTCTGTCTGTCCATCTATTCATCCCACTTTGCAGTAAATGGTCATGACTCTGTTTCTGGTGCAACATGGATACCTAGTAATTATACATGGGTAACTAGTGTGCATATATTTTGTTTAGTTTTCTCCCCCTTTTTTTAGATCACCTAGAGCCAAAGGCTCAAGGTGAGCTATTCTGATCACTTTTTGTCCGTCTTGCATCGTCCGTCCTTAACATTTAGACATTTAGATCATCTCCTCCTTAACCACTTGACCAATTTCAACCAAGCTTCACAGGAATGTTCCTTTGGTGGACCTCTTTCAAAATAGTTCAAAGATTTAAATTCCATCGAGAACTTTGGTTGCTGCGGCAACAGAAAAGGGGAAAATTGCCAAAACTTGAAAAATCTCCTTGTCCAAAAGTACTGGCCCGAAAACTATTTTGCACAAATGTTCCTTGGGGTACCCTCTACCAAGATTGTTGAAATATTTTCGATCCGTTGAAAAACATGGCCGCCAGGGGGCGGAGCTTATTTTCCTTATATGTGCATTGTTAAAACTTTAAAAATCTTCTTGTCCAAAAGTACTGGCCCGATTTGAAAATTATTTTGCACAAATGTTCATTGGGGCACCTTTTACCAAGATTGTTCAAATATTTCCGATTGGTTGAAAAACATGGAGCCTGTTTTCCTTATACATGTATGTGCATTGTTCAAATTTTAAAATCTTCTTGTCCAAAAGTACTGGCCCGATTTGAAAATTATTTTCCACAAATGTTCCTTGGGGCACCCTTTACCAAGATTGTTCAAATATTTCCGATCCGTTGAAAAACATGGCCGCCAGGGGGCGGAGCTTGTTTTCCTTATATGTGCATTGTTAAAACTTTAAAAATCTTCTTGTCCAAAAGTACTGGCCCAATTTGAAAATTATTTTGCACAAATGTTCATTGGGGCACCTTTTACCAAGATTGTTCAAATATTTCCGATTGGTTGAAAAACATGGAGCCTGTTTTCCTTATATGTGCATTGTTAAAATTTTAAAATCTTCTTGTCCAAAAGTACTGGCTCGATTTGAAAATTATTTTCCACAAATGTTCCTTGGGGCACCCTTTACCAAGATTGTTCAAATATTTCCGATCCGTTGAAAAACATGGCCGCCAGGGGGCGGAGCTTGTTTTCCTTATATGTGCATTGTTAAAACTTTAAAAATCTTCTTGTCCAAAAGTACTGGCCCGATTTGAAAATTATTTTCTACAAATGTTCATTGGGGCACCCTTAACCAAGATTGTTCAAATATTTCCGATCGGTTGAAAAACATGGCCGCCAGGGGGCGGAGCTTGTTTTCCTTATATGTGCATTGTTAAAATTTTAAAAATCTTCTTGTCCAAAAGTACTGGCCCGATTTGAAAATTATTTTGCACGAATGTTCCTTGGGGCAGCCTTTAACAAGATTATTCAAATATTTCCGATCCGTTAAAAAACATGGCCGCCAGGGGGCGGAGCTTGTTTTCCTAATATGTGCATTGTTAAAACTTTAAAAATCTTCTTGTCCAAAAGTACTGGCCCGATTTGAAAATTATTTTCCACAAATGTTCCTTGGGGCACCCTCTACCAAAATTCCAATATAGTTTGGTAGAAATGTTCCTTAGGTGCGTCTCTACAAAGATTGTTCAAGGCATACTGTTTGGTTGAAAAACATGGCAGTCAGGAGGCATCAGAAAAGGGGCAAAATGACAAAATTTGGAAATTCCATTTTTAGCTCACCAATGCACGAAGTGCAAGGTGAGCTTTTGTGATCGCCCGTCGTCCGTCCGTTCACATTTTCCTACAAACGACTTCTCCTCCTACACCAATTAACCAAATTCAATATAATTTTACAGGAATGTTCCTTGGGTGGATGGATCTCTTTCAAACTTGTTCAAAAAATTCTATTCCATGCAGAACTTTGGCTGCCACGGCAACAAAAAAGGGGAAATTAACCAAAACTTAAAAAATCTTCTTGTCTGAAAGTAGAAGGCCCATGCCTTTGATATTTGGTATGTAGCATCTAGTGAACTTCTACCAAGATTGTTCAAATTATAGCCCTGGGGTCAAAAATGACCCCTCCCCGGGGGTCACTTGTTTAACATAGACTCATATAGGGGAAAAACTTTAAAAATCTTCTTGTCTAAAGGTAGAAGGCCCATGCCTTTGATATTTGGTATGTAGCATCATCTAGTGGACCTTTACCAAGATTGTTCAAATTTTAAAAAATGACCCCTCCCCGGGGGGGGTCACTTGTTTAACATAGACTCATATAAGGGAAAAACTTTAAAAATCTTCTTGTCTAAAAGTAGAAGGCCCATGCCTTTGATATTCGATATGTAGCATCATCTAGTGAACCTCTACCAAGATTGTTCAAATTATAGCCTTGGGGTTAAAAATGACCCCTCCCTGGGGATCACTTGTTTTACATAGACTCATATAGGGGAAAAACTTTAAAAATCTTCTTGTCTAAAAGTAGAGGGCCCAGGCCTTTGATATTGGGTATGTAGCATCATCTAGTGGACCTTTACCAAGAGTGTTCAAATTATAGCCCTGGGGTCAAAATGACCCCTCCCCTGGGGTCTAATGTTTTACATAGACTCATATAGAGACAAAACTTATTAATTCTTCTTGTCTAAAAGTAGAGGCCCCAGGTCTTTAATATTTGGTATGTAGCATCATCTAGTGGACCTCTACCTAGATTGTTCAAATTTTAGCCCTGGGGTCAAAATTTACCCCTCCCCAGGGGTCTCTTGTTTTACATAGACTCATATAGGGAACAAACTTAAAAAGGCTTCTTGTCTAAAAGATATTTGGTATGTAGCATCATCTGGTGGACCTCTACCAAGATTGTTCAAATTATAGCTCCGGGGGTCACTTGTTTTTCATAGACTCATATACGGGAAAAACTTTAAAAATCTTCTTGTCTAAAAGTAGAAGGCCAAGGCCTTTGATACTTGGTATGTAGCATCATTGTGGATCTCTACCAAGATTGTTCAAATTATAACCCTGGGGTCAAAAATGACCCCTCCCCGTGGGTCACTTGTTCTCCATAGACGCATAGAGATTTTTTTTTTTTAAATCTTCTTGTCTAAAAGAAGAGGGCCCAACCTTTGATATTTGGTATGTAGCATCATCTTATGGACCTCTACCAAGATTGTTCAAATTATAGCCATGGGTTCAAAAATGACCCCATCCTGGGGGTCCCTTATGTTTTACATAGACTCGATTAGGGGAAGAACTTCAAAAAATCTTCTTGTCTAAAAGTAGATGGCCCTGGCCTTTGATATTTGGTATGTAGCATCATCTAGTGAACCTCTACCAACTGTGTTCCAATTATAGCCATGGGGTAAAAAATGACCCCTCCCCGGGGGTCACTTGCTTTACATAGATAGGGAAAAATCTTCTTGTCTAAAAGATACAGTCAAACTTGTGTGAGCGGTCACATGCGATCAGCGGTCACCGGCGTTAAACGGTCACTTTAAATCCCTCCCAATCAATTATACTCTATAAACTGCCTTGATCAGCGGTCCCCTTTGAAACGCGGCCAGCGGCCACACTAATTGGTCGAGATTAACTGTAATCTTACTGTGTTCAATGGTCAATCAACACACGACTTGGATTCACAAGGTGTTAAATTATCGGTGTTTAATACATACAGGTAATAAAGCATAATGTGACAATCACATTATCAGTATTTTCCATACGCGTAAATTGTTTACATCTTGGATCTAGAGTACCGAAAAAAACCGACGTGTGCCGAATGATAGTTGCATGATTCATCAACAAGAAGTTGCGATTTTGGTTTCTTTTCTGTTTACAATGTCGGGCAAAATTGATAAATTGAAAAATATATTTTATGAGCGTTTTAGACCGAAAGACAGTACATTTATATGTTAAAATGAAAGTTAATGTCGACTTTGAAGCCCAAAGTCAATTTATATTCCCATTTCCATTTTAAATCTAAAGATTATCGAGTAATTTTTTTTTTCAAGATGTAGACGTAGATTCGGACGCTATTTTTTCCGGATACGTTATTCGGCGAATTTCAAAGTTAAGAAAAAAAACATTTGATAGTCAAGTTAGTTGTAAACGTCGGTTTAAACTAAAGAAAAGATAGCACAATGAAATATTTGATAGAAAAAAGCTACAAATCTTCATAACAATGTTAAATACAAGTTTAAAAAGACAATTTACTATTTGTAATGTAATGACTATTCCTAATAGTTACATGTAATATTATGTGAACTGACAAAACTTGAACAAATCCGACCAAGTCATGAAATTTGTGATCAGCAGCCACCTGTTTTAAGCAGCCAGTTTCATCATGTCCCTTGGGTGGCTGCTGATCGCAAGTTTGACTGTATTTAGTATGTAGCATCACCTAGTGGACCTCTACCAAGATTGTTCAAATTATAGCCCTGGGGTCAAAAATGACCCCTTCCCTCAGGGTCACTTGTTTTTCATAGACTCATATAGGGGAAAGAACACTGAAAGCTTTTTAAGTTTGATTAAATCAGGTGAGCGATTTAGGACCATCATGGTCCTCTTGTTTTAAGTTCTTGTCTGATATTAAGGAAATTGAATAGAAATCCTACTTCAGTGATCCTCTACTAATTTGTTCAAGCCGTTTTGATTGGTTACAAAATCATAGCAACCTCGCGTCAACACAAAAGGGGTAAATTGAACTTTTAGCTACAAATGACCACTCCTACCATTCCACTTGACCAATTTCAACGTTACTTCACAGGAATGTTCCTTTGATGGTCCTCTTTCAAAATTGTTCAAAGACTTGCATTCTGTGTAGAACCTTTGTTGCTGCAGCATCAGAAATTGAGAAAGCTCTTGTTAGATTTCAAGATAAAAATGGCTTTTACTGATAAACTATTTCTTTAACTGAGTGTCCACTCCTTGCAGTTTCATTTGAACTCCTGATCAAATTTTCACAGATTTTTGCAGTTAAATATTTGCTTCTAATTAACTATCATTCAGGTGATCGATTTAGGGCGATCTTGGCCCTCTTGTTTAAAAATGTCCTTGTTAAGGATGTACTGAACTGAAAAGTGGATTTTTCATAATATTTAACTTTTGTTGTAACATTGTTTTTTTGAAAGTTTGATGTATGTTAAATAAAAAAAACACAAGAAAAAGGTAGGGTAGTGGGCTTTATTTTTTGCTAGATCAATTTATGAAAGCCTTATGATATGCATTTCACGCAAATTGCCAACATTTGAAAGATGATATGCTAATTGTTTGTCTTCTTGTGGTTTAAATCTCATTCTGAAGTTATTTTATCCATATCTTTGGAAGGTCATGTGATATGTTGTAATTAAACCTAAAAAATAGACACTTTTTTTCCCTAGTGAGAACCCATATTTGTCAGGTGTAAGTATAGACAAATTTAAAACTTTGAAATATTAAAGGGAAAAACATATTTATGAAATATTTTTTCTGAAACTTCTTCAGGTTATTGCAATTACTATCATTTATCAAAATTTAAAAAGAAAAGTATATGTCATTGTGCAACATTTTCAGTTTTTCTTGTCTGAATGGCTAAAAAATGTTAAAATATGAATAAATATTTATTATTTTTCAAACATATCTTCAAATGTCATAAAAGTTTTCCAATATTTTCTACTTTTTTTCAAAACAATATGATACTATACAAGTTCTAGATTAAAATTGATATATATGGACTTCAATATGTTCTTTTTACCCAGTTATATTTCTTAATCAAACATGGCTACTGGACAGCGGCTCATAAAAAAATAGGAAGGCTCACGAAAAAATTAGGCCCTTTATCTAAAACAAATTTAAACAACTTTATTTTAAATTTTTAAGCATTATAAAAAGGTATAATGACTAAAAAGGTTTTAATTGTCAACAAAATCAGAAGATTTAATAACAATGTAACATTTTTTTTTTAAATTTCAACTTCTCAGTTCAGTTCACCCTTAAGTCATTTACTCACTTTTTACCCCCCTAATGTATCTACTTAAAATTTGGTATGTAGATCATTTATGACCTGCAGATTCTAGCATGCATTTTTTTTGCAGTTATCCCCCATTAAACTTTTGAGACCTACATTTTCTCAATTATTATCCAACTTCATGCAGGTGACAAATTCACTAACTTGAATGCTCTTGATTAGTGATGAAGTTGTACATTTATCTAGTAGGTTGGTATGAAGCAAGAGTATAGACAATGTTCTTATTACCCTTTCTTTCAGGTATTTGGAAAAGAAAAGACTGGTATTTCCAAGATTTTTCTTCATTTCCGATCCAGCTTTGCTCGAAATTCTTGGCCAAGCCAGTGACTCCCATACCATTCAGGTAATTCAGTTTAGTGAAACAGCAAGTGAAAATATATATTTACCCTCTCCCTCCTACGACAATTCTGCAGCAGACAACTTTGGAAAATATGGCAAAAGGAGAAATTGCATGTTTTGAGAAATTTCTTCTTTTGACACTATGTTTTCAAAAAGCTGTCTGCTACAGAGGCGTCAGAAAGCGTCTATATAAGGGATAGGGTTAAAACGCAAAGTTTTATTTCCTTATTATTTTCCACACTTTTGCAAATCATTTGCAGTGTTAAGAAATGGAGGTCTTAATCATGAAAAACACAGAGACATTTTTAGTGATGTTTTGTATTTGGGATCTTCTTACAGATCTCTTTCCAATTTTCATAAATATTTAAGAAATCTGTCTAAATCATATTGTTTTATGTATAAAGGCGTTAATTAATAATTGTTGAATAGATACATTTTAGGGTTGGTTACCTATCTCTTGCAATTAAATTGGATAATGTTTTCTTCATAGAATTTTTGATTTTCTTAAACAGGCTCATTTATTGGGAATATTTGAAAATATCAATGAAGTGGAGTTTCATGAGAAAGATTATGACAGAATGATTGCAGTTGTTTCAAGGGAAGGAGAGAAAATCATGGTATGGTATTCTGTTTTATTGTGATGTTATTCGTGTATTGTTGTTGTGTCAATATTTTTTATAAACAGTAATACCAGAAAGCTTGAGAATTAATTAGTATGACTTGAGTCATGTCTCACAAGATATAACGCGCCATGTAGTACATTACTGCAACGTAATATTCCCTATGTATTTTTCACTTATGACAGGGACTAAAATTCCTATTAGGTATGACTTTATATGTATAAAGAGAAATACTTTATATGAAAGCATATTAAATCACATTTGGCAGCCTAGTATTAACGGACATGATAAGACTATTAGAATAATGAATTATGCTTCTTAGATTGTATGAATTGTTCACAACAATTGCTTACAACATGATATTATGTATCTTTGGATTATTATGCCCCCTTCAAAGAAGAGGGGTATATTGCTTTGCACATGTCTGTCGGTCCGTCTATAGACCAAAGCTTGTCCGAGTGATAACTCAACAATGCCTGGACCTATGGTCCTCAAACTTGACTTGGGGGTTGGGCCTGACCAGTAGATGAACCTTATTTATTTTGAGGTCAAAGGTCAAGGTCACAGTGACCTTGAACACAAAAACCCTTTTCAAGCTTGTCCGAGTGATAACTCAACAATACCTGGACCTATGGTCCTCAAACTTGATTTGAAGGTTGGGCCTGACCAGTAGATGAACCCTATTTATTTTGAAGTCATTGGGTCAAAGGTCAAGGTCACAGTGACCTTGAACACGAAAACCCTTTTTAAGCTTGTTCGAGTGATAACTGGACAATGTCTGGACCTATGGTCCTCAAAGTTGATTTGGAGGTTGGTCATGACCAGTAGATGAACCCTATCTATTTTGAGGTCATTGGGTCAAAGGTCAAGGTCACAGTGACCTTTAACACAAAAACCCTTTTTAAGCTTGTCAGAGTGATAACTCAACAATGCCTGGACCTATGGTCCTCAAAGTTGATTTGGAGGTTGGGCCTGACCAGTAGATGAACCCTATTTATTTTGAGGTCATTGGGTCAAAGGTCAAGGTCACAGTGACCTTGAACGCAAAAACCTTTTTTTAAGCTTGTCTGAGTGATGGCTCAACAATGCCTGGACCTGGAGGATACATAACATCTGCAAATATCAGTCATCATCACAATGGGATTAAGAACTGTACCTACCATCCTCAAACTTTGAATGAACATTGTTCATAATCTTAAAACTGACTCATAGACATCCAATGTGAAATGACAAATCAACTGGCATTTCGGTCCATGCAAATTTTACTCAATTGTCCTAATATTCCTGACAACATGGCACTCAGGGGGGGCATAATGTTTAACAAACATCTCTTGTTATAAAATGAATATGAACCCTTTCCCACATACAACAAATCTGCAACAGACGACTATGAAAACATGTAGATTAAAATATGCAAAATCTTTTTAATTGAATGTATGATTATTGAAAAGAGTTGTAAACATTGTGGCAAAAGGAGAAACTGCTCTTTTTAAGGGAAAGGGTTAAGACATGAAACATATGTATTTTGAAGACCTCAAAGTATAAACATGTTTTCTTTTGCCACACATTTTAGAATTCATTGGCAACATGAATGGAAATATGCAGAGTTGTAGAGAAAATGCCTTAAATTATAATGTTATTGACTTGACTTGGATTAATCTAAAAAGAAAGAGAAGATTCTGTCCTTTTAATGTACACATGTATTGTTGTTCAATTTAGCTTGAAACAGTAGTGAATGCCAAAGGAAATGTAGAGATATGGCTTGGTGAGTTGCTGAGAGAACAACAGAAATCACTACATGGTGTCATCAGAGATGCCTTTAGAACTGTTGGATCTCCAGAGTTTGAGTTGCTTGGATTCATGAACAACCTTCCGGCACAGGTGAGACAATGCCATTTAAAGATTGCAATTGAGCTGGGCTCTTCATATCCAACCGTTAGGTATTTGTGACCAAATTAGATTTAGATCAGACAGCCCATCTTTGCAGTCTGATCTGACTGCATAGTTTTGCAGTTTCCATTTGGATCCTGTAGCGTGGATGTGCAGGGAGGTATTTTTCGAAAAGTGTAATAATTATGCTAAGGTTGGTATTCCTGGAGCACCTCAATTGATTGTTTAAACTTTTGCTGTTGTTTGCAAATATTAAATTGAGAGTGCTGTTGACTGTGGTTAGAATGTGTTAAGTGATGAATATCCATGTTTCTGTTTACCATACACTGACTGTTTCTACAATTATAGAAAAAAATGAACTCAATTCAATATAATATGCAGCTTCATTACTTTACTGGTAACTACATGTATATATATATTAAAAAGGTTGGCCTTCTGGGTATACAAATGATCTGGACTAGAGATGCTGAAGAGGCCCTGACCCTGGCTCGCTCTGACAAGAAAATAATGCCTTCAACTAACCAGAGGTTCCTTGATATGTTGAATAGGCTTATTGACCAGACTACTCATGACCTGACAAAATTTGAGAGAGTGAAGTATGAAACATTGGTGACAATTCATGTCCATCAGAGAGACATCTTTGATGACCTGGTATGCTATGTTTAAACTTTTTCCCTAATTGATCCAACTTTTGATACAATGGCAGCAAATGTTTTTTTAGAATATTTTGAGATAAGAAATGCCCATGATCAGTAGTAATTTTTCTTTATCCCATTATTTTCTAACCTCCCTCAAAGTTGAATTATTTCCAGTCTTTCTTATTTAGTCTTCAAATATATCACAAAGCAATGCTTTATACTGATAGTAGGTACATTTATATAAATGTTCATGATTTTGGCAGAGACTTAATTCATGCTTTTAAATAATTTATTGACACACTTTAATCAGAAATTAAGTGTTTAGGAAAGATTCAAATATTAATTTTATGATGATACAGATAATTATTCTACAATCTTGTTTGATTATTTATTTCTACTTGTATTTGTTGTGCAAACTTTTCTTTCTGCAAAAATGTCCTGTACCATGCCATTCTGCTCCAATCCAGTGCTATTTTCGGCACAGGGACAAGCTTCCTTGTTGGTTAGCAAAGACTTGTTTATATTACATGTTTGCCCCTTTGTAATTATTCTATATAAATGTATTTCCTTGTTCACATTGAAAGATAGTATTCCTTTTAGGGTTTTTGCTGTAAAATAAAGATTCAATCCTGAAAATTCTGTCCATGTTGTAATCACCCTGGTTACATTTCTTAACATGAAACTTTCAATTTGCAAAAAGAAACTAGAAAAGGCGCATGAGGTGATCAATCATTTTACAATGAAACTTATCTTGAATTAAAATTGTAACTTTTCTTTTCAGACTAGAATGCATATCAAATCTCCACTTGATTTCGAATGGCTGAAGCAGGCAAGGTTTTACTTTAAAGAAGATACAGACTCGTGTATAGTTCAAATTACAGATGTGGACTTTATCTATCAAAATGAATTTCTCGGGTGTACAGATCGACTTGTAATTACCCCTTTGACAGACAGGTAGGAACGAAATAACAGATACATTGAGCCAGATTATAGAAAAATAATTTGACGTTATCAATCTTGGCATAAATGCATCCTGGATGCCTTTGATGGCCATAAATGAACATTAGAGTTTAGTTTTGGGCACAAGATTGTGGGAATCACATGCTTTATTAGTGGCACATTATGGAAATTCCCTTGGAATATTTTGGAAAATGTAAATAGATTGGAATTTAGAATTATAACAGCCTTATATGGAACTATTAAGATCAGTACACCAGCACATCAGAAAATCTATTTTAACCCTTTACTGGATAGCCCAACGGCCCATTTACCTATATTATCTCCATATATAGGCATCTATCTGATAAACCCATAGTCAATAAACTACTGATAGAAGCCTCTACACTATCTCCATACAGGGTATTGGGAAAATCATAAGAATTTGACACCTGTCCTAATTAAACCCAACTATCTGTATAAAATATTGTAACTACCTTTTATATGTCAGTATAAACATTGTGGGAAATTAAATTATCTTTACAGTGGTGAAAAAAACACTATTTCAGCATGATAAGAACTGAAGCAAAACAGGAGACGAAAGCAGGGCAAATTTATTTTTTATTTTTTCTTGAAAATGATGAATGTATTTTGCTCATGTCTACCTTTTCAAATATTTTTATTGCAAAAAAAAAAACAAGTGAAATTACTCCAGAATATAACAACAGCAATTTCAAGTTAAATTTTTTAAAACCAGATACTCCGTAAAGGAAATATGTCTTGATTTCTATGAAGTTTTCAAAAGTCAACTCTGTGATATACAGGAGTAAAATTAGTAAAACTTAATGGAGAAATGACCCATCTTCCTGTCATGATTCAAAGTCGATTCCACGAGAAAAAATGTAAAAACATCTGATATCAATATTTTGAATGTCTAATGTCCTTAGGTTTTCATTTCTAACCATTTCCTTTTTGAAGAAATAGATCGGCAATAGAAAATTGTCAACCCCAAAAAAGTCGAATGTAAACACATGTTTGCGTATTTTCCCGTATTCTCAAGGACGATTTAGTTCTTTGTTTACTTACCCTTGGTTGTTGAAACTCATTCCAAGCTCCTACAGACAAAACATCGTTGTCGGAAGAAGAACAATCATCGGAAACAACTTCCAGATCAGAAATATCTGATTGAATGTCAGACGGGGTGAAGCCAAAAAAAAAAAAACAGCTTCAGTTTTGCGGAAGTGTCATAACTGCACCCGTAAATGACCCATTTTATTGCCCTTCTGATTTACTATATCAATCAATCAAAGACCCGCCGGTATTGTGTAGATGAAAACAATAACCACTTATGTCAGCTGTTCATCCCTTTCCCCATTACAACAAATTACAGCAAACGATTGTGAAAATGTCGAGACAAAAATAAAGAAAATCTATAACAAATGAAAGTATAATTACTGAATTAATTCAAATCATTGTGGCAAAAGTTATCTATTAAATTTAATGCATTTAGGCTTTCTCATTTTGCTGCAATGTTTACTCGTCAGCTTTAGTTGCGTCAAAATGAATCTACATCTGTGAAAGAGGTATTTCCCAGTAGCTTACTTGATTGTCAAAACTGGTATACACCGGAAATGTGATCGGTCAAACAAAGAACCGACTTTGCACGTGTGCGTAAACCTTTTCCTCTTTCAACAAATATGCCGACGAAATTAAAAACATCTTGACAAAAAATTCAAACTATTTAATCCTTTCTCACGTATAGACAATTTCTACAGCAAAAGAATAGATTCATACAGGGTTGCTTCATCGAGTTTGGAATTATTAAGCTGTGAGCAATTTCTCTCGTTTTCAAATGTCGTCTACTCCAGATTTTTTAATATGAAGAAAGGGAGAAATGAACCTACAAAGCACTGTTGTCAAGGTCATGTTTACTGCATGCGTCAGTAATTTTTCATTTGATCTGGGTTGCACATGGTTTACACATAATAATACCGTGTCAAATGAAAACCTGCCTTCCGATAGTTGGGAATATTCAGATCAATATGCTCTTCTGTTAAGACTGATCAGGGTCATCACTGTTCGTAAATCGTCACATAACATTTATCGATGTCTTTGGAGAACAGTTATGACCAAAAGCCGGCATTACAATTATATAAATTGATACAAGCTGTCTTAAGATTTGGAACAAAACTGATTGTCTATTTTTATGTGTCGCGACTCAATCTTTATATGGTGCATAGTGGTAAAATTAGAAAACCCTTGTGAAATAATTACATTTAACAATTAAAAATGGAAACGGATATTATCATATGGATATTTTTCTTAGGAATAAGGTATTTTCAAGCTTATCATTTCCCGACGCATATCATTCAACCTGGGTACTGAATTTTTAAACACTACACATGTTTGGACGCATTTTACTTACAAACTTTATATAGTAACACTATGATTTAAAGTCTGAGATCCCTTTGTAAATAAACAAATTGTATGGTGATACACTTTTGGAGGACCTTTTCACACGATAAATATACTTTTGAAGTATTCAAAATCCAAAGGCATCGAAAAGCGTTTACATTGAAATCAATTAGGGTCGTCGAAAATCGTTTATATTGAGATCGTGTAGAGGCGTCAGAAAGGGTTAAGTGTGTTCCTGGAAATCATCGCATGCAGATTGTTCACACAGTTTATGCTGTCATGTTTTACAATTCTGCTGAGAAATAAAATCTGACAGACCAAATATACTGATGCTTTTAAATGTTTACAACCGATGACAATCATGTTAGTGTTGCATATATGTCTATCCAATGTGATTTTGAAGCTATAAAAACTGAAACGTTTTTTTCAGCACATTTTTGGTTTTAATTTTTTAATTCTAGATATCGTTCATTGAATCTACTGAAATAGATCTTTTGACTTTTAAGAAATAATGAAAACATGTAGATCTATATGATTCACTAAAAAATACTAAAAAAAAACTAGTTTAGTTATCAGTGTGTAAAAGGATAATGATTCCTTTGTGCATGACATTGTTAACATGAATGACCTTTCCTTCTATGAGTTTTGCTACACTTGCTTTTTGAATTGGAACATTGATAATTTTAACTGGGTAAAACAAGCGATTTGAAAAAGAGCAAGTGTAGTGAAAACTATCACTCCAAGTAACCTCAAGCTACGTCAAACAAGTAGTTCAATCTTGCTAATATGACCATTTTTAAGAAAATGGTCTCTCTGATGCATTTTTGAAAGTTGGCTCTATTTTGTGTAAGGCATGGGGGAGTTGGCTCATATTCTTCCAATTCTAGATTAAATGAACTTTACAGGTCTACATTTTGATAGTAATTTCTATTTATTCCAAAAACTCGAAAGATAGGTCTTCATGGGTTTCAATTTATAAAGCCGTAACTTTGTTATAAATACATTAGGTGTAAACAGTGAAGCTCTCCTTCGGTTGCGTCGCTTTAATATGGAGCAAAGGAGATATTCTGAATATATGTATATGCATACTTAATATAATATTGTGATTAAATGTATCCTGTCTTAAAGAT
The DNA here is from genome assembly GCA_031761405.1 of Serripes groenlandicus. Taxonomy (NCBI): domain Eukaryota; kingdom Metazoa; phylum Mollusca; class Bivalvia; order Cardiida; family Cardiidae; genus Serripes; species Serripes groenlandicus. Next base: position 124,930,064 of record JASEVX010000004.1, on the reverse strand, counting down.
TGGAAGAAATTACTATTTGATACCAAAAATAAGAAATATAGATCAGAGGCCTTTTATGAAAAAAGGTACAAGTTGGTTTTTGTAAACAGTGTTGATCCAGATCAGCCTGTGCATCTACACTGTCACAAATATTTGTTATAAGCTCCAGTCAACTTGTGTAGATTCTTATAAGGGCGAGTAGGTGTACACTAACAGAATGACCTGTACCTACTCTGTTCAGAAATGCCAAGTTGTACATTCTTGCATGGATTGGCTCCAAATTGCTGTTTCAATGATTTTAGATGTTACATTACGTTGGCTCAAGCTCTAGGGATGTCTATGGGAGGCGCTCCAGCTGGACCAGCAGGGACGGGTAAAACAGAGACAACAAAAGACATGGGAAAAGCACTTGGAAAGTATGTGGTGGTGTTCAATTGTTCGGATCAGATGGACTTCAGAGGACTCGGTAGAATATACAAAGGTAATTTGTCTCATTCTCAATCTACAGAAAGTATTTTAGTGGCACTCTGTGAAAACGAGCACAGTTAGGCATTTGCGACTAATTTAGATCCACACTGTTTGCCGAGAAGTAATAGAAGGTTTTGTAAAGCAGTATTCATAATTTCATATGGATCCTTATATAAGCATTGATGCACATGCAAATGTTTTTCCACATGTGTAATAATTACGATAAGGTTGATTTTTGCAGAACATTGCTCTTTTCTCTTATATCATATAAATCATTATCCAAAACGGGTAACTAGTTTGGAAAAAGGCAAAAAATAATCTAATTTCAAGCAATTGCATCTAGCAAGTTATTACACTGGAGTTCCAGTATAACGCGATATTAGAGGTCCAAGGATTAAAATCACGTTGGAATTCGATCCCGAGTCACCATTAGAAATTAAAGCACTCACAAGTTACATGTGTCAGCAAGCCAAAACCCGATACTCCTCAATCTCCACATTTTAACTGCATGCAATGGCGATGAAAAATGTTTCAAAATCTAATTTATTTTAGCAGGCCAGAATATGGTGTCTTTGTGTATATACTGTTGCTGTAATACAAATATAATCTTTGATTTAGAAATTGGCTAATATAGAGGGTTGTAAAACCAACTCATTCCAGCCGCCATTTGCAATGTGCGCTTGTTTTGAAAGTCATCTACTGGTCTGCTGCTTTCAAATGGATAATCAAACAAATTTCGATTTAAAAATAGTTTGTATTCTTTTATTCAGTAGCAATGAAATTTTCTCAGATGAAGCATTTACATTTATTGCAAATTTTTCCTGAAACTGGTCCTAATCGGCAATGTCTCCTTTCCTTACATTTTTGTCATCTTTTCTAAGTTATTTAAAAGAAAGATAATTCTCAAACCACATATTTATAGCTTTAAATGCAGATGTAGCAGACAGCGTTTGAAAACATTGTGAGAAAAAGAAAAACTGCTTGTCATCAGCATAATCAGTAATCAGCGATGCATCCTTTCCTTACATTTTCTTCAATTTACAAAGCTGTTAAACAAAGGGAAAATAATTCTCATACCCTTTAAAATCCTTTTGTCACAATGCTATCAAAAGAAGTCTGCTGCAAATGCGTCAAAATGCGTGTGCAAGTGGGTAAGGCTGAAATCAATTTAGTGACCTTTATTTTCCGTAAAACTTGAAATTGTATCGTAAATTTGACATTGATTTATATGGGTGATTTTCATTTGTCGTGGCTCAATTTACCTAGGAAATAGAACAAAGGAATGACTAATTTACTGAGATGTTTAAGGCAATCTCACATGATTGTAAAAGTGCCCTGAAGATTTATGTAATCTTTTCCCCAAAATATAAAATGGATTTTCCCAAGCGTTTACATAAGAATCAGTCAAAGCTATAAATGGGTGACTACATTTCCAAATTGCTGTAAAACCCTTGTAACTCTTAACATATCTTCACCTCAGCGCGAATTACACGCACTTTTAATACACTTCGTCAATGCAATTACTTTTGACGCAGTTGCAGCAGAAAGCTTTTGAAAACATTGTCAGAAAAGGAGAAACATGAAATGTCCTATTTAATTCATGCATCATACATATTATTGTATTTACACTATCAAACTTCTTTGTTTGTTTTGCTCTCAACTTATTAATTTTTAAAAACATTGTGAGAAAAGGAGAAACATGTACCGGTAATTAATGTATGCATCATATATATTTTGGATTTACAATATCAATTTTATTTTTATTTTTTTTCTTCAGATAACCAACTTTTAAAATTATTGTGAGAAAGGGAGAAACTATAATATCCAAGCTTATTCATACATCATATACCTTCATGTATTTACACCAGCATAACATTTGATTATAAGTCAAAACGTTAGGGGAAAAAGGAAAATGTTCTTTATGAGCAATATCTCCTTTTCTTACATTGTGAGAAAAGGAGAAACGTGTAATGTCCACTTCAGATACGTCTGCAAATGGAAAAAGGTTAATTGAAGTGTGAAATCGGGCAATTATGTTGATTGATTGGTAGATATTGGCAAAAAGCATGGACATGAAAAACAAAGACATATCCCTTTTTTAGATTTTTCCGCATTTATTTTTATAGGATAAGAAAATATTTAGGAGCAATGTTTTTAGTTGAGTTTCGACTAGTTAGTTTTTTAGCTCACCTATGCACAAAGTGCAAGGTGAGCTTTTGTGATTGCTCACCTTCCATCCTCCGTCGTCGTCGTCCGTCCATTCACATTTTCCTACAAACGACTTCTCCTCCTAAACCAATTAACCAAATTCAAAATAATTTTAAAGGAATGTTCCTTGGGTGGATCTATTTCAAACTTGTTCAAAGAATTCTATTCCATGCATAACTTTGGCTGCCATGGCAACAAAAAAGGGGAAATTAACCAAAACTTAAAAAATCTTCTTGTCTGAAAGTAGAAGGTCCATGCCTTTGATATTTGGTATGTAGCATCATCTAGTGAACCTCTACCAAGATTGTTAAAATTATAGCCCTGGGGTCAAAAATGACCCCTCCCAGGGGGTCACTTGTTTTTCATAGACTCATATAGGGAAAAAACTTTAAAAATCTTCTTGTATAAGAGTAGAGAGCCCAGGCCTTTGATATTTGGTATGTAGCATCATCTAGTGGACCTCTACTAAGATTGTTCAAATTATAGCCCTGGGGTAAAAAATGACCCCACCTCAGGTGTCACTTGTTTGACATAGATAAGGGAAAATCTTTAAAAATCTTCTTGTCTCAAAGTAGAAGGCCCAGGCCTTTGATATTTGGTATGTAGCATCATCTAGTGGACCTCTACCTAGATTCTTCAAATTATAGCCCTGGGGTCAAAATTGACCCCACCTCAGGTGTCACTTGTTTTACATAGACTCATTTAGGAAAAAACTTAAAAAATGTCTTATTGTCTAAAAGATATTTAGTATGTAGCATCATCTAGTGGACCTCTACCAAGCTTGTTCAAATTATAGCCCTGGGGTCAAAAATGACCCTTCTCCGGAAATAACTTTAAAAATCTTCTTTTCTAAAAGAAGAAGGCCCAGGCCTTTGATATTTGGTATGTGGCATAATTGTGGACCTCTACAAAGATTGTTCAAATTATAGCCCTGTGGTCAAAAATGACCCCTCTCTGGGGGTCACTTGTTCTCCATAGACTCTTAGAGAATTTTTTTTTAAATCTTCTTGTCTAAAAGAAGAGGCCCCAACCTTTGATATTTTGTATGTAGCATCATCTAGTTGACCTCCACCAACATTGTTCAAATTATAGCCATGGGGTAAAAAATGACCCCTCTCCGGGGGTCACTTGTTTTACATAGATAGGGAAAAGACTTTAAAAATCTTTTTGTTTAAAAGATATTTGGTATGTAGCATCATCTAGTGGACCTAGAGCTACCAAAATTGTTCAAATTATAGCACTGGGGTCAAAAATGACCCTTCCCCAGGGGTCACTTGTTTTTCATAGTCTCATATAGGGGAAAAAACACTGAAAACTTTTAAGTTTGATTAAATCAGGTGAGCGATATAGGACCATCATGGTCCTCTCGTTTGTTTATTTGGATTTTTTTAGATTTATAAAATCATGTTTGTGCATTATTTATCTGAATGTATTCTTTTCCAGTTTTGCAATGAGTACCATGTTCTACTGCATTATTTGTCGTATTTGTTTGGACATTAATTTTCTTTTTTGATTTTCAATTTAACTAAGAAAATAGGCTCTTTTTTCAAGATTGCAGCAGTAGCCATGCTGCATCACGTTCTACTGGATATCACGTTTTATCCATTCGCGAATTATCCGCCTTCCAGTATGTTCCATTTCGTCAGATGCAATGAAAATAAATATCTCTAGATGCTTTTATGTAAAAAGTGTCTCATAAGGGAGAAGGAATGAAGAGCTGTTTTTATTAGCTCACCTGAGCTTTGCTCAAGGTGAGTTATTGTGATCGCCTTTTGTCCGTCGTGCGGTGTGCGTCGTGCGTCAATTTCTTCTCCTCAGTAACCAGTGGGTCAATTTGGATGAAACTTCACAGAAAGCTTCCTTCAAATTTTTGGGATCCATGCAAAATTCTGGTTTCCATGGCAACGAAACGAAAAAAACTTCAAAATTCTTCTTTTCCCAAACTGCTTGGCAGATTTTCAAATAATTTTGTAGAAATGTTCCTTGGATGACCCTCTATCAGATTCCTTCAAGCCGTGTTGATTGGTCGTAAAAAATGGCCGCCAGGGGGTGCGGGGCTATTTTGCCTTATATGGCTATAGTGAAAACTTAAAAAATCTTCTCCTCCGAAAGTGTCAGGCCGATTTTCAAATAATTTTGTAGAAATGTTCCTTGGGTGACCCTCTATCAGATTCCTTCAAGCCATGTTGATTGGTCGAAAAACATGGCCGCCAGGGGGGGCGGGCTATTTTGCCTTATATGGCTATAGTGCAAACTTAAAAAATCTTCTCCACCAGAAGTGTCAGGCCGATTTTCAAATAATTTTGTAGAAATGTTCCTTGAGTGATCCTCTATCAGATTCCTTCAAGCCATGTTGATTGGTCAAAAAACATGGCCGCCAGGGGGCGGGGGCTATTTTGCCTTATATGGCCAAAGTGAAAACTTAAAAAATCTTCAACATCTTCTCCTCAGTAACCAGTGGGTCAATTGGGATGAAACTTCACAGAAAGCATCCTCTCAATGACCTCACCAGAATTCCTTCAAATTTTTGGGATCCATGCAGAATTCTGGTTTCCATGGCAACGAAACGAAAAAAACTTCAAAATTCTTCATCTCCCAAACTGCTTGGCAGATTTTCAAATAATTTTGTAGAAATATTCCTTGGATGACCCTCTACCAGATTCCTTCAAGCCATGTTGATTGGTCGAAAAACACGGCCGCCAGGGGGGCGGGGCTATTTTGCCTTATATGGCTATAGTGCAAATTTAAAAAATCTTCTCCTCCAAAAGTGTCAGCCCGATTTTCAAATAATTTTGTAGAAATGTTCCTTGGATGACCCACTTTCAGATTCCTTCAAGCCATGTTGATTGGTCAAAAAACACGGCCGCCAGTGGGCAGGGCTATTTTGCATTATATGGCTATAGTGAAAACTTAAAAAATCCTCTCCTCCAAAAGTATCTGGCTGATTTTCAAATAATTTTGTAGAAATGTTCCTAGGGTGACCCTCTATCAGATTCCTTTAAGCCAAGTTGATTGGTCGGAAACTATGGCTGCCAGGGGGCTTATGTAGCTAAAGTGAAAAAAAAAAAAAATCAGGTGAGCGATTCAAGGGCCATCATGGCCCTCTTGTTTTAATATTGGGTTTGGGGTATTTTTTTTTTTTTTCCTAGAACAGCCCTTGCTTAGTTAAACATAACTTGTTCCACATTTTGCTTTTATAAATGGAGAGCAAACCAATCTGTTTACATTGAGCATATAATATAAGCCTGTTGATGGGAAAGGATACAAATTGGTTTGTGTGAACTATATAGATCCAGATCTTCACTGTTGACATATTACTTACACAAGCTTGTAAGAAAATCCTGTCAACTTCTTACAAGACAGTAGCGATGAACAAGGTAATCTGAACCTACAATGTTCAGAAATGTCCAACTTTTACTTTTTCTCATACACTAGCTCAAGATATATAGATTTGTAGATAAATTTTCATATATATTGTTTCAGGTCTTGCTCAATCTGGATCTTGGGGATGTTTTGATGAATTCAACAGAATTGAACTCCCTGTTTTGTCCGTAGCAGCTCAACAGATTTACGTTGTCCTGACTGCTAAGAAGGACAGAAAAAAAGAATTTGTATTTACTGATGGAGACCAAGTAGAAATGAATCCAGAGTTTGGTCTGTTCTTAACCATGGTATGCAACTTTCTTAGTTCATTTGTAGATGAAGCATAATCTGAAATCATATTTCAGTCACTTCCTGATTAAAAAATATGTTGTACAGTTAACAAGATTTATTTCATTTCTGCAGAATGGAAAAGATTGTAAAGTAAAATATGATTTTCTGTAACTTCTCATTTGAAGGGTCTGACATTAAATATGTTGAATTTTAAAGGTCGGATAAAACTGATAACTTTTTGTAATGTTTTATTTTAGAACCCTGGATATGCTGGTCGACAGGAACTTCCTGAAAATCTGAAAGTACAGTTCAGAACAGTGGCTATGATGGTGCCAGACAGACAGGTATGTCCAAGAAAAATGTTGATGGAGATACCAGCACTTTAATATAAAAAAAGTATTTGATAAACTCAAAATTGAATTAAATGTATAAAATTTGATAATGCCATTCCTTATTTAAGCCATGCCAACCTACGTAGCGTTCATCCTTTCCTTAATTCAACCAATGTGCAGCAGATGACTTTAAAAACATCTAGGCAAAAATAAAGGAAAATCTCTAAAAATGTAGGTATAATTATCAAATTATTAAAAAGTAGCAGGGTATAACGTTTCAAATGCCCAACGGCCATTTGTCCTGTGGCATGACCATTTGGGATTAATAATTAAAGTAACAGATTAGCATATATCATCTGGGTAAAAGATTTCTAAGCAGATTTTATTACATGATATCAGGGATGAACATAATCAAGATGATAAAGAAAGCTATTTTTTGTTGTTGTTGATATTTATATATTACTGCATTTTTTTTTTTTTACCAGATCATTATGAGAGTAAAACTGGCTGCTTGTGGTTTCCTTGAAAATGTCCTTCTTGCTCAGAAGTTTTACACATTGTATAAACTTTGTGAAGAACAGTTGTCAAAACAGGTAATGCTCTTTTGATTATCTTTACCCTAAAATGTCCACATAGTTATTGTAATTTTCTGTTATAAGGTATTATTGAAAGGGAAATTTAATTTTTCCTTTTTGTAAGCAACCCTGAAGAATCATGGGCCAAGCTTGGGTTTGCATTTAAGATCCCTGGATTGATAGCCCTTGTCGATACCAAATGAGCTATTGAGGCAGCATATTTTATTAAATCAAAGAGAGAAAGTAAAGAATGCAATTCTTGCTTCTTTACTGTTTTATTTATCTCCCTATTTTATGATTTTTTTTTGTTTGGCGCAAAGACAAACGGATAAAGACGGCATCTCCCTTGCATGGTTCATAGAACTACCTTAAACACCCCAACTCTGAAGAGTTTAAAATTGCATGTGATTTTTTTGGTAGTATATTAACATTTCCTTTGAAAATTAATGCGCATAATTAATGTACAGTAAAGTTTATCTAACGCCATTGACTACTTTGCTTTCCAGGTTCATTACGATTTTGGTCTGAGGAACATCCTGTCAGTATTAAGAACATTAGGAGCCAATAAAAGGGCCCGTCCAAATGACACAGAAAGTACCATTGTAATGAGAGTTCTAAGAGATATGAACCTGTCCAAACTGGTAAGTTTTGTAAATTTTGTATCCTTCAACTTATAAAAAGAAACTTTAATGTTTTACCTTTTATTGATAACATAGCATAAGATAACTTTTGAAAGATATTTTTGGGGAAAGTAGAAATTGCTCACTCTTCCTTAAAGTCAAATTCCATTTGTTTTTATATTCCTTTTTTTCTTAAAATTATTGAAATTTTGGAGTCAGTTCATGAGTTCAGTAAACAACAGTTTAATTAATATTCATGGGAAAAAAGTTACAGTTTCATTGTCTTTGTTTTTCAAGGTCGATGAAGATGAACCTTTGTTTATGAGTTTGATTGCCGATTTATTCCCAGGCATTGTCTTAGATTCTGCATCATATGCAGAACTACAAGTAGCAATAACCAACCAGGTAGAAGCAGCGGGTCTCATTAACCATCCATCTTGGAATCTGAAACTAGTACAGGTATGTATAAATGAGCCACACCACAAAAGTCATCTTCAGAGGTTTAAAATTATTGGCAGTTACAATCATGTTGCATGATTATATACTTGTAACTATTATCCATTCTCCATTTCTCCATAGGATTATTGGGTGTATAACTAGATTGTGAATGGTAAAGATCTTCATGACTAGCAATTTTTAGGGTATCAAATTTCAATTATATAAATTAAATTATTGCAGTAACAATTTTATTCATGTTTGTTTATACTCTTCACACATTCATGTGTTCAATATATAAATTTGACATGAAAATTTGTATGCAAAGCTCCAGATAATTACTTGGGTCAAACATTTTTCACTCCCTAAAATAATTAAATCACTACTGAAAGCCCACCACCCAAAAAGAAGAAAGTGAATTGTGAAAATATTTTAACTTATTTTGGGGACTATAGGTTTGGTCGATTCCGTCTGTCAGTCCCACCTAACCTTGTCCGACCTGCATCTTAACCATGCATCATAGGATTTGAAAGAAACTTGGCACAAACGTTCACCATGATGAGGCAGCGTGTTGCGCAAAAGACCCAGGCCTGTTCCTCAAATGTCAAGGTCACAATTAGAGGTCAAAATGAGTACTGTTTGATAGAACTACCTTGTCTGGCCCGCATCTCGGTCATGCATCATAGGATTCCAAAATTACTAGGCACACATGTTCTCCATTATAAGGTGGTGTGTCACACACAAGACCCAGGCCTGTATCTCAAATGTCAAGGTCACACTTAGAGGTCAAAGGTCAAAATGAGAACTGTTTGATAGGACTGTACCTCGTCCCGTCTGCATCTCAACCATGCATCATAGGATTCCCAAGTTACAAGGCACACATGTTCACCATGATGAGGTGACATGTGGCACACAAAACCAAGGCCTGAACCTCAAAGGTCACTTAGTGATTAAAGGTCGAAATGAGAAACCATGCATCACAGAATTCCCAAATTACTGGGCAGACATGTTCACCATGACGAGATGACATGCAGCGCACAAGACACAGGCCTGTAACTGTAAGGTCCGGGTCACACTTACAGGTCAAAGGTCAAATTGAGAATTCTTTGATAGGACTATCCAAAATGTATGCAGTGCATTGCTGTTATTGTCAACAAATGCACATACAAAACACAATGTGCTGTGTTCGACCGGTAGGGGACTTTTGTATTGCTTGCAATACGACATTAACTTGTTTAATTTCATTATGCTTCTAACCTTATGTTGTTTATGCCCACATTAAATATTTTAGTATATTTAGTTTAGCTAAGGGACCCGATCTTTATACTCTATCTTCTGTGGTGTATGCCACTTCCGAGGTTTGAAACCCTCAACTATTTCTTCTTTCATATCAGCGCTCGCTTCCATTCATAAAATACTGGGTCTACCAAATCCTACAACAAAATTTGTTATACATAAGTTATTACACAGCACTAGACGCTATAAAATACCAGATAAACAATGACCTTTCAAGTTGGATTTACTGCATCAGCTTCTAACAACACTTTCATCCATTACTCCAGATAGGTAAAACTTATCCTATTTAAAGCCATGTTCCTTACTGCCTTTTTTGGTTTATTTAGAGTGGGAGAGCTTACTCTCTCCCCCCAGGCACCAAATAACTTGGTCTCTTACCAATCTATTACAATCTTATAAAAAGGAAGTAAATAAAAAGATCATTATAACACTAGAGCATTACAAACACACACAAGGTCAGAAAGTCGAAGTTTCTTTACAGCGTCAACCTTGCAAACGCCTATGTCCAGTCCGCTCTCTGTTAAAGTACCTCAAAATCACACCACACAAGCAAGGTGCTTTATTCAAGAACATCCATGGTCAAGCCATAACTTTAACTCACTTCCGCACAGTTCTTCGTTCATGTGTTACCGCATGCAACCTAGATCCAAACTTTTATACAGGACACTATTTCCGCATAGGTGGAGCCACATATTCACATTCCATACACATGCTCCAAGAGCAAATACAAAAAGTTGGCGCTGAAGATATAAAGCATATTTGAAATATATTCGTCCATTAGCACTGCCAATTCCTTTGTCAAAGGAATAAAATCTTCTGACTGTTTTAGGGAGCAGAGAATACACCCAAATGTCCAAAAATTCAGTTTTGAAAAACTGCATGGTTTCGCCTTCTATTTTACCGGAGATATTTATTCATCAACCTAGAGAGAGACAGTGTGATTTTCAGTACTGTTTTAGGCAGGTTTAAACTGAAGTTGGGTACTGTTTTAGGCAGACTAAAGTTCAATTCCATATTTACTTGTCCGTTAAAGGTTCACATAGTACTGTGTTAGCCAGACTTACATTTTTAACGATATACAAAGTTCAATAACTTGTTGGTGTTAAACCTTATTCTTAGTTCATAAATATCTTGCCATGTTTTATGTTTATGCTGTCTATAACTTTAGAAAACTTTGTTAATTTAATAGCTTTGTGGACGCCTTGTCAGTTTTGCAGCACGCTATCGCAATGCTAAAAGGACTTGGTATACAAAAAGTATAATCAAGTTGAGTCATCTTAAAATTTTGTGCACAGATAAAGACTGTAAGCATTTCATAAGTACTGAATGCAATAACAAAAATTGTTAGATTGTTTTCTAATGTTATGCTTTGTTTTTATTTCAACTGTCAATTCCTTTTTCAGGTATCGCTCATATAGGGCGCCTTTAGCACTATTTCCCTTGGGCTGTCTCTGGGCGGGCTCCACTTATGGCGGTATTTGTCCCCCAGATATGTCATGTATATAAGTTTATATATATGATGTATTCTCATCTTTTACCATGTAAAATAGTTATGGCATTAATAAATGCCATTTTTCAATCTATTTCATTGTTGGTATTTTATACATGACATACTAGTCCCCCCGCCCTCGGTCCATCCTTACAAATGTCATATTTGCCTGAACAAGACATAACTGTTGTTTATGCCCACATAAAATATTTTATGGACTTGTTTAGGTTCGCAGTTTAGCTAAGGGACTCGCTCTTTATACTCTATCTTCTGTGGCGTAGTCATGAGATATACATAGGTCAAACCTTATCCAATCACTTCTCAGTATCGGGTCACATGCTTAAACCACCATCTTTGTGGATTTTTCGAAGATCCAGCACGCTAAAATTAGAGCTGAAAACCTCCATTCCTTCCTCCTCTTAATTTATTTATCCTAGACTTGCCACGGTTGATAGATGTTGTTTATTTGTTGTCTCGCCCACGATAGTGGAGTGAGACATAGCAGTCACTTTTCCGGCGACGGCGGCCGCTTTTACAAATAGCTATATCTCGGCAACCCCTTCTTGAATATTTCTGAAACTTTGTCAGATGTATTGTTTGGTCATGAGACATCTGTCAACGTCAAAATTTTCAGGGTCAAGGTCATAATTGTGCAGAACTTGACCTTTGTTAGGTAACTTAACCTCAAAACTTAACCTTTCTTATATCTCGGCAACCTCTGCTTGAATTTTTCTAAAACTTTGTCAGATGTATTGTTTGGTCATGGGACATCTGTCAACGTCAAAATGTTCAGGGTCAAGGACATAATTGTGCAGAACTTGACCTTTATTAGGTAACTTAACCTCAAAACTTAACCTTTCTTATATCTCGGCAACCTCTGCTTGAATTTTTCTGAAACTTTGTCAGATGTATTGTTTGGTCATGGGACATCTGTCAACGTCAAACTTTTCAGGGTCAAGGTCATAATTGTGCAGAACTTGACCTTTGTAAGGTAACTTAACCTCAAAACTTAACCTTTCTTATATCTCAGCAACCCCTGCTTTAATTTTTCTGAAACATTGTCAGATGTATTGTTTGGTCATGATACATCTGTAAACGTCATAATTGTGCAGAACTTGACCCTTTCTTATATCTCAACAACCCCTGCTGGAATTTTTCTGAAACTTTGTCCGATATATTGGTCATGGGACATCTTTCAACGTCAAAATTTTCAGGGTCAAGGTCATAATTGTGCAGAACTTGACCTTTGTTAGGTAACTTAACCTCAAAACTTAACCTTTCTTATATCTCGGCAACCTCTGCTTGAATTTTTCTGAAACTTTGTCAGATGTATTGTTTGGTGATGGGACATCTGTCAACGTCAAAATTGTCAGGGTCAAGGTCATAATTGTGCAGAACTTGACCTTTGTTAGGTAACTTAACCTCAAAACTTAACCTTTCTTATATCTCAGCAACCCCTGCTTTTCAGTACAATAATATTTTCCCATGACTTATTTTAAAATTACTATGTTGTTATTTTATGTGTAAACACTTACTATCATAATCATAGTGATTGCAATTATTTACAATTTAATGTAGTATTATTGATCACTCATTATTTATCATGACATGTTGATAACAATGCATTGACAGACACTTACTTTTTCACATTTTATCAACTTTACTTTCTTTTTGCATAGTGATACCATTTAATATCTGATTTTCTTAGAAGGGCGAGACACCCTCAGCCCGAGGTCTTGTTTTGCTTTTACTATGTCAATTGTTCTACAATTTCATTTATTTTGAAGAGGCAGATCTCATGCCATCTATCCATCTCCCCCAGTCGGGATCTTGACGTTTTCAATCACATGTGCTTTACACAGGTTTGTGTTTAACACAAGTAGTTGATCATATTTTTGTACAATTCTAATACATGTGTTTTTATTCATATTTGTCCCCCAGATATGTCTGAAATTTTCAGAAATGACATGTTTTACTTATTGCTGCTATTTAATATTAAGTTGTATATTTAAAGGGTGTTTAGTCATTGCAATTATGAAAAACAAGGATAGTGTTTTATCAAAAACAAATTTTAATTAACAAAACTTCCTGTTTACATATTTTAAATAACAAAAAAACATCACACATTTCTGTTGATAAAATTTAAATGAATAACAAAATATGACATGATTGGATGCCAGATTAACTATTAACCAATCGCACTCCGCATAACAAAAGTCTACATGTTTAAAATGCGGATACAAGAATAAATCAAGTATACATCGCTTAGAAATCTCGATCATTATCAAACTGGTAAGAATGAAACAAAGAAATCTATCCTACGTACAAATTCACCATAACTGATATGTGGGATCATTTAAATTCCTCTTTCGAGGCGAATTTCTGAACATGCCTGCAAAAATATTTTTGTCATCCGCCATTTTGAAAATCGGGACGATTCGCAAGAATAAATCCCAAGTAAATCAAGCATACATCACTTCGAAAATCTCGATCATTGTAAAACTGGTAAGAATCAAACAAAGAAAACTATCCTACGTACAAATTCACAGTAACTGATACGTGGGATAATTTAAATTCCTCTTTCGATGCAAATTTCCAAACATGTCTGCAAAAATATTTTCGCAGTCCGCCATTATGAAAATAGGGAATCACATGTACAATTAAATCCTAGATATTTTAAGAAGTTTTCTTATTTATTAACCGAATCAAAAATGAAAGTTTTTTGGGAAACCTATTCTGATTGGATGATGGGAATTATGGATGTGCCCTGTCTGTGGGTTTTCCCCATAAATTAAGGTTGTGTGCATTCACTTTTGAAGTTCCCGTGTACGGGGACATCTTTGCAAAGTTAACTTGGTTCCCGCATGGTAAGGGGTAATATGTGGATCGAATCGAATTTTGGGGTGTCTGTATCGATTCGAATCGGGGAGTTTAAAACCGGTTTTTCAATGCATCGGAGCAAATCGTTGCACCTCTAGGCCTCATGGGAGATTAGTTATAATAACTAAATGAGTTTGTACCCTCTTTAAATAAAGTATTATTATACTCCCGCAAACGTAGTTTGAAGGGGGTATACTAGAATCAACCTGTCCGTCGGTCAGTTTGTCCGCAAAATCTGTTCCGTTGTACTCCTCCTTCAGTTTCTACCAGATTTACTTGATACTTGGCATAAATGTTAATCAGGAGTAGTAGATGTGCAGCACGCAAATTTCATGTCCCTGTGACCTTGACCTTTGACCTTGAAATAGGATTTTTTTTTTTTTAAATCTAATCTGTTGTACTCCTCCTTAAGTTTCAACCTGATTTACTTCATACTTGGCATAAATGTTAATCAGGAGTAGAAGATGTGCAACACGCAAATTTCATGTCCCTGTAACCTTGACCTCTGACCTTGAAATAGGATTTTTTTTTGTTAAAATCTAATCTGTTGTACTCCTACTTCAGTTTCATCCTGATTTACTTGATACTTGGCATAAATGTTAATCAGGAGTAGTAGATGTGCAACACACAAATTTCATGTCCCTGTGACCTTCACCTCTGACATTGAAATAGGATTTTTTTTTTGTTAAAATCTAATCTGTTGTACTCCTACTTCAGTTTCAACCTGATTTACTTCATACTTGGCATAAATGTTAATCAGGAGTAGTAGATGTGCAAGACGCAAATTTCATGTCCCTGTGACCTTCACCTCTGACCTTGAAATAGGATTTTTTTTCTTAAAATCTAATCTGGTGCGACATACTCCTCCTTCAATTTCAACCGGATTTACTTGAAGCATGGCAAAATGGAGCCGTTTTGTGTGGCATCAGCCTGTCGGTCGGTCCAGATAAAAGGAGCCGTTTTGTGTTTGATATAATCTTAGTTTTTAGCTCACCTGAGCTTTGCTCAAGGTGAGTTATTGTGATCGCCTTTTGTCCGGCGTCCGTCGTCCGTCGTCCGTCGTCCGTCGTGCGTCGTGCGTCAACTTCTTCTCCTCAGTAACCAGTGGGTCAATTTGGATGAAACTTCACAGAAAGTATCCTCTCAATGACCTCACCAGAATTCCTTCAAATTTTTGGGATCTATGCAACATTCTGGTTTCCATGGCAACGAAACCGAAAAAACTTTAAAATTCTTCTTCTCCCGAATTGGTTGGCAGATTTTCAAATAATTTTGTAGAAATGTTCCTTGGATGACCCTCTATCAGATTCCTTCAAGCCGTGTTGATTGGTCGAAAAACATGGCCGCCAGGGGGGGCGGGGCTATTTTGCCTTATATGGCTATAGTGAAAACTTAAAAAATCTTCTCCTCCAAAAGTGAAAGGCTGATTTTCAAATAATTTTGTAGAAATGTTCCTTGGGTGATCCTCTATCAGATTCCTTCAAGCCATGTTGATTGGTCAAAAAACATGGCCGCCAGGGGGGGCGGGGCTATATTGCCTTATATGGCTATAGTGCAAACTTAAAAAATCTTCTCCTCCAAAAGTGTCAGGCTGATTTTCAAATAATTTTGTAGAAATGTTCCTTGGTTGATCCTCTATCAGATTCCTTCAAGCCATGTTGATTGGTCAAAAAACATGGCCGCCAGGGGGCGGGGCTATTTTGCCTTTTATGGCCAAAGTGAAAACTTAAAAAATCTTCAACATCTTCTCCTCCGTAACCAGTGGGTCAATTGGGATGAAACTTCACAGAAAGCATCCTCTTAATGACCTCACCAGAATTCCTTCAAATTTTAGGGATCCATGCAGAATTCTGGTTTCCATGGCAACGAAACGAAAAAAAAATCAAAATTCTTCTTCTCCCAAACTGGTTGGCAGATTTTCAAATAATTTTGTAGAAATGTTCCTTGGATGACCCTCTACCAGATTCCTTCAAGCCATGTTGATTGGTCAAAAAACACGGCCGCCAGGGGGGCGGGGCTATTTTGCCTTATATGGCTATAGTGAAAACTTAAAAAATCTTCTTCTCCAAAAGTGTCAGGCTGATTTTCAAATGATTTTGTAGAAATGTTCCTTGGGTGACCCTCTATCAGATTCCTTCAAGCCATGTTGATTGGTCGAAAAAAACATGGCCGCCAGGGGAGGGGGTGGGGGGCTATTTTGCCTTATATGGCTATAGTGCAAACTTAAAAAATCTTCTTCTCCAAAAGTGTTGGCCTGATTTTCAAATAATTTTGTAGAAATGTTCCTTGGATGACCCACTTTCAGATTCCTTCAAGCCATGTTGATTGGTCAAAAAACATGGCTGCCAGTAGGCAGGGCTATTTTGCATTATATGGCTAAAGTGAAAACTTAAAAAATCTTCTCCTCCAAAAGTATCTGGCCGATTTTCAAATAATTTTGTAGAAATGTTCCTAGGGTGACCCTCTATCAGATTCCTTCAAGCCAAGTTGATTGGTCGGAAACTATGGCTGCCAGGGGGCGAGGCTTATATAGCTAAAGTGAAAAAAAAATAAAAAATCAGGTGAGCGATTCAAGGGCCATCATGGCCCTCTTGTTCTTTTTATCCCCCACTTTTTCGAAGAAAAAAAGGGGGGTTATTAATTTCGGTTTGTCTGTCTGTCTGTCACACTTCGTTTCCGTGCAATAACTGCCACAAATGTGAACCATTTTTTTTCAAACTTGGTAACAAGGTTAAATGCCTTAAGGGCTAGGCCAAGTTCGATCGTCATTTTCGGCGGACTTTATTTAGTGGAGTTATGGCCCCTTATTTAACACAAAATGTCGTTTCATGCTGTTTCCGTGCAATAACTGCCACAAATGTTAATATTTTTTTCTCAATCTTTGTAACAAGGTTAAATGCCTTAAGGGCTAGGCCAAGTTCGATCGTCACTTTCGGCGGACTATATTTGGTGGAGTTATGGCCCCTTATTTAACAAAAAATGTCGTTTCTTGCTGTTTCCGTGCAATAACTGCCACAAATAAAAACCGTTTTCTTTCAAACTTAGTAACAAGGTTAAATGCCTTAAGGGCTAGGCCAAGTTTGATCGTCATTTTCGGGGGACTTTATTCGGTGGAGTTATGGACCCTTATTTAACAAAAAATGTTGTTTCTTACTCTTTCCGTGCAATAACTGCCACAAATGTGAACCGTTTTTTTTCAAAATTGGTTACAAGGTTAAATGCCTTAAGGGCTAGGCCAAGTTCGATCGTCACTTTCGGTGGAGTTATGGCCCCTTATTTAACAAAAAATGTCGTTTCTTGCTGTTTCCGTGCAATAACTGCCACAAATGTGAATATTTTTTTCTCAAACTTGGTAACAAGGTTAAATGCCTTAAGGGCTAGGGCAAGTTCGATCGTCACTTTCGGCGGACTATATTTGGTGGAGTTATGGCCCCTTATTTAACAAAAAATGTCGTTTCTTGCTGTTTCCGTGCAATAACTGCCACAAATGTAAACCGTTTTCTTTCAAACTTAGTAACAAGGTTAAATGCCTAAAGGGCTAGGCCAAGTTTGATCGTCACTTTCGGGGGACTTTATTCGGTAGAGTTATGGACCCTTATTTAACAAAAAATGTTGTTTCTTGCTGTTTCCGTGCAATAACTGCCACAAATGTGATTATTTTTTTTCAAACTTGGTAACAAGGTTAAATGCCTTAAGGGCTAGGCCAAGTTCGATCGTCACTTTCGGCAGAATTTATTCGGTGGAGTTATGGCCCCTTATTTAACAAAAAATGTTGTTTCTTACTGTTTCCGTGCAATAACTGCCACAAATGTGAACCGTTTTTTTTCAAAATTGGTTACAAGGTTAAATGCCTTAAGTGCTAGGCCAAGTTCGATCGTCACTTTCGGTGGATTTATGGCCCCTTATTTAACAAAAAATGTCGTTTCTTGCCGTTTCCGTGCAATAACTGCCACAAATGTGAACCGTTTTTTTTTTCAAACTTGGTAACAAGGTTAAATGCCTTAAAGGCTAGGCCTAGTTTGATCGTCACTTTCGGTGGAGTTATGGCCCCTTATTTAACAAAAAAAGTCGTTTCTTGCTGTTTCCGTGCAATAACTGCCACAAACTTTGTAACAACCTAGGCCAAGTTCGTTTAATTTACCCTGTAATACATGTTCAATAAAAAGTCTACTGACATGTTTAAACCTAACCTCAACATTTTCCTACAATATTTCCTGCACGGGGGATATAAATTTCATGAATTTGCTTGTTGATACTGATATTCAAATTGTCTGAGTCAAAGATAATACTGTGAGATATAATATGTGTCAGGGGTTGGGGCGGGGGTATTAATCACCTTTAGTGATAGTTCTAGTTATTATTATTATTATACGTACGTACGTGGCAGGAGACTCGGCCTTAAAATAAACACCAATGAAAGTAAAATACATTAAAAACTTTTTTCTTTCTGAAATCTGCTTTTTTAAAAAAAAAAAAGATTCTGCAACTTGGAAATTAAAAAGTGTTCTAGCATTATTACTATTACAATTAACCATTAATGTTGGATATCATTAGTTACTACATTGTTATATTAAAGATATACTTCAATATAAAAAACATGTACAATCTTGTTTTCTCAAAACATGCCATTTTATAAGATAGGTGACAAAATAACAGGCAGCAAAATTTGCCCTTTGTTGTCTTTTCAACATCTATCATCAGTAACAGGAAATATTCACTTGTTAGATTTTGTATTTAGGCACATATTTTTGTTGAAACTATATCACTGCATACAACAACTAGAAATATCATTAAAATCGTGAATACCCCCAGCTGGTACCTGACAATATACATATGTATGAGAAATTCAAGGGGCCATAACTCATTTAAAAACAATTCCAGTGCAACACGCCGACAATATGCACAACTAGGCTTGGTATCAATCATTCTTGTGAAGTTATATTGAATTCTGACTAAGGGTTGCTGAGAAATAGTGTTCACAAGAAATGTCCACAGACCAACGGACCGACAAACCGACCGACAAGCGTGACTCATATATAACCCCCATATACTATGTATCTGGGGGTATAATAAGGATTATGCTTAAATGTTAGTAAATTAACAACGTCTGTTCAGGTTCAATCCTTTATTGTTTAACGTCAATCAAAGTGGCACGACACTCGACGTTACATAACGTTGCGCCAAATCTACAACATACTCCGGGCCACAAAATTCTAAGAATTAAATTATCAAAATACATATACACATGAATTACTTAAATGAACCATATTAACAAATACTGATACGCGCTATCTCAATAAAATATATACATTGAAATCACAAAGTTTTACGTATAGCACTTTAAAAGTTACTATCGGGATAAGAAGTGTGGTAACCCCTGTGGACGTCCGTATCCTCGCCCTCAAAAAGGCTGTGACGGGAAGGGGGCAGGTTGTACTGGGACTGAAATGTTCTGAGGTTTGGGTTGGGTTCTCAAAGGAATCGTCGTCTGTAACTGACTGCACGTACTGGTGTGATGTTTACTTCTGCAATGGCTGCAACGGAACTGGGAGGGACATTTGGTAACTTGTTGATTCTTACTAAGGCAATTAAAACATAAATGCTTAGTCTTTACGATGGAGATACGAGATTGAATATCACTTACTTTCTGACAATCACCGTTGTGAACTTCTTCGCAGAAAACGCAACTCCTCCTAGATATATCTGTGTTTGGCGTCCTGTGGTTGTCTCCCTTTTGTGCTCCGGTGAAGAAAGACACTGTATGTCTGTATTCTGTCTGTTGGGCGTTCTGTGACTCTCCCGCCTCCATGATTGCAAGTTCATGGTTCAATGCCTTTCGAAGAACCCAACTTCCAGTACCATGGTCCCTTGCTAGATGTCGTCTGGTCTGATCTGGAAGCCTCTCAAGAACTATCGGGATAAGAAGACTACCGTTTGTCTCTTGTACTTCTCCCAACGATTCCAATCCTCGTATATTTTTCTCCAGTTTATCGTAAAAATGTCTTGGAGTTCACGAATGTTATTAGCGGGTGTTGGTAGCCTGCATGTATGCAGAGGTGATCTTCTGTTTCTGCCCGTACCGCTCTTTCAATAAATCCAAAGCTTGCTTGTAGTTTGCATTTGTCAATGAAAACCAGTGAATGGTTCTAGCAGCGTTGCCCTCAAGTAATGATTTCAAGTACCAGAATTTTTGTATGTCCGATAATCCGGGATTGTTATGAACTGTCGTTTCGAATGAGTCGCAAAATGTCTGGTATGATAGCAAATCGCCGTTGAATTTCGGAAGCGAAAGTTTCGACAATTTGTGGTACAATGCAGACAACTGTGGAATACTAGTTTCGCTTTGTTGGTTAAAATGAAGTACATTCTTGTCCGAAGTTTGTGATGACTGATTAATGTTTCGCAACGACTCAGCTGGTTTCATTTGCTCGCTAAATCTCTTATATTTCTTTAGTTTAAGTATCAGGTGGAAATTATATGACCCGGTCTCTGTCACCTCGGTAAATGTACTTTCTGCGTTGACCTTAGATATGATTTCCTCATTGATGCTTGTCAGTTAAAGTGCGGCGTCTTCCACCATGTTGAGGAGCTCTCTGATGTCGTCCATTTGATTTTCTTGCTTCGCCTCTTCTAATGCCTCGATCTGTGCCGCAATGAGAGCTCTCTTGCCCTGACTTATTAATTGCAGTTTTAATTTAGGTTTGGTCACAGCACCATAAATGTTGAGATGTACAATGTTAGTAAATTAACAACGTCTGCTCAGGTTCAATCCTTTATTGTTAATATAGAATGAGGTCACTAACTTCAATCAAAGTGGCGCGACACGCGACGTTATATAACGTCGCGACAAATCTACAACATATATATCTCAAATAGAATGCTATATCAATACAAATGGTACCCCACCGACCCCAAAACAATGCCCCTTTATAAAAATAAATCCACACAAAAACAACTTATTCTATTGTCTGAGCATCATCAATATACCCTACTTAAAATGTATTAAAATGCATTGTTAGAAATTGTAATTACATGAAAATAGGAACTTTTCTTTATACTAAGGTATTTGTCAAAGGGTGAACTATTTTCTCAATAGTTACAGCATGTAAACAATAACGTCATTTTTTATCAAACTTTGATACTTTCTTTTGAAAACTTAAAAACATGAAGATAGTTGATTTATTGAATGTTGACTTGTCTATTTGGTTAGTAATAGTTGTTTATCTATTTAATTAACCCTTTCCCACATACAATAAATCTGTTTAATTATTGAATAGAGTTGAAAAAACATTGAGGCAAAAGAAAAAAATGGCTAATTTTGAGTAATTTCTCCGTTTGCCACAATGTTTTCAAAAGTTGTCTGCTGCAGAGGTGTCAGAAAGCGTCTATATGTGGGAATATTGACAAATCTGTTGAACAAATCCATGAATTTCAAGCTATTTTGACCCTTTCAGAATGTTGCATCTTATTTCAATGAAAATTATTACAGGTGCAAAATGCTCTAAAGCATGAAAATTATGTCTCTGCATCATTTTGACCTTCAGAATTAATTTGGTGTACTACATGATAAGTCAGGGGTATTGGGCCGAATCTACACATCTTGCAGAACTGAAGGTTGGACAGCAACACATTAAATACCAATAATTTTCGTCTTTCCTTCCAACTGTCATTTTCCAACTGGCGGAAATACATATCTGAAGGTTATGATTTATCATGGTGAAAGGCGAATTTTATCGAAAGCATTATACATCGCAAGCCTTAATATTGTAATTTTCTAGCCAAATGGCAATATTGCCTAGTGCCAGGGTAAACAACGACAACAACAACATCATATGCTGCACAGAGAGGGTAAAAACAAACAATCAGAATATATCCAAGTGCAAGGGTAAACAACACCAGAAAACAACAACAAAAGTACCATTTTTCCAGACTTCAGATATCGTAATTAAATACATCTTTTAGCCACTACCAAGAAAGTTTTAATTAAAAAAACAAAACACCCACCAAAAAAAGATAGCTTGTCGTTTCTCCCCATAGACATTTATTCCTTGAACAGCCCTTAGTTGAAGCATACTTAAATTATTATGTTTTGTATTTTTTATAGAGTAAAACAACAATAACTGCACAAAAATTAAAAGACATCTTTTGGCCACTACCAATAAAATTTTAACAAAAAATCCAAAACACCACGTAATAAAAATAGCTCATTGTTCCATCCACTAGACACTTTTTCCTTGAACAGCCCTAAGTTGAAGCAGACTTGTTAATGAGCAAGTAACAGTAAAACATTCATGTAAACATTATCATAAAGCAGATGAATTCTTTATAGCTGATTGGCAAATGTGCCAATCATGCTTAGATTCAAACATTTGTTTGTGTCGAAGAAATGTAAATTTATGCAACACCAGTTATAGTTAAGGGATTTAGCTTGAATTTATAATCATTTTAAATTTATTACTTTCCCAACTTTAAAGTTAAATCATAATTTGAAATCCTAGACTTGCAAAATATCATCTCTAAAAGTTTTGCGTCTGTAATTTGTTAGCTTTGAATATTCAGAATACTATAATGATCATATTTTTGCTAGTTACAAATTACAATTTGGCTAATCAGCCATCAGTACTTAATTACAGTTCATAGATTTTTAATTATTACTACAAATGATATAAATGTTATTGGTACTAACCTTTTCCAGAATACAAACAAATCTGCATTGGATGACTCTGAAAGCATCTGTGCATATATGGTTATTCTCTTTATATGAACAGTTAATTGGATAGGCCAAATTCTGTTTTTGCCACAATCTTTTCAAAAGTCATAGATGTTTGTAAAGTATAATTTATGATTTTGATTGTACAGCTGTACGAGACACAGAGAGTAAGACATGGAATGATGACCTTAGGTCCAAGTGGTGCAGGAAAATCATGCTGTATTTCTGTCCTTATGAAATCAATGAGTGATTGTGGTGCTCCTCACAGAGAAATGAGAATGAATCCAAAAGCTATAACTGCTCCACAGATGTTTGGTAGGCTTGATGTTGCAACAAATGATTGGACTGATGGAATCTTCTCTACCCTCTGGAGGAGATCTCTGAAAGCTAAAAAAGGTAACTGATAAATACTAATGTTGAAATAATATATCTAATAAATGTCCTTTAACCATTTCCCAAATACAACATATCTGCAGCATACCACTTTGATAACATTAATAAATAAATTGCAAACTGATTATAAATGATTTAGTCAAACAGAATTGAAAACATTGTGGAAAAAGGAGAAATTGATCATCATGAGCGATTTTTCTTCTTTTGCCATAATGTTTTTAAAAATCATCTGCTGCAGAGGCATCAGAAAATGTCTATTCGTGGGAAAGGTTTAATGATCTCTTACCAGTTAATCTTGCTTTAGATCATTATTATTTGAAATTTTACTTGAACTGTGTCGTTGCAAGTGTTAGTTCATTTGCTTTAAATTTTGTTAGAAGCATCTCATTTTCATTTGATATTTAGGAGATCACATATGGCTCGTGCTGGATGGTCCAGTTGATGCAATATGGATTGAGAACTTGAACTCTGTACTAGACGACAACAAGACTCTGACATTAGCCAATGGTGACAGAATTCCAATGGCACCAAACACCAAGATTATTTTTGAGGTGCACAACATTGACAATGCTTCTCCAGCTACTGTATCCAGAAATGGTATGGTGTTCATGAGCTCATCTGCCTTGGACTGGAGACCTATTTTACAGGTGAGGATTAAAATATGTACATACTTTCCAAAACTTAGGAGATTCCCGTCAAACATATGGTCTGACTGACTAAATATTTCTATAGCATATAAAAATTTGTGGGAATAAGTTCAACTTACTAAAAGCAATCTATAGAGCATTTCTTAGTCATTTTGATGAAATTCACTTTAGACTTGAATTTGTACATTGCAAGCTTGTTTTGGCTATATTTATTGCAATTAAATTGGCGTATGCATAATTTGTAATGGCTCGGTGAATTGGAACAGCATTTTGAATTTAACCATCTTGATTCCATGTTCGAGTCTATGGCTCCCAGGCACTGTCTTGTAGGAGGTCTCCGGTGTAAGCTACTTTTTTGGGGGAGTTTGCAAATTATTTTGTTTAATTTCAAAAAAGTTTTTTTTTTAAATCACTGATTAAAATAAAAACAATGACAATAACATTTCCCATT
This sequence comes from Serripes groenlandicus, assembly GCA_031761405.1. Taxonomy (NCBI): domain Eukaryota; kingdom Metazoa; phylum Mollusca; class Bivalvia; order Cardiida; family Cardiidae; genus Serripes; species Serripes groenlandicus. Next base: position 124,905,927 of record JASEVX010000004.1, on the reverse strand, counting down.
GTTCTGTTAATGATGCGCAATTCACACTAAAAGCATGTGTGTGACAAGCAAAATGTCTGTTGTAGGGTCTGACGATGCATTGAACAGTTGCAAGTACGAAATTATTTGGGCACAAATGGACCAAGTTATTCAACAAAGCACTCATGTGTCAAAAAAAAACTTCAGAAAAGTATTGACTTGAAAGTGATTATATTAAACATTGCTCATTTTAAGCCTCAACGATCAACTTTTCTATTTTTGATATCAGTTGAATTGCTATCAATTGGCCAATTTCAAATTGCCGGTGACCAACTAATTTGATTTGTTTGAATTGTGTCATTTTTCAACCAATATAATTAAAAATTTGTTGTTTTCCATCTTAACATCATTAACTGTAACTTTTGCAAGATGTAAATAAATCCAGCAGAAGATTGTTACAAAAGACTGATAATGATTGGTCAATTTCAATTTTTATCTTAATCAGAATCATGCTTTCAAACAGATGTTTTAATGAAACTACATCAAGCAGGATGAATATGAATATCATGCTCACAAGAGGGGTCAATTAATTGTTGATTGTCTCTAAAAAGAGATGATTTTGAAACGACAACAACATTTTGTTATTGTAGGTATAAGCATAGAGAGATGAAAATACGCAATAAACAAAAACAAGCTAAAAATATTACAGAAATTTCAAGTGTTAATTTACAACACTTGTTTTGAGTTGACCTCTAGTTTTATATCTTAAAATGTATGTTCATTTTACAGTGAAAAGGATCATTCCTGAGGTTTTGGTCCAGTGAAATCTGGAAGACTGTTAGGGTAAATTTAAAATGTATTGCGTCTAAATATTGACAATCAGTGTAGACAAGGATCTAAAAACTAAACCAACATCAAAAGCAGGACCCGACCGACTTCAGGGTCAGTTACTGCAACAATAATAATAGTATTAAGATAAATCATGACCAACCATAGACTGAGGAAACCATAATAGAAATTGAAAAAACAAGACTACTCAAACACAGCGATAAAGCAATTACAAATTTATCAGATCATGACCTTGCCAAAAGAAAGAATTGTCCTCACATGCGGATTAATATTTTGTCCAACCCCAATCAACCATGATCATATTCAACTACAAACCGACACACTTCTATTCTCAGACGCTTAAGACTACACCACTTTTTATACGCCGTCGGAGGCGGTCGTATATTGGCGTCATCTTCTCCGTCTGTCAGTCCATCCGTACGTCCATTTCTTGTGAACGCAACTCCTCCTACGTTTCTGACCGTATCTTTTTAAAACTTGGTCAATGTCATAACTATAATGGGTAGATGTTTCCGGTTCATTGATTTTTGCAAGATTTATGTCCCTTGTAACTTAGTCTCTGTAGCTGATTGATATTGCGGCTTGTGAACGCAACTCTTCCTATGTTTCTGACTGAATCTTTTCAAAACTTGGTCAATATCATTACTATAATGGGTAGATGTGCATGAAGCGGGGATTTTCCGGTTCAGCGATTTTTGCAATAGTTATGCCTTTCGAAATTTGGTCTCTATATAGCATATTCACTTAAGAACGCAACTCAAGTTTCCAAACAGGTAGAAGTGCATAAAGCAGTGATTATCCGGTAGAGTGATTTTTGCAAGAGTTATGCTCAGAAGGAAAAAAGGATACATATCGACACTGCCATTTGACCTACTTTCATATCGGAAGCCTCTATAGGGTTCTATCTCTGTTTATATGTATCCTATTTTCTTCCTGACTGAAATAATTTGTTGAATGGGACATTAAGCTCCAACAATCCAATCAAATACTTTGTTTGCTGTTTCTTTTCCATTAAATGATTGTTTTACCATAATGGTAGTTTTGTGATTTTTTTTTTCATGAAATTACCTTTTTTCGGTTCGGCCATTTTGATAGAGATTCCAATGGTAGTTTTGTGATACATGTTAAAAGCAATAATTAAAAGGACCAATCTTGATCTTTATATTTTGTGGCGGCACTGGCACTCTTGTTTTACGATAAAGACAGAGAAGAAACAGACAAATTCAAACTTACCTTAGGATGAACACCAATCAGTGAAAAATCACCATACCTTGATACTTTCATCAAAATCATCCAGTAAGAACTTCTTAATAATAGAACTTCAAAACAGATAGCACCAGATATTATGGAAATAGAAGCATGAGCACTACGGAACTTACACAATAATAGAAATCTAGTAATAAAACCAGCAGACAAAGGAGGAGCCATGGTTGTAATGAATAGAACAGACTATATCAAGGAAGGAATAAGACAATTACAGGATATGAATTTCTACAATGAGTGCAAAACTGATCTAACCCAGAAAATTACACTAGAATTTCACAATTTTTATACGACCGTTTCTTAAAAACGGTACGTATTATGGTATGGTCATGTCCCTCCCTCCGTCCCTCCGTCTGTTCGGGTTTTCCGCACTTTTTTCTTACATACTTTGAGCTATTGAGCTGAAATTTTGTATACAGCTTTGTAGTGATGTGTCACAGATCAAGTTCATATTTCCTGGGATTTCGTCAATTTTTAGCTCACCAATGCACGAAGTGCAAGGTGAGCTTTTGTGATCGATCACCGTCCGTCGTTGTCGTCCGTCCGTCCGTTCACATTTTCCTACAAACGACTTCTCCTCCTACACCAATTAACCAAATTCAAAATAATTTTACAGGAATGTTCCTTGGGTGGATCTCTTTCAAACTTGTTCAAAAAATTCTATTCCATGCCGAACTTTGGCTGCCATGGCAACAAAAAAGGGGAAATTAACCACAACTTAAAAAATCTTCTTGTCTGAAAGTAGAAGGCCCATGCATTTGATATTTGGTATGTAGCATCATCTAGTGAACCTCTACCAAGATTGTTCAAATTATAGCCCTGGGGTCAAAAATGACCCTTCCCCGGGGGTCACTTGTTTAACATGGACTCATATAGGGGAAAAACTTTAAAAATCTTCTTGTGTAAAAGTAGAAGGCCCATGCCTTTGATATTTGGTATGTAGCATCATCTAGTGAACCTCTACCAAGATTGTTCAAATTATAGGCCTGGGGTCAAAAATGACCCCTCCCTTGGTGTCACTTGTTTAACATAGACTCATATAGGGGAAAAACTTTAAAAATCTTCTTGTCTAAAAGTAGAAGGCCAATGTCTTTGATATTTATTATGTAGCATCATCTAGTGAACCTCTATCAAGATTGTTTAAATTATAGCCCTGGGGTAAAAAATGACCCTTCCCTGGGGGTCACTTGTTTTACATAGACTCATATAGGGGAAAAACTTAAAAAATCTTTTTGTCTAAAAGTAGAGGGCCAAGGCCTTTGATATTGGGTATGTAGCATCATCTAGTGGACCTTTACAAAGAGTGTTCAAATTATAGCCCTGGGATCTATTGTTTTACATAGACTCATATAGAGAAAAAAACTTCTTGTCTAAAAGTAGACGCCCCAGGCCTTTGATATTTAGTATGTAGCATCATCTAGTGGACCTCTACCAAGATTGTTCAAATTATAGCCCTGGGGTCAAAAATGACCCCTCCGCGGGGGTCACTTTTTTTTCATAGACTCATATAGGAGAAAGAACACTGAAAACTGTTTAAGTTTGATTAAATCAGGTGAGCGATATAGGACCATCATGGTCCTCTTGTTGAATGAGTTATGCCCCTTTTTGGCCTTAGAATATTTGTCAATTTCTGCATGAGTTATGCCCCTTTTTGGGCTTGGAATAATGTTTTTTCACATTTTTCCTGACGGGCGTATTATGTTCCGTTTGCGGTACTCTTGTTTTAATTTCCTGAAAAAGAATAATCTACTCAAATACACACAAGTAAACTACTAACTTCCTAAAAATCCAAGGACAATATTCTACTTATTACGAAAGAACCACAAAATAAACAACCCAGGAAGACCAATAGTATCCGCAACCAACAGCCCCAAAGAAAAATCTCTCAGAATTTATAGATGCCCACACTCAGCCACTAGCATAGAAAAGTACAGTCATATCTACAAGACATGAACCACTTCCTTCAGAAACTTGAACCATTGGAGAAACTATCACCCAATTCCTATCTAGTTACGATAGATGTCAAGTCTTAATATACAAACATCCCACATAGAGAATATTCTTGCCTGCAAAGAAGCGTTGGAAACCAGACGAAAAAAAATGGATTTTACTAAGAATGATTCACTTTATCATAACAAAAACATGTTTCAAATTTGATAATAAATATTATCAACAAATATCAGGAACCTCAGTGTGAACTAAATGTGCACTGAGTTACGCAATCTTATTCATGAACAACATAGAAACTGCAAAGCAAAATTGCTAAGCGGAATAGATTTATTAATTCAGAAAACAAAAACAAACCAACAGGACGTCATACCCTTAAAACTACAGTACAATCCACAGAATCCACCTGTAGACAGAATCTTGAAACAACATACCCATATCCTCAGTAGATACAACTACGCTAGAATTGTTGAAGATACAAAATTACTCACTGTATACAGAAGAGCTTTGAATATTCAACAAATGCTTGTCAAATCAGACATATCCGAAACAAACTGTCAATACCATATTGCGACATTTAACGCGGGACAACCCCGAACTTACGGATGAGGCCATGACAATAATACAAGCAACTCCTAAGAATTTAAACATCCGTCTTAGAACAGAAGAAAGCTGGATAAGCGCACTACAAACTAGATTGCCGAAAGTATTCAATATCATCTAATATTAAATGATGGATAGTAATCAGTTAAGATGCGACCATTGCAGTCTATTTATTAAAACAATAACAATCCATTCTAAGACAATCGTGAAATTTATATGCAATGTATGTAACAAAATCTACAGCCGGAAATCGGATGTCAATAGACACAGCAAGAAAACATACAGGATAGCAAAAACAAAATTCATCACTTCGAAAATAATGTGAACCGTATACAAGCCAAAGATAGAGGAAGTAAAACCATGGACATCACCATTTGAAGCCAGACAGATCCCTTATCCAACTTTTAGGTTAGTAGAGGGTAGGAAAAATTGGCTTAAATACAACACAGTTATTAAGGCGAATTATGGAGATATAAGAACCAAAGCCTACAGATACAAAAACCAAACAATTGATAGAGGACCTGTACATAAGCCCATTGGAATCATCATCAACTTCTACAATATGCCAGGACGAGGGGATAAATATCAACAGGAGAGAAACATTAGGAATATATGGAATATTTGCAGGAACAATAGACGATGAAAACAAATAAGAAAGACTATTTTTACATGTAAAACTCATGATATTTTAATTCTCACATTGCATAATATATTATTTCTCACACTGCATAATGTATTTTTTTGGAACAACAAGAACAACTAGAGATTTTAACTGTAGCAACAGTTACAAACGATTCCCTTGCCATTTTATTGAACAAGGGGAGATAACTTTACAATAAAGTGGCCCAGAGTTATAATTCTTGCAAGGTGCACAACTTCACATTGCCATCTCTATCTATGTTCCAAGTTATAATATTATCTGACTTCGTTCACAAGATATCGCTCGGACAACGATTGATTGAAATATTGAATAAGGGGAGATAACTTTGCAACAAAGTGGCCAAGAGTTATGATTCTTGCGAGGTGCACAACCTCACATTGCCATCTATCTATGTTCCAAGTTTCAATATTATCTGACCATTTGTTTACAAGATATTGCTCGGACAAGGATTTGGATAGAAGAAAAAAAATAAAGAAAGAAGAAAAAACAGTAGAAAAACAATACGATTCCCAAAGGTTGGGGAATTGTAATAACGAGTCATGTGACAAGAAAACCGACAATTTTGTAGTTAAGCTTTGAGATTATATATTTTTTTATGTGTATCCTGATGAAGGCCTATTAATTAGCCGAAACTGGTAGATTAAATATTTACAACTAGTACGGCGCTTGTAGTTATTCGATCTCACCCTTTTTATTTGTTATCATTTAAATTTTGACATGTGCTTTGTTATACAGCTGATAGTGAGTTAATTACTCTTTGTATTTTATTGCATATTTTATTCACAAAAATCAATATTCCTTTAAAGCATTTGATTTTGTTAAATCTTTTCCTTTACCAGGGATGGCTGAAGAACAGAAGCCCACAGGAGAGTGATGTAATGTATGGACTTTTTGACCGACTATTTGATGATGTTTACAGATATGTAAACCTTAATCTTAACGTGAAGATAGAACTTCTAGAGTGTAATCAAATAAGACAGGTAAAAATAATTTACTAATAGTTCTACTTTTAGATAGAATAATTATCCTTAGTCAAAAGTTTCATATGATTAAGTTGAACATTTTAGCATGTCTTGTTTGTTCACAAAGAGTACAAAATGATTTTCATAGACCTCTTTGGTATTTTTATGAAAGAAATTTACAATAATTTGTCTATTTCAGGCAACTGACCTGTTACAGGGACTCATACCAAAACGGGATGACAAGGGGACTCTTTCAGGTCCCCATTTAGAAAAACTCTTCATTTTCTCTCTCATGTGGAGTTTGGGTGCCCTGTTGGAATTAGAAGACAGAGCAAAGATGGAACAGTTCATAATTGCACATCAAAGCAAAATGTGTTTGCCACCTATTCGAGAGGATGAAACAATATTTGAATTTCTGGTGAATGAAAAAGGTGCGTATTTTACCGGTTGGTTTTGAAACAATTTATGACAATTGTTTTAGGACAGGTAAGATATGCAAAGTTAGTTGCATGAAGATAATTTTGTATGTGGATTGATTGAGTCTAATTAAGTATTGATATCCGATAGGTTTGTTTTTATATTGCCTGCCTTAACAAGATAAAGTTTGAGGATCAATTTTTAGCTCACCAGAGCACAAAGTGCTCAAGGTGAGTTTTTGTGATCGCCTTTTGTCAGTCTTTCGTCGTCCGTCGTCAACATTTGCTTGTTAACACTCTAGAGGCAACATTTTGCATCCAATATTCATGAAAGTTTATCAGAACACATATCTAGATCAAATCTATGCCAAGTTCGAAACTGGGTCATGTTGAGTCAAAAACTAGGTCACTATGCCAAATTTAATGAAAATCTTGTTAACACTCTGGAAGCCGCATTTTTGGCTTGAGCATGTTGAAACTTTGTCAGAATGTTTGTCTTGATGATATCTAAGACAAGCTAGATTATGGGTCATGTTCGGTCAAAAACTAGGTCACTAGGCTAAATTGAAGGAAAATCTTGTTAACACTCTGGAAGCCACATTCTAAACTTGAGCATGTTGAAACTTTGTCAGAAAGTTTGTTCTGATGATATCTAGGCCAAGTTCTTGTCCGGTCAAAAACTAGGTCACTAGGTCAAATCTAATGAAAATCTTGTTAACACTCTGGAGGCCACATTTTTGGCTTGAGCATGTGAAACTATGTTGGAATATTTGTCTTAGTGATATCTAGGCTAAGTTCGAAACTGGGTCATGTCGGGTCAAAAACTATGTCACTAGGCCAAATTTAATGAAAATCGTGTTAACACTTTGGAACCCACATTTTTGGCTTGAGCACCTTGAAACTTTGTCAGAATGTTTGTCTTAGTAATATCTAGGCCAAGTTCGAATATAGGTCATGTCGGGTCAAAAACTAGGTCACTAGGCCAAACTGAAGGAAAATCTTGTTTACACTCTGGAAGCCACATTTTATACTTGAGCATGTTGAAACTTTGTCAGAATGTTTGTCTTGATGATATCTAAGACAAGTTAGATTATGGGTCATGTTCGGTCAAAAACTAGGTCACTAGGCCAAATTTAAGAAAAATATTGTTAACTCTCTGGAAGCCACATTTTTGGCTTGTGCATGTTGAAACTATGTCAGAAAATTTGTCTTAGTGATATCTAGGTCAAGTTTGAATATGGTTCATGTCGGGTCAAAAACTATGTCACAAGGTCAAATTTAAGGAAAGTCCTGTTAACACTCTTGAAACCGCATTTTGAACTTGAGCATGTTGAAACTTTATCAGAAAGTTTTTCCTGATGATATCTAGGCCATGTTCGAATATGGGTCATGTCAGGTCAAAAACTAGATCACTAGGACAAATTTAAGGAAAATCTTGTTAACACTCTGGAAGCCACATTTTTGGCTTGAGCATGTTGAACAATTTAGTTAACACTACTACATCGCATTTTTGACTTTTTGTGAGAAAGTTTGTCTTGATGATATTGCCATTGGCGCTGAAAGAGTTAAGTCTTAAATAGCCCATTCTCAGGTGAGCGATTCCAGGGTCTCATGGCCCTCTTGTTTATTAGTCCCCTTCCGGCGTGCCGAAGGGGACTCTTAGGTTTGCACTCCGTCCGTCAGTCAGTCCGTCAGTCAGTCCGTCAGTCAGTCAGTCCGGCAAATCAGTTTTCCGCACTTTTTTTCTACATGCTTTGAGGTATTGAGCTGAAATTTTGTATATGCCTTTGTAATCATGTGTCACAGATCAAGTTCGCGTTTCCTGGGATTTCGTCAATTTTTTAATGAGTTATGCCCCTTTTTGGACTTAGAATATTCGTTTTCTGCACTTTTTTTCTACATGCTTTGAGGTATTGAGCTGAAATTTTGTATATGCCTTTGTAATCATGTGTCACAGATCAAGTTCGCGTTTCCTGGGATTTCGTCAATTTTTTAATGAGTTATGCCCCTTTTTGGACTTAGTGCAAACCGGTAGGGGACTATGGTATTGCTTGCAATCCAGTTACTTGTTGTATATATCTTTTTCTGTATATCATTCATTCATGCTTTTACTTTTTGGTATATCATGCTTACCAACCCTCCAGACTCAATCGTGAGTCTCACAATTTGAATAGGGTAACCCCACCCCCACAATCGTGAGGTAAAAACTCACGATTTTCGAAATTTAAAAAAACAATAATATTTTTTGTTTTTTTTTCTTTTTAAATCATGAAGATATGAATGTACTGAAAATGACTACAATGATTTTGTAACATCCACTTCTAAACAAATTGTCACTGATTAAATGCCATTTCTTTCAAAAAGTTCAAAACAATGCGTGTCTGTCAACTAAATGATTTCTCCCTGTGTCATTAGATTAACAAAGATTCCATTGGTGCTCAGTATTTCATTCAAAAGTATGTCTAATTCAAATGTGGTTAAGATTTTTTTTTCTTGGATGCAATATGAAAAGTCATTGACACAACAGACAACTTGCTTGATTTTCTAGTTAACCACATCGAAAAGGATGTGTAATATCAATGCATGAATTTGAAAACATACCAAAATAATATTTAAATGCTAACATACAGTTGAAAATATTCTGTTAAATAGAAAACATTCTCAAAATGAGTCTATTTTATTCATTTCCTATAAATATTGAAAGTATTTGTCTCCTGCATAGTTATCTTAATTCTGTTCTATCGTGAAAATTTCTACTGTTAAATTCATCGCACTGAAAATCTCCCCCTTCAAACCCCAATCTCCCACTTTGAGATCTTGAAACTCCCCCTTGAGAATGAGAAAAGGTTGGTAAGCATGGGTATATATGAGCTGTAAATGTTAAATATATGCCACTTTAAACATGAATTGCTACTCATATATTGAATAGGACAAGTATCATGTTATAAGAAAACTGATTTTGACGTTCATTTGCAGAAACTGCAAGTCTTGTCAATAATATCTCATTGTATGAATTTTTTTTCTCAGGTGAATGGATGCATTGGTCAGAAAGAGTGGATGAGTACAACTATCCCTCTGACTCGGTTCTAGAATTTTCTTCAATACTTGTACCGAACGTGGACAATGTTAGAACAAACTTCCTAATTGATACTGTAGCCAAACAGCACAAGGTAATATTATGATAACATTAAATATCAGACTTTTGTTAACCATTAAGACAGCAGACGACTTTGAAATCATCTGAACAAAAATTTGGAATGCCTGTATAAATTGAAGTTAAATTATTTTATAAAAAGTGAAAGCATTGATGTTTTCAAAAGTGATCTGTTACAGATGTGTCATAATGTGCAGTGGTCAAAATTGAGATTTGAGACAACAGCCCTTTGGGCCCGGATTTTTTTAATTTCTATAGGCCCGGAAAGAAAAGAATGCAAAATTTAATATGATATATTTTGATAAAAAAAATGACTTTGCATAGAACAGCTTTCTAACATTAAGTCCCCTATGAATTATGCTTCTAATTGTTGGATAAGTAGAACATGGAGATATTCACAACTAAATAGAAACAAAAAACAACTTTTGACATGTTTGGAATTACAATTCATGTATGAATAAATGATAAGTATAACAGAAAATAAGCAGAATGTTATCGTATTTTACCGAAAAATTCAACAGCCCCTTCATCTTGAAATTTTAATGGGCCCTGCAAGTATTTTATGGGCATTGATCAGTGCTTATTTCGACCACTGAATTAATGCGTCTACAAGTTGGAAAGGGTTAAGCAGACTTATTATGTTTCGAGTAGCCAAATATGTTGACAATTTCCTTTTCTTGTATCCATTACATTCAATTCTAAACATTGTAATTAATGTGCATTGAATGTTAACAGGTGTACAGCTGGAGTTGCCTATGTGGTATAATAACTGATCACTAAGACAATATGCGTTTCTAAGTTTCATTGATACTGATATCTAAAACAGGTCTAAATCATAGTTGTAACCGAGCTGCTCTAAATATAGGAACAACACAGCTTTCGGAGCCAGACACCGTGTGCAAAAGGCCCCCCCTTAATTAGGGTCAACCATGGTTTAATTGCGAGCGGGTCTACACCGTTGACACTAATTAATTGAGTACGTAATTCTACATGACATTTACTGTCGTTTAGACCTGGTAAAGTTCATGCAGAATTCTACATGACATTTACTGTCGTTTAGACCTGGTAAAGATGCATGCAGGAAGACGCGGTCTATAGATAATTTAACCCTTACTTGATCTGGCATTAGCCAGATCACGAAAGGGTTCAATATATCACACCTTAATATCTTCATGCTTTTGGAATGAGGAATTAGGCGTGAGAAATAAAAATACATGTAGTTATGTGAACATTTTTCTTATAGGTAGACTTTTGTATGATAAAAACATGGTATGCAAATTAAATGGTAGTATGAAGTCTGACAAATAGGTAAATACAATAAGAAATATATAACACCAGTATACCATCGCATACAACAATGGTGATATAATGAAATAATATATATCACCAGTATGCGATCATATTCAACAATGGTGATATAATGAATTAGAATATATCGCCTGAATACAACAGTATACAACAATGGTGATATAACGAAGTAATATATATATCACCAGTATACAATTGTATACAACAATGGTGATATAATGAACTAGAAACACCTAATGAATAGGACATTAGTATGGAAATGTATGAGGAATAACAGAATCATAATTTGTAAATTATAGTACGTAAAAACAAATACGTAATAAGAATTATAAATAACAGGTATAGAATTAATGATGGAAAATAAAAAAAAACATCCGAATGGTTCTCTGTTAGCTTTCTTGACGCGAGTAAGGGTAAACTGCTGGTGTCCGTTTAGCATCCAGGCTGATAAAACAATCGATTGTTGATGGTAGCGTAGGGTGGTTTGTCGGGGTACAGTCGTCTTCGGTCCGGTGTCCTGGTGGCAGTCTAGGTGGAGGATTACTCGTCCATCGTCATTTCCTCCCAGTCTTTAGCTGATGTCGAGGTCTTAACTGGGCAGGGGGTCAGGATTGCCCCCTGCTGTATCAACTCTCCGGATATGGCTCCTACTAGACGCAGCAACCTCCTTCTACTATCCGAAGGGTGAGTCCCGTCCCGGACGGCATGCTCTAAATTAGAGATCATGTTGATAAGCTTCCTGTTGGACTCCATGGTTTATAGAGAAGAATGGAAAGATTGTGTGGTCATATTCCGTATTTATAGCCGAACTTGGTTGTTTTGACAATTTGACAGTGAAGGTCCATTAATTTATTTCCTTTGTTTGTGCTCTCTGTGGCATTTTTGACGTGGCCAGACGGACGATTTACGTGACTCCGTTTACCCTTTTATGTTTGATAGTGTCGGGTAAAGGAATTGGATTGGTTGGTTTCCCTTCTCCTTCCTTAGCGCAGGCACATCGACAGTATCATTTTCATTTTTTGTATGGTCCAGAATAGGCTCGTTCATATCCACTGTATTAGCTTGAGAATATTTGACCTTTATCCCTTTAATTTTAGTCAACCTTTTGGAATTTAAACATTATTTCTAGCTTTATAGGCAAGTGCGAACAAGATTAAAACTAGGATTACGGCCGCGGCAATTAAAAACGATTTAAACCAGCGTTTGTCGTAAAAAGGTTCGTCTACTACGGATGATGAAAGCTCAAGTTTGTGTATTTGTTCAATTAGCTCTTTCATAGGCATGTTTCGCATGCGGTTTAATTTAGTTTGTATTTTTACCAGTTCGAACTTCGAAAAATTTGTTTTGAAAGGTTTCCAAATGGATAAACCTGTTATATTAAATACTTGTGCTGGGAAATCTTAAGTAATTATTTCTTAAGTTCATTGAGCTTTGGTGCTCATAATATAATGGAAGAATCAAATCTTTGCTGAAAGCTTCCCATAAAGGAGCAATTTTGATAATTGCTACGGAGGGTGAACAGGCAGATATGTGACAGTACCATTGATGCATTTGACCGTAAAGTGTGTCTGTTCTGTAGCTATTATTAGCCATTTTTCTTGATTGATGGCCTGTGCTTGAGGCAGTGTAGACACTGAATTGACGATTTTATCGCAGTTTGGAATGTCTTTTCCCGAATTGTCCAGGTAAGTTTTTACTACGCAGATATCGGTTCCGTAGTTTGTCTTCAACCCTTGGTGCAGGGGACAGAGAGGCATTACCTGCTGTAAGCAGTCTTTTGCCTGAATATCCGATAACAGTGCAAACTGTGAGTTTTTTTCGTTTACCATGAAATAGTTTGACTCGATTTTGATTGAGGCCGTCAGTGGTTTTGTACTTTCGTTTTTTACCACCTGAAAGGTTGTATTTATTAGGGGGATTTCAATCGGGTATGCGTGGATTAGCTTATATGTACTGCCTACTGGTTTCAATGGGATAGTCAAAATTACGGATAGAAAGTCGTTGCTTGTTATCGTCGTGACTTTCAAAGATTTGTACAGTAACCATAAGTCGTCGGTCGGTTTTTGCGTCAGCATAAAGCCTGGTGATATTTGGTCTCTTATTTCATTTAAAAGGCTAAATAGTTGTGCAGGGTCTAGAATCGACGGAGTCAATCTTTCAAAAGACAGTAGATGTAGCTTTAGCTTGAAATATTGTACGTGTATGCGGGCACGACTTAAAAGGTCCTTAATTTCTATGAACATTAAATGAATGGCAGAGATAATTTCTTGGAAACTTGTGATTTGTAGAAGTTGTTTTTCGATTCTGTTTACCTGCTTAGAAATTTCGTCTTGAATTGTACGTAGCGATATCATGAGTGCGTTTATGGAATCTCTAGTTTGGGATATGTCATGACGATATATATTTAAAATGGATAAACTATGGTCTAGGATCGCGATATTGTGTTTGATTCCTATAATATCGTTATTATCTGCTACTCCAAAGAGGAATTTAAAGACGCCCCCTAGCGGTAATAGTGACCGTTTGTCTCTATTGCGAATGAGTTTAATCAAGCTTTGGAAATCATCTGATATGCTATTCTTTTCCGATTTAGAGCTTAAAGAATGGGATTGTATTTCTTGTAAGGTTCGGATTAATGGCAACGAGTTTGGTACTGTGTCAGTTTGTAAATGTTGTACCGTCTTATCTGCAAGTAAATACAATTTCTCAGTGTGATTTTGATGTCGCAATTTCTCTTAAATTCCGAAACATTATGTGGTTTTTAAAAGTAACCTCAGAACTATCTGTTCGGGAGAAAACCAACGTTGTACAGGCGACAAGGATAGAGGGAATACCTAGGTGCATCCTTAACCTGTAAAGATATAAATAAAGATGTCCGTTATGGCTGTCTCAGGTTGTTTCTTAATGTAATTAAAAAAACATTAATAGACAGGTATGGACAGATCTAACGACCTAAATGACAAGTGATAAACCTTGCGGACATCCGCATAATTAAAAGTTAAGGTCGTATACGTAATACGTCATGGGTGATAACAATAGATCTTTATCTAAACACATTATCCAATCAGGAATGGGGAATATTTACAAGTGTGATATGGGCGGTAATAATTGCTCTTTATCTTAGGGCAATTATCCAATCAGGGGTGGGGGTTAAATTTACAGGGTTGCGCAACTTCTATAATGTATATTTGATACCATAAGACCATCAGGGTCGTTTCGGACAACATGTGTTTTAACTTCCTTTTAAAACATGTCATATTTGGATAACGTGTTTAACTTCCTTTAAAACCACATCATAATTGGGTTAACACCCTTTGTTAGTGAATTTATGCTAAAAGCGTTTCTAACATGGACTGTGTTTTACCTGTTATCTAATCAGGCAGGTAACTTCTTTGTACTCACAATGTAAAGGTTTTACAGGACATTTAATATTCTACTTTCAATTCAACATTCCTAGGGTTATAAACAACTCCTTAATTATTAACTTAATAATTTTTAATTATTCTACTTCCATTGATTGAACTCTCGCAAGTTTCATATTGGGACTTATTTCCATTTTCTTTAACTGTTTCTGACTGTAGCAAGTAATTGTCAGTTGTAGCATAGTGCTCTCTGTCATAGTTTTGTCTCATAAGCCTTGCTTGCAGTTGGAATAAAGTTAAATTGTCTTCTGAATCTTCGTCGCACAAAACTTCGTCGTGCGAAAGCTCGCCGTGTGAAAATTCGCTTCTTGACGATAACCTATCCCTTTGACTTCGTGACAGGAGTTTTCTTGCTCTGGGTTGGGGCCTATTATGAATTTGAATTGCATCAGTTACTTCTGAATTACTCGTTAGTTGGGGGAGTACATAACGACAATTTCTGATCGGACTTGGTTGCAACTCTTTTGAAACGGGGATATCCCATTCATTTAGATTTGCAAGTCTAACATCGTCTTTGCTAATTGTAATAAGTTGATTGTCTAACTGGTTTTTAACTACTAAGGTTTTTGGGCCTTTAATTTATATGACTGTGAAATATGGTTTCCAATGTGGGGCCAGTTTACCCTTACGGACATGATTTTTTATGTAAACTGCGTCGTTTATTTGTATATCGACCTCGTGTCTGCTTTTATTTGCGTATGTATTTCGGGTCGACCGTGACTTAATAATTGATTTATAAACGTCACTGTAAATTTGATGGTTCCTTGTGGAAATCATTTCCATAGTATTTTAGCCTACGATCAAAAAGGTTATCTATAGGTAGGATTGCGTCTCTTCCGTAAAGGAGGAAATACGGGCTTTGTTTCATGCTTTCTGATATGTTAAAACGTAATCCACCCAGAGCTGGTCCTATCATTACATCCCACAAATCGCAATTTTTATGCCCCCGGAATCACTGATTCGGTGGGCATCTAGTTTTTGGCCTGTCTGCACGTCTGTCTGCACGAAAAAAACTTTAGCCTTGACCACTACTTTTTAACCATAACAGGTACGGCTACCATATTTCACATGTGTATTCCTTGTGACATGACCTTTCTGTCAATACCAAAATTTTTGACCTTGCGACCTTGACCTTTGACCTAGATGTTGCCATTCGGGGGCATCAGTGTTTCACAAACACATGATCTTGTTTGGTATTAGCTTTGTCAGGATGGAGTTTAGAGTGGCATGGGACCTCTCATTGCGACCATTTGACGCAGAACAATAAATCGTTGTTCTAGTATGATTTATGTGTAATTCTGCCATTGTCTCCTGAAACGTTTTTGCAATAAAACACGGACCATTATCGGTTTTTACCTTTAAAGGGCAACAGTACCGCCAAAAGATATTTTCAAAGAATGCGTTTACTATCGTCTCTGCAGTTATGTCCTTTGTCGGGATAACTTCGGGGAAAGCTGTAAGCTCGCAGAGAAAAACGACTAAGTACTTATTTCCAAGGGTTGATTCGTTAAAGGGGCCTTGACAATCTATACTAACTTCCGCAAATGGGTATGGCGGGATACTGACGTCGCCCAAAGGCGTTTTAATTTGTTTCAAATTTACCGTTTGACACGGGACGCATGTTCCCACAAAGGAATTAATATCCTTGAATAAATTGGGCCAGTAAATTTTTTTTTTTTTATAATTTCGTACATTCTGCTTATTCCTGGGTGGCCAATTTCATGTCGAGCTTGTAGGACTAGATTCGGGATAACTTCGGGGAAAGCTGTAAGCTCGCAGAGAAAAACAACTAAGTACTTATTTCCAAGGGTTGATTCATTAAAGGGGCCTTGACAATCTATACTAACTTCCGCAAATGGGTATGGCGGGATACTGACGTCGCCCAAAGGCGTTTTAATTTGTTTCAAATTTACCGTTTGACACGGGACGCATGTTCCCACAAAGGAATTAATATCCTTGAATAAATTGGGCCAGTAAAATTTTTTTTTTTTTATAATTTCGTACATTCTGCTTATTCCTGGGTGGCCAATTTCATGTCAAGCTTGTAGGACTAGATTTCTTAGATGTTTAGGAATGTACATGCGGGTGATGATATCGTTATCAGGGTTAGATATAGAGAATATCGTCGATTATAATGAATCTTCTATTCTCATTCTTTGTTAGTGAATTTGTCCTTACGGGATCCTTTAATTTTGAAATATCTTCATCAACGTCTTGTTCCTGACTTAAGTTTAATTTTGATAACTCTGTGATTTCAGAGTTTTTTAAGGGTGAAGGTTCTTTAGAAGCCTCGGCTATTTGTTTCGCGTTTAAATCCACATTATTGATTACGTTTATAGTATGGGGGTTGTCTGAGAAAGGGTTGTCAGATGTATGTGATATTTCGCGTGACATATAATCAGCAGCAATGTTTTTGTTTCCGGGTATGTATTCAATCTTGCAATCATAACAGGAAATATTCAAAGCATAACGCTGTAATAGTTTACTGTCAAAATTTGCAGTCAACAGGTGTACTAACGGTTTATGATTTGATAGTGAACTTAGCTCCCTGAAGGTAACAATTTAGTTTTTTTAATGCATAATCGATTGCAAAAGTTTCCTTCATTATAGTGCTGTATTTCTTTTGAGTCTTCGAGAGTGCGTGACTGACAAAGTATAAAGGTTTTTCACCGTTTTCTAAGGTAGATGTGTTTTGAGTTAAAACTGCCCCGACTGACTGATCTGAAGCGTCGCAGTATAAGACATATTCATTAGAAATATCTGGGTTGGATAAAATTGGCATTTGTTCTAATCTTTTTATGATTTCCTGAAAACTATTAGTGCATTCCTGTGTCCATTGGCATTTCACGTGTTAATTGAGTTAAAGGAATTGCTACTTCTGCGTAATTTTTTATAAATCTTCTGTAATATTCAGTGAAACCTAAAAATGACCTTACGTCTTTTACGCATTTTGAGATTTTGATGTTTTTAAGGGCCTTAATTTTTTGTTGGTCAGGTGAAATGCCGTTTACGCTAATTTCGTGACATAGGTATATTATGGAATCTTTAAAAAAGGTGCATTTCTTTGCTTTTAACTTTAGACAGTTATCTCTTAACCTTCGGAAAATCTCCTCAATGTGATAGAGGTGGTCGACTTCGTTTGTACTATAGATCAGAATATCGTCTAAATATGCTACTGCGAAACTTTCGCAACCTTGTAGCACTTTGTTTAATATACTCTGAAAGCCGCCACCTGCTAAATTTATGCCAAAAGGTAACCTGTTGAACTCATATAAGCCAAAGGGTGTAGTGAAAGTGGGTTTTTTCTTGTCGGATTCCATAAGTTCAATTTGGTGATATGAGTTTGATAGGTCTAAAGTTGTGAAAAATTTGGTTCCGTTTAAAGACACTATTATGTCGTCCGTCCTTGGGAGTGAGTAGCTTGTGCACTTAACTATGGAATTCAGGTGGCGGAAATCAATGACAAGTCTTTTAGAGCCGTCTTTTTTGTCTACTAGTATGCATGGCTGACTATATTCACTATGGGATGGACGTATAATGTTTGCATCTAATAAATTTCCGATTTTTTAGCTCTACTGGCCAAAGGCCAGAAGGGTTTATGTCGTGGTGATTTGTCCGTCGTCCGTGCGTGCGTCCGTAAACAATTTCTTGTTAACACGATACAGTCTTCACTTTTGATTGTATCTCAACTAAACTTATACAGTAGTTAGATATCCATGAGAGCTCGGTTCCTTTCGAAAACCAGCCAGATTCGCCCATGCATGACTGGATTATGGCCCTTGAAATGGTCAAAATTGCTATAAAAGAGCTTGTTAACACGATACAGTCTTCTTTTTTTATTGTATCTCAACCAAACTTATACAGTAGTTAGATATCCATGAGAGCTCGGTTCCCTTCGAAAACCAGCCAGATCCGCCCATGCATGACTGGATTATGGCCCTTGAAATGGTCAAAATTGCTATAAAAGAGCTTGTTAACACGATACAGTCTTCTTTTTTGATTGTATCTCAACCAAACTTATACAGTAGTTAGATATCCATGAGAGCTCGGTTCCTTTCGAAAACCAGCCAGATCCGCCCATGCATGACTGGATTATGGCCCTTGAAATGGTCAAAATTGCTATAAAAGAGCTTGTTAACACGATACACTCTTCACTTTTGATTGTATCTCAACCAAACTTATACAGTAGTTAGATATCCATGAGAGCTCAGTTCCTTTCGTAGACCAGCCAGATCCGCCCATGCAAGACTGGATTATGGCCCTTGAAATTGTCCAAATTGCTATAATTGAGCATGTGAACACAATAGAGGCTCCATTTACTATCTGATCTTCACCAAACTTAGATAGTAGTTAAATATTGAGGAGAGCTTGGTTCCTTTTGAAAATCAGCCAGATCCGCCCATGCAAGACTGGATTATGGTCCATGAAATTGTAAAAATTGCTATAATACAGCTTGTGAACACAAAAGAGCCTCCATTTACTATCCGATCTTCACCATACATACATGCTCTGGATTGAAAAAGACCAAAGAACCATACCAGTAGAGCATAGGCCCTCATGGGCCTCTTGTTTTCTTTAAAATGTCCCGTTCTAGAAATGGAACTCGATATGGTCTGGACCTTATGGGTGTGTCTTGCTTCGTATGCAAGGCTATTTTTTTCGTGAGGGTATTTACCCAAATCGAACTCGTCCTTTGAAAAAATATCAGTATATTTATCTATTAATTCTCCTACTTTTGTTCAAAGGGACGTTAACTTGTTTTCGGGGAGAGGGCATATTGGGTAAGGTTCCATCGGTGACGTTGCTATTGACTGAGCAGATATGCAGAGCTGGTCGCTCGGGTTGGTCAGTTGTCAAGCTTGTCACAGATGTTTCCTTATTGATAGGTTTAATACGTCCGAGGACGCAACCTCGTTTTATCTTGATCGTTTTATTTGAGAAGTTTGTAAGAACTACTGGAATGCGACGTTTTTGAGTTATGGTAGATAGACTTGGTGTCAATTTGATATAAGGTTTGTCTGTTAGAAATCCCTTTTCTATTGTGGTGACCTCGTATACAGAATTGTTCGAAATAGAGGGGTTTTGTTTTAGTTTAGACGGAAGTCTATATGTAGTTTTAGGTTTAAGGGTTACTGTTTTACAAAGACATACTAAAGAGGCGATGCAGGCATCGTTTTGCAAGGGTACATATTGGTCCTTTATTCTAATACAATTTAGGTCGAAATATATCCTACAACTGTTTTTTGCCAAAAATCCTTGTTGGAATCTCCCCTTTTCTCATAATATTGTCCTGAACACCAATTTGGTCCACTGGTCTGACTTTGCCTATCATTATGTAATTGTTGGCCGTGTAATTCGGCTTTAATTGTATTGATGTGTCCTAAATGTTTACGACAATTATTGCTAAAATGATCCCTTCGATTACAAAAAGTACAAACACTACTTCGTCTAACTGCCTCTACCTCCATAGGTTGTTCAGAATTTAGAAATTCTTGCGTTTCGCGGGATTGCGTAGGTTGGAGAGTTTGTCTTATCTCATGTGATCGTAATTTAAATATAATTCTTACATTGTATTCATTTATCGCGGATGATACTGCGTTTTGGAAAGAGGTTGGGTTTTCCCTGGTCAGTTCTTGGCGAATACCTTCGTCTGCTATGCTAGTCCGTCAACAAAAAAACCGACTGTCTGATGATTAACTAAATGTTCGGCTGTGTCAAAGCCTGAGTATACGTCTTGAGCCAAAACAAGAATGCGTTCAGCGAAATCTTGGATGCTTTCAGTACCGTTTTGTCGTATATTTCTAAGTCGCGAAAAATGAATGTGTGCGTCAGTAATAACGCTAAAACGGTCGGCTAAGGCGGTTTTTAGCTGTGCCCACTCTGCTTGTGGAGCCTCCTGAATGTTTCGGAGTATAAAATCAGAGACCGTCCCCGTACTAAACCTATACGTGACAAGTTTCTTTTTATGGTCAGGAAGATTATTTACTAATGCGCATTTTTCTATTGCTTTAACCCAATTTTTGAATTTTGAATGTTCTCCGTCAAAAATAGGAACGAAATCCATCGCGCCGTGTAATCCTAAATTTACTAACTGTTCCGAAATGCTTTTAAAAATTACTTTGAAATCATCTGCATTTCCGTCATTTTCCATGATGGTTGACTAATACAAAATAGAAATAGTCTAAAATATTCACTTACTATTCGTTGCTGAGCCATATTGTGGTAGTACTTCTGTTGTTCGTCCTGATCACGTGCGCCAAAAAGTATCTGTGTGGTATAATAACTGATCACTAAGACAATATGCGTTTCTAAGTTTTATTCGTACTGATATCTAAAACAGGTCTAACTCATAGTTGTAACCGAGCTGCTCTAAATACAGGAACGACCTGTATTTATACAGCTTTCGGAGCCAGACACCGTGTGCAAAAGGCCCCCCCCCCCTTAATTAGGGTCAACCAGGGTTTAATTGCGAGCGGGTCTACACCGTTGACACTAATTAATTGAGTACGTAATTCTACATGACATTTACTGTCGTTTAGACCTGGTAAAGTTCATGCGGGATGACGCGGTCTATAGATAATATAACCCTGACTTGATCTGGCATTAGCCAGATCACGAAAGGGTTCAATATATCACACCTATCCCTCTTATCTACATGTAATAGAGTACATGTTTTAGTAAATAATTATAAATCATAGTGATTGGACGATTAATCAATCTAAATTGATAATCGATCGATTTATGTAAAATACTCGATGATCGGTTATCAAAAAATAAATTGATTAACAGGTTTTTAGCTCTACTGGCCAAAGGCCAGAAGAGCTTATGCGATGGCGTTGTGTCCGTTGTGCGTCCGTCCGTAAACAATTGCTTGTGAACAAGATAAAGTCTTCAGTTTTGATTGTATCTCAATCAAACTTATACAGTAGTTAGATACCCATGAGAGCTCGGTTCCTTTCGCAAACCAGCCAAATCAGCTGATGCAAGACTGGATTATGGCCCTTGAAATTGTCAAAATTGCTATAATACAGCTTGTGAACACAATAGAGGCTCCATTTACTATCTGATCTGCACCAAACTCAGATAGTAGTTAAATATTGATGAGAGCTTGGTTCCTTTTGAAAACCAGCCAGATGTGCCCTTGCATGACTAGATTATGGCCCTTGAAATTGTCAAAATTGCTATAATACAGCTTGTGAACACAATAGAGCCTCCATTTACTATCCGATCTTCACCAAACTTAGATAGTAGTTAAATATTGATGAGAGCTCAAACTTGGATAGTATATAGTTAAATATTGATATTATATACAAGACTTGCTTATTCTTCTTCCCTTTGTTGCCCAAACATACATGCTCTGGATTGAAAATGACCAAAGAACCATGCCAGTAGAGCATAGGCCCTCATGGGCCTCTTGTTTAATGAATGTTGTGCAACAATGCAATCTCGATCAAAGGTAGCCATACATTTAGATGAAAATGAATTTGGGCATTAATATACCTAAATTACTGATTCTAAAAATCAATCTTTACATTGAGACAATAAAATGAGCATGGACGCAATGTAAATATCCATCAGTGAGTTTCCTGTTAAACCCTTTCCCTCATATATGCGCTTTCTGACGCCTCTGCAGCTTTTTGAAAACATAGTGACAAAAGAAGAAATTGCACAAAACGTGCAATTTCTCCTTTTGCCACAATGTTTTCCACTTTTTGTCATAGGTTAATCATTCAATTATGGAGATTTTCTATGTTTTGATAAAATACGTTCAGTCGTCTGCTGCAGAATTGTCGTATGAGGGAAAGGGTTAAGCAACTAAATAATTTCAATCTGACTGATCTAGTTTCAAATGTCTTATTGAGTCCAAGAAATCGCTTGCTGCATATCTATTAATAGCGGTCAGGTTTATTTACAATTTTACATCCGAGTTCCTTCTTGACAATACATTCTTTACACACAAATCTACTACTAGCTGTGACGAACATGCGCAGTCGAATAGGGTCACTCCAATGAATTTTAAATTTGCTCTCTCGATTGGCTGAAGTCATGACATTTAACTTTTCCTGCATAATGAGCACGCCAAACATATTGTGCGTGTCTGACATCATTGGCAGTGATTTGTTTACAAAAAAGAATACTTGTTAAAACTAGTTTAATTCATGACCTCTTACAAAACTATCGTCCCATAGAGACACTCACTGTGCTAAATTTGAGAGTTTATTTGTTCTATATCTATATCCAGTAATGAAAACATGGGATAAAATGCAGTAATAGTATATTCAGATATGGATCAAATTGCCAGTATCTTTTTTTTTCACAACTGATATTGTGTTCGTAGTTATTCTAATTTTAGAACTTTCGGGTTTTTTTCTTTCTCTAGACGCATGCAATTTTTACATAATATTTAAAGCTTCAAGTTGACACAGCTTCCGAAATGACAGCTAACCAATTTTAAAGCAAAAACAGCGTTGTTATGCATAAAACCGGTCAGAAATATATAGACAATGGCACTGTCAATAAAACACTTGTCAAATGGGAATTTTGGAATCGGAAGGTGATCTGCATCAGGGCTCTATACTTTGATGCAGGTTTAGCTTGATCCGGACATCAAAACATTTCGCTTTCAATCGGCCCTCATGCATTGGAAATAATCTAAATAGAGAACATTATTTTCAACTTCCAAATGATTACTTACTCTCTCCCTGGTTCATGGTTATGATAAGAAATAACAACATCTGATAAAATGTATTTGAAATTGTAAATGATAACTATTTTATTGTTTGGAGAAATTATTTAATACAAATGTTAATGTAAATGGGTAGTCACATGTTGTTGCAGTTGTGGTCCGACCGCCTGAGTAAGATTACCTTGACCATTTGTTTCAGCTGAATTTTACAAATGTACTTGGCTTGCCCCTATTAAAACAAACAAACTACAGCATTATTCACTTATAAGTAACTTATGGAAAGATGTACATCTAGAATGCTGAATGCAATATAGTACAAGACAAAATAGGATTAGCAAGGTTGTTGTTGATTGTCCATTACAAATGACAGAGTATACTCCCGATTATTAATCGATAATTGGTTAAATGCCACCAGCCGATAATCAATTATGAAATCCAAGCCGATTCCCATCACTAATAAATAATTTAAATGACTAATTATAATAATGTATTACAGGCCGTACTCTTGATTGGAGAACAAGGAACTGCCAAGACTGTGATGATCAAGGGTAATATGGCAAAATATGATCCAGATGCTCACCTGAGCAAGAGTTTTAATTTCTCTTCGGCAACTACATCAATGATGTTTCAGGTATGTGTTCCGAAACATTCTTATAATTAATTATGTCTCCCCCTGTATACAGGGGAGATATATTGTTTTTGTCCTTGGTGTCTGTCCATCTGTCTGTCCGAAATTGTGTCCGCTCCATATCTCCAAGACGGTTTGAAGGATTTTCATGAAACTTGGGTCAGTTGTTCACCTCATCAAGGCGATGTGCAGAACCCATGTCTCGACCATCCTGGGTCAAGGTCACGGTAGAAGGTCAAAGGTTTGAGGCTTTATTTCGTGTCCGCTCCATATCTCCCAAGACGGCTCGAAGGATTTCTAAGAAACTTAGGTCAGATGTTCACCTCATCAAGGCGATGTGCAGAACCCATGTCTCGACCATACCAGTTCAAGGTCAAGGTCATGCTTGAAGGTCAAAGGTTTGAGGCTTTATTTCGTGTCCGCTCAATATCTCAAAGATGGCTTGAAGGATTTTCATGAAACTTGTGTCACATGTTCACCTCATCAAGGTGATGTGCAGAACCCATGTCTCGACCATACTGGTCAAGGTCACACTTGAAGGTCAAAGGTTTGAGGCATTATTTTGTGTCCGCTCCATATCTCCAAGACGGCTTTGAAGGATTTTCCTTAAACTTGGGTCACATGTTCACTTCATCAAGGTGATGTGCAGAACCCATGCCTCAACCATCCCGGGTTAAGGTCAAGGTCATGCTTGAAGGTCAAAGGTTTGAGGCTTTTTTTCGTGTCCGCTCCATATCTTCAAGACGGCTTGAAGGATTTCTAAGAAACTTGAGTCAGATGTTCACCTCATCAAGGCATTGTGCAGAACCCCCATGTCTCAACCATACCGGTTCAAGGTCAAAGGTGTTTTGAAAGATTTTGACAGATATTTGTGGGGGAGACATCTGTTTTTTGCAAAAACAATTCTAGTTAAATTTCTTTTTTGTCTTTGAAAAAAGAAAAATTGTAATCTTCCTCTACATATTTTGCCTTGAGTCTGTATCAAACATTTGTGTAACTTTGCAGTTTATACTTAATGAATTTGAGCTACTCATTGTTTATCATTTGGACTTTTGTGCTTATCAAACTGTAAATTATTTCCATTTTTCCAATACTAGTTAAATGTACTTTTTTATCCCCGTCACTTGTATTCCAACCATGGTAGATTTCAGACCAGAGTCTGATAACCAGATAACCTTGTGCCCCTGCACTGTCTGATCAGGATCTAACCTTTTAGCCATGTAGTCTCTTATTTATCCCCATGAAGAAGTGGTATGTCCACAACAAGACAGTAAAAGTACATAGTCAGATCTAATTTGCCATTAATAAATAAACCTGAAAATTTTGTTTTCCAAACAGTTTTGCTCAACTGTAGACATACTTTTGATTACAGAGAACTATTGAGAGCTATGTAGACAAGAGAATGGGCAGTACATATGGCCCTCCAGGTGGAAGACGTATGACATGCTTCATAGATGACGTGAATATGCCCGTTATCAATGAATGGGGGGATCAGGTCAGAAATTTTCTATTGATTGTTTTACATATTTTATATTCTTCTGTTGATATTTTATACTTTTTATTTGGGGACTTAGGGTTTGCTTGCGTCCTCAGTCCGTCCGTCGGAAATATCTTGTCCGGGCTGTATCTTTCACATGCTTGAATGGATTTTGTTATTAATTCACACAATTATTCTCCATAACAAGATGATGTGTCATACACATCACCTAGATACCTACTCTCAAGGTCAAGGTCACAGTTTGGGCTCAAACATTGTCCGTCTGTAAGTTTGTATCCAGGCTGTATCTTCCACATGCTTAAATGATTGTGCTATTAATTCACACAATTATTCTCCATAACAATATGATGTGTCACGCATATCACCCAGCCACCTACTCCAAAGTCAAGTTCACAGATTGTCCATCTGTCAGTCTGTCCGAAATGTTGTGTCCGGGCTGTATCTTCCACATGCCTGAATGGATGTTGATATTATTTCACACAAGTATTCTCCATAACAAGAGGATGTGTCATGCAAATCACTCAACCACCTATTTCCAAGGTCAATGTCACAGTTTGGGGTCAAACATTGTCTGTCCGTAATATCCATTCGCAATTTCGTGTCCAGGCTGTATCTTTCACAGTATGAGTGGATTTTGATACTACTTCACACAATTATTCTCCATAACAAGATGATGTGTCATGCACATCACCCAGCCAACAACTCCCATTTTTAAGATTACTGTTTGGGCTCAAACATTGTCTGTCCGCAAATTCGTATCTGGGCTGTATCTTCCACATGCTTGAATGGATTTTGATATATTTCACACAATTATTCTCCAATACAAGATGGTGTGACATGCACATCACTCAGCCACCTACTCCTAAGGTCAAGGTCACAGTTTAGGCTCAAACATCAAACATCCGTCTGAAATTTCCTGCCCGTTATCAATGAATGGGGGTGGGGGGGGATCAGGTCAGAAATTTTCTATTGATTGTTTTACATATTTTATATCCTTCTGTTGATATTTTATACTTGTTATTTGGGGACTTAGGGTTTGCTTGCGTCCTCAGTCCGTCCGTCGGAAATATTTTGTCCGGGCTGTATCTTCCACATGCTTGAATGGATTTTGATATTACTTCCCAAAATTATGCTCCATAACAAGATGTTGTGTCATGCTCAACAAGCAGACACCTACTCTCAAGGTCAAGATTTCAATTTGGGCTCAAACATTCTCAGGCTTTTTTGACATGTCCGGGCTGTGTCTTCCACATGCTTGAACGGATTTTGAAATAACTTCACACCATTATTCTTCAAAGCTAGATGATGTGTCATGCATAATAACCAGCCACTTACTTCCAAGTTCAAGATGATTTTGTTCCGCAATTTCATGTCTACAATTCTTGAACATTACACATTTAGTCAGGACCATTAGAAGACCATGTTTGCCAAGGAGCATAATTCTAAAGTGAAGTTTGACAGAACAATGTGCCATTTTCAACTTATAAGTTTTTGTCCGATAGGGGACTTTTGTATTGAATGCAATACTCCAATAATATAACATGTTGATATAGATATATAACTTTCTGTTATTAACATCATGTCTTTTTATCCACAATATGCTCTCTTACCGCTATCTAATGAGTTAGAACCGGCGTAATAATAGTTACTCTTAACTGTAGGTTTGCATCCAAATATCATCCAATATTTAATAACCTACAGGTAACAAATGAGATTACTAGACAGATGATGGAAATGCATGGTATGTACAGTTTGGACAAACCAGGGGATTTTATATCTATTGTTGATGTCCAGTTTGTGGGAGCCATGATCCATCCAGGAGGTGGAAGAAATGATATACCTCAAAGACTTAAGAGACAGTTTTGTATTTTCAATTGTACACTACCCTCAAACAATTCCATTGACAAAATCTTTGGTAAGATTTCATTTGTTATATGTACTATTTTTAGCTCACCAGAGCACGTAGTGCTCAAGGTGAGTTATTGTGATCGCCCTTTGTACGTCGTTCGTCGTTCGTTGTTCGTCGTCCGTCGTCAACATTTGCTTGTTAACACTGTAGTAGCAACATCTTGCATCCAATCTTTATGAAAGTTTATCAGAACATATATCTCCATCAACTCTCGGCCAATATCGAAACTGGGTCATGTGGGGTCAAAAACTAGGTCAAATTTAAAGGAAATCTTGTTAACACTCTGGAAGCCACATTTTTGGCCTGAGCATGTTGAAACTTTGTCAGAATGTTTTTTCTAAGTAATATCTAGGCCAAGTTCGAAACTGGGTCATGTGGGGTTAGAAACTAGGTCACTAGGTCAAATTTAAGGAAAATCTTGTCAACACTCTTGAAGCCACATTTATGGATTGAGCATGTTGAAACTTTGTCAGAATGTTTGTCTCAGTGATATCTAGGCCAACTTTGAAACTGGGTCATGTCTGGTCGAAAACTAGGTCACTAGGTCAAATTTATGAAAAATCTTGTTAACGCTCTGGAAGCCACATGTTTGGCTTAAGCATGTTGAAACTTTATCAGAATGTTTGTCTTAGTGATATCTAGGCCAAAGTTGAAACTGGGTCATGTCCGGTTAAAAACTAGGTCACTAGGTGAAATTTAAGAAAAATCTTCACACTCTGGAAGCCACATTTTTGGCTTGAGCATGTTGAAACTTTGTCAGAATGTTTGTCTTAGTAATATCTAGGCCAAGTTTGAAACTGGGTCATGTCTGGTCAAAAACTAGGCCACTAGGTCAAATTTAAGGAAAAATCTTTTAACACTTTGGAAACCACATTTTTGGCTTGAGCATGTTGAAACTTTGTCAGAGTGTTTGTCTTTGTGATATATAGGCCACGTTCGAAACTGTCTGGTTAAAAACTAGGTCACTAGGTCAGATTTAAGGAAAATCTTGTTAACACTCTGGATGCTACATTTTTGGCTTGAGCATGTTGAAACTTTGTCAGAGTGTTTGTCTTTGTGATATATAGGCCACGTTCGAAACTGTCTGGTTAAAAACTAGGTCACTAGGTCAGATTTAAGGAAAATCTTGTTAACACTCTGGATGCTACATTTTTGGCTTGAGCATGTTGAAACTTTGTCAGAATGTTTGTCTTTGTGATTTCTAGGCCAAGATCGAATATAGGTCACATGTTTGGTCAAAAACTAGGTTACTAGGCTTAATTTAAGGTAAATCTTGTTAACACTCTAAAAGCCGCATTTTAAACTTGAGCATGTTGCAACTTTGTTAGAAAGTTTGTCTTGATGATATCTAGGCGAAGTTCAATTATGGGTCATTTTGAATCTTTGTCAGAATATTTGCCTTGAAGATATCTAGGCCAAATGTCAGAAAGTTTGACTTGATGATATTGCCATTGGCGCTGAAAGAGTTAAGTCTTAAAAAGCCCATTCTCAGGTGAATGATCCAGGGCCTCATGGCCGTCTTGTTAACAGATAAACATTTATGCAGCTTACTTGATTAATAAATGTTTCAGATTATGGGAGTTTTTTAAACCACTTGTTATAGCCTTTTTTTGCAAAATTGACTGTATAAGACAATTCTGAGTACATACACTATTTGATTTTGTTAGAAATATGGGAGATATTGACTTTTAATGTCTGGTTTACTTATATTTGTCAAGTGCTCTTATTTTATGTGTAAGAACTATGAAGCAGATTTGATTTTGTGTAGAAATTTTAATCATAATACTATGTTTAATATGAGATAAAGGTAGTTTCAGGATTAAACAATTAAGTCTTGAAAGGTTCTTTTCACATTTTGATTATAGTTTAATTTCACTATTCTGAAATATATTTGTTAAAGTCCCAAACTATAGACTTGCATTCCTTCCAAAACTGGATATCCTTGACCTCCTACCCAATTTGAAGGAAAAACTTGTCCAGACCATTTTTCCTTGTTGCACCTAGAACTCAAACTTAGTACAGAATTGTATCTTGGAAGACAGTGTGGTGCTTACCAGAACAGTACCACTTAACCTTTACCTCTGACACATTTAAAAACTAGGCCATATTTTGTGGGCAACAATTTGATAATCTGACCTTATGGTCAACCTTAAATGACATGTAATAGGTTGCCATTAGATCTACAAAAGTGTAAGCTAGTGCAGGGAAGTTTTACGTTTGGTTTAAATGATTTTTTGTTGTGTCCTAAAAGATCTTTGAGACCCCTTTCCCCAGCTGGTGGTCTATATCTTTTCTTTTTCTTGTTTCAATAGACATTGAAGGGTTCTTACCATATTGTTGGTTCATAGTCTGTTTTCAATATATAACCCCCAATCCTATCAATGGAATTGATTTTGAGCAATTACCCTTAGGCTGTGGACTTGAAATATAGATTGGTATCATACATAAACTTTTGTTTTATTTGACACTTTTGATCATGCTGTCATATGACAGCTCTTGTCAGTTATTATTACCATGATTAAAACATCTCTATTTAAGCTATCGTACCTATTGCTTAATGTAACATCGCAACATTTTACAGGGATTATAGGCTCTGGATATTTCTGTCCATCAAGGTTTACACCAGAGGTCTGTGAAATGGCAGAAATGCTTATTCCAGCTACCAGGATACTTTGGCAAGCAACCAAGGTAAGTACCAAATGCCAGTAGGTTTCCATATTGCGTAGTGTTTGACGCTAACATTTGTAGGAAAGGAGACATGTTGACCCCAGTGTTTCATTTGAAACTTGCTTTCAATGGGTCTTCTCATATGTGATTTTTCTTTTTATTATACAATGATTAATTCAATGTAATTTTTTGTCCACATGTCAATGGGTCCTATCTGAATAAGTTGTTTTATCATGATGCACTTCGCTGCTTCAAAAATAAGTTACCTTTATTATGTAGAACAAGGAAAACTAATAATTACTGTCTGTGTAGGTCTGTGATAACTTGGGAGTGCTCTAGTCTTGTGTTTATAGCTTGTTGGTTAATTCTGTAAACGTATATCCAACTTTCAGAGGCTACATTCATTTGTCTTATCAAATGATTAGATTTTGAAAGAGCTCAATTTTAGTTATCCCTTCAGCCAGACTACTGTTAACCCTTTCCCTCATATAGACGCTTTCTGATGCCTCTGCAGCAGACGGCTTTTTGAAAACATAGTGACAAAAGAAGGAATTGCACAAAACGTGCAATTTCTCCTTTTGCCACAATGTTTTCCACTTTTTATCATAGGTTATCCATTTGATTAAGGAGATTTTCTATTTTTTGACAAAATACGTTCAAAGTCGTCTGCTGCAGAATTGCTGTATGAGAAAAAGGGTTAATGTCGATCCTTGTCTATGACATCACTGACTGTCAGAGCAGCTGAATGAGCATGATAAGGAGCATGAAAATCTAGTTTTTGGATTATTGACACTTCAGAATAAGATGTGACATGTATTCATTTGCATGAACTCGTCACCTGAAACATGCCATTTTTCTACCAAAACATGCCTGACAATGAAAGATCACTTGTCTGTTGGATATCTGGCTGTTCATCACATTTTGATTTAATTAATTCGTTATTGATAGGCGACAAACATTTTCATGCACCTTGTTTTAAATCATGGTTCCATTTCTTCATTGAAGCTGGAAAAGTGTTTGAACGATGGTCATGGTGGAATGCCCTTGGGTAAGGCGCATTTTCTAGCCTAGTACTGGTATGTTTACCCAGGGATCATGAATAAGTGAACTGTTGCCATGATATAACTGAAATAATGTTGAAAACGGCGTAAAACCACAATAGAAAAAAACAAATCATTAAAAAATATAATTATTGCAGATTTTTATTGAAATTATATACCCTTTATTATAAACAAATCTGCATTTAATTTTCAGGTGAAAATGCTGCCAACTCCAGCAAAATTTCATTACATTTTCAACTTGAGAGATTTGTCCAGAATTTGGGAAGGAATGCTGAGAATTAAAGGCGATGAATGTCAAAAGGATATTACATTGTTATGCTTGTGGAAACATGAAAGTACTAGAGCAATTGCTGATAGGTATATTATTTTCTATAAGATGATGCTTATAACTTGTTTTTGTCTTTCATTGAAATAAATAACAAACGTTGTCAATAGCAAGATCAGCTTTAAAGGTCTGTCTGAGGCTAAAGTTTTTAACTTGATCTTGATTTTCACCAAATTTTGAATATTAACAAATCAACTCATTAAGTGGATAGAAAAGCTGAAAGGCTGTGCAACTGTTCAAACTTTAGGATAAATTATGTAAATTTATTTTAATTGTTTTTTATCCATGTTCAGATTCACAAATGCAGAAGACAAGAAATGGTTTGAGAAAGCTATAGACAGCGTTTGTAAACAGCATATTGGAGAGGATTTCCATGCGTTGTTGCCACCGGAAACTTTCTTTGTGGACTTTCTGAGAGACGCCCCAGAACCCACTGGTGAAGAGCCTGAAGATGCTGTCCTAGACGCGCCAAAAGTTTACGAACAGGTTAAATAGTGACAGTATTTGACCCATAGTTATAATATTATGAGCAGTTACAGGGGTTTATTTTTCAGTTCTGGTCTCTATTAATCCTCTAGAAACTTTCCCCTTTCTGACCCATAATGGTTTGCCAACTTAATCACGTGTTCCACACAGATGCACAAACCAAATGGCATGGTCTAACTAGGCAGATGTCGACTCTGGAGCATGTCTGAAAAGATTAGAGAACAACTCCTGTGAAACTACATTCTTTGAATTGACATTATACATAGACAAGAAATACCTTGTAGACTAAAATTAGAAATCTTAGCTTATTTCAAAATTAGAAATTCGAAAATGAATTGTTGCCATTTTTGGACAATTAACCCTTTCCCACATACGGCAAATCTGCACCAGACAATTTTGAAACCATCTAGGCTAAACTGTGTACAAAACTCTGATTAGATTTTGACACAATTTTCAATCATGTCACGGCGGCCGTGTTCACCTTCCCATGTGTAATATGTCTTTATTACAACAGTACAAACTGCATGACGTCATATAGAAATAAAGAAGGAAAAAATATGTCAAAAGGGGTCAATTACGTTGTTCTGTTGTTTATTGGAATTTAAAGGTCATAAAACTCAATCAAATAACCATCAACCACCGATCAGGTCAAAAGGACAAAAGACGACGTCAGTTTGTTTTAAAACAATCAATTGATCATATCAATTAGCTTACACTTTATAATAAGTTACTGAAATATTATGTCTGTATTTAATGATGGCTGATTTTGTTTTATCGGACATTTTCGATTCTGATGATGAGTCTCTTTTCTGATTAATTGTTATCATTCAACAACTATCCAATCATCCAAACTCGTTCATATATGTCTTTCCTTATTGAGATTTAAAGGCATTTAAATAATATATTTAGTATTGTGTTTTTATTCATAAAAATCATTACAAACACAAATGTTTATTTAATTTATTACAGTAAAAAACACAGAAAAAACATCTATCCCCTTTTCATCCTTCCATGTCCTACATACTACTCTTCCAATGATATCCTTTTTTTGTCACCTGCGTAGCATGGTAGGCACTTAGGGATGACTTTTTTTTTTGTCCGGCTTCTGTCTGTCACACTTTTTTGTCACGTTCCGTCTGTCGGTCAAAGTTTTTTGTCACGTTTTTAAATAACTTTTTTTCTACTCAAAGGATTGGATTGAAACTTCTGACAAATGTTTATATGAATGTGTGTGATTGGTTCACAAAAGGGGGATAATCCAAGTATTTTTATATCAGAGTTATTGCCCTTTTCTGTCAAAAATTAAAATTTTCTGAGAAGGCCCCGGCAGGTGACACACATGCTCTGCGGAGCATTCCATTCTAGTTTAAATACAAAAGAAAGGTTTAAATGAGACAGTTGTCAAATCACTCCTTTTTTCCAATAATCTGTATGATACAATTTTGTAACATTAGTTTATTGGGTTTTTGTTATCAGATATCATAGCCTTATATGGAGATAAGGAAGTAAAATAGCCAATTGTCGAGGTGGGAAAGGGTTAAATCGATGGCCCAATTTCACCCAAACTTAAGAGGAATATTGCTTTAGAATTGTATAATGTATTAAATTTTGTGACAATTTTCCGGGGTGCTGCAGAATCAAAAAGGGCGTATAATGACAGAAATTAATTTCTCCTCTGAAACTGCTGAACTGATATCAGATAATTAGACTGAAATGTTTCTAAGGTGACCCTCTACAGAAAGTGTTCAAGCCTTATTGATTGGCTGAAGGCAGCAAAAAATGAGGGGTAAAATGTGTGTACCCTTTAGCTCTTGTTGAAGAAAAGAGACACTAGGCAGCACAGAAAGATGGTTAAGTTAAAGACTTCAGCCGTTTGAAATTTTGACAGAATGTTTCTCTTAGTGATATCTAGGCCTAGGTCGAATATGGTTTATGTCAGGTTAAAACTAGGTCACTAATCTTCTTAACATTCTGGAAGGAGCTTACCTGACTGCAAAATGTGTTATTCCTATTGACTATGTGGTGGGCATGTCAAATCACATTACCTAGCTCAGGTGAAAGATCAAGGGCAAACATGGCAGTCTTAATTTTCATGACCCTAATAACCCATATAAAATCAAAAATTTCCCTGTCCCTTTACAGTTTATTTAGGAACTGCTTAAAGATAACTAAATTAAATGATTTATTTATGTGCGGACATTACCAATTAAAGCTTGCTGAGATTCTGATCTGTCTGCACATGTATACTAATCAGATTTGTTGCTGTCCTCAAGGGCAATAGTTTTTTCTACAATATGATTATGTTTATATCATGTCTACAGGTTGAGATTTTAGATCGACTAAATGAGAGACTCAAAGGGTTCATGCAACAGTATAATGAAACGGTTCGAGGTGCATCAATGGATCTTGTGTTCTTCAAGGATGCCATGATCCACCTGGTCAAGGTAATCCATGAACATCTTCCCATTTTTCTATTCACTTTGGTTTACCCTTTTCGACATGCAACACATCTACAGCAGATGACTTCTCTGCAAATATATGGAAAATCTTTATTAAGTACATGTATAAATATTGAATCAAGTTTTTAACATTATGACAAAAGGAGAAATTTCTCATTTTGAGCCACAATGATTTCTAAGCTTATCTGGCACAGATCAGTCTGCCAGAAAGGATTAAATTTACTCTAAAATTCCTGATAAAAGAGACTGTTGATGGCTTTAACCTTGTTGAAAAAGTACAAGAGATGTGAAATTGCTTGTTTGAGTGATCTCTGCTTTTCATTTTGTTATGTAGCCTGCCTTGTACTTATACATCAACAGCCTGTCACCTAATGACTCATTGTCAGACTACATAATTATGTGTTCCTTTGAAGACTTCTTTCCTACTTTGCATATAAATTGCTTTTATCTTTGGTTTCCACTTTGTTTTCAACAAATTTGGTCTCTTTGTTGTTTCTATTAAGTATTTTGAATGCAAAGAGCTTTGAATTTAATTTCTCCATATTTTATATTATTTTCTTAAGGGTCTAAACCTATTTTTGTACGAGTTAATATTATATTTGTCAGCATTCAAGTTTATTCATAAACTGCCTGGTGTTATTTAAATGAAACAACGTACAAAAGGAATGATCACGGATTTACTAGAGATAATTTAATGTAGCATAATACCACATGATCATCACAGAGTTTTGATATTTGACTGATAAAACTGTTATTATTGTTTTTAAATCACTGTTTGACTTTCTTATCAGATATCTCGTATCATAAGAACACCCAGAGGTAATGCACTGCTAGTTGGTGTTGGTGGATCAGGAAAACAGTCACTTACTAGATTGGCATCCTTTATAGCCAACTATAAAATGTTTCAAATAACACTGACCAGGTGAGTGTTTTCTTGGTTGTGTCAAATAACTGTTGATTTTCAACTAACCTGAGCACGAAGAGCTATTGTGATGGCCTGATATCTGTCGTCCATTGTCAACAATTTCTTTAGATGACATCTCCTAAACCGCTGTTTTGATTTTGACTAAACTTGGTAGGAAGATCCTTGTGTGATCATCTTTCAAAGTTGTTCAACAAAATTCATTCCATGTAGAACTCTGATTGCCATGGCAATGAATGGAAAAGCTTAACAAAAAAACTTCGAAAATCTTTTTGTCTGAAACCGCAAGACCATTAGCTTAGATATTTGGTGTGTTGCATTGTCTAGTGGTCCTCTACAAAGATCGTTCAAACTATGCCCAATGGGTCATTATTGACCCTGCCCGGCATCACCTGTTTTACAAAGTTATATATATGGAAACTTTTAAAATCTTCTTATTTAAAACAGAAAAGCCTACAGCTTAGATATTTGGTGTAGCATTGTTCCATAGTCCTCTACCAAGATTTTTCAAATTATGCCCCCGAGTTCAAAATTGCCCCTTGGGTCACCTGTTTTAGATAGAGATATACATTATAAGTGAAAACTTGTTCAAGCTATGTCAGTTGGTAAACAAACAACACATTACCATAAAACAAAATGGGCCATCTTGGTGGGCATAAAAATAGCTATCTTTGCATCCCAAGCAGGAGGTCAGAGTCCCGAAATAAAAGCTAAAAACTTATTTGTGTGGTTTTGACCTGAGTAGGATGCAAATGTATAATATTCCTTTCCAGTATTCATCATCATTTTCCTTATTGTCATTTTTTGCTCACTTCCATTTCTCACTCTGGTCTTAATTGTGTTGCAGTGCTCTAACAGAATTATGGGTACAAGTATTTCAAGTGAGCGGTCTCATGGCCCTGTTGTTAAAATTCCATTGCAGTTTTTGTGTCACCCTGCGTAGCATGGTAGGCACTTAGGGATTACTTTTTTTTTCCGGCGTCTGTCTGTCCATCTGTCTGTCTCTCTGTTTGTCTGTCACACTTTCAATGAGCAGGTGACACACATGCTCCGTGGTACACGAGTCTCCACTCTAGTTGTCTAAACATATCAGAGAACAATAAAGTGGTCACATTTGTATGTTTGTGTGTCTCTGTGTCAGTAAATCCTGTTTTTGTGTCCTGGTTTTCATCCTATAGTCTGCAGTCTTGGAATTCTGTGTAACTTATTTCTGCACAATAAAGAGTGACACGCTTGCCATGCCTTCGTCATTAACTATGTTTAGGCAAAACATCTGTCTGAATGCACTGGCTGGCCAAACTAAGACACTTCTAATTTGATTGCAGAAAAAATAACATCTACATTCACTGGGTCCAGGTATGCTCATGTTGTAATTTGAGGTGAAACACTGGCCAATTTAAAATATGTCTCTACATGTATTCAAATTTCTAAGTCAAGTTTGATCATTTTTAAGCATGTTGTTTCACATCTCTTTTTGTAGTCGCATCTCCCAATGTAGGCCAAAATGTGATACTTGAAATTAAAGACAAACTTTCTACTGTTTCAATAAAATCTTGCTGCAAAAAATATTCGATTTTGTTGTATTGTGGTTTTTGAGAAGTTTTCAAATTACAAAGCAGGTATATTAAATGACTTTTTTTTCCCAGGACCTACGGTGCATCCAATTTGATGGATGACCTTAAGTATCTCTACAGAGTGGCTGGGGGTGAAGGAAATGGTATCACATTCATCTTCACAGATAATGAAATCAAGGATGAAGCATTTTTGGAGTATCTCAATAACATTCTTAGCTCTGGAGAGGTAAATTTAACTTCTTTAGCTCCTACAAACGAACTAGAAATGTTCCTTAAGTGGCACTGTACATAGTTTGTTGAAGCCATATTGATTGGATGAAAAAGATAGCTACAAAGCGGGATCAGAAAAAGGGTAAAAGAAACTTAAAGCTTCAAACGACATCTCCTCTTAAACCAATGAACCGATATCAACCAGACTTTAAACTGTGGTTGTTGACTTTCAAATTTTCAAAGATTTAATGCATTATTACAAATGTCATTTGCTGATAAACTGTTTTATTTGCAGTTCATTCCCACTCTTGATCAAATTTCACCTATATTAGCAGTAGCATTTGCTACTATACCATCACTCAGGTAATAGATTTAGGGCCATCCTGGCCCTCTTGTTTGGAAAAGCATCTGTTAGTTTCTGTTCTTTTTAACCACTTTTGGATGAATATAATATATATATATATATATATATTATTAGGTGTCAAACTTGTTTGCTAAAGATGAGTTGGATGAGATAACTCAAGAACTTATCCCTGTGATGAAGAAAGAGCTACCTAAAAGCCCCCCGACACCTGAAAATCTGTATGACTACTTTATTTCTCGTGCTAGAAATAATCTTCATACAGTCCTATGCTTCTCACCAGTAAGTAAATGAAAATTATATGGAATTTAGGAACCTTTAAGCAGAATGTGTTGTTGATATTTAAATAATCACAAAATTTTAAATCACTGAAGGTCAGTTTTCATGTAGCATTACTTAAGTGCTATACATTTTAATATGGCTCAACTGTTTCATGTCCCTTAGAAACTTTAGATGGCATAATGTGAGAAAACCCTCTGTATGGAGCATAACTCAATACCCATGCATATATATATATAGTATAAACTTAAAAACTTAGTATACATATAGCAAATGACCTCAAGTTTTGTTCAAAATTAAAAGCATAACTCTACCATGCCTGTTATTGAAGTTATTGCCCTTTGTCAATTTTGTGTCCATGCCCTGAGAAGAACTTCAGCTGGCAGAGTATCAAAAAGGGATTGAACTCTCTGACCGCAGCATACCAGCAACTCACTAACCATGCTAAGTATAAACTTAAACTTTGTAATACATATAGCTTATGAGATTTAGTTTTGTTCCAGATCAGAAACATGCCTTTTTATTCTAATTCTTGTTTATTTCATTGTGATGTTAATTCATTTTTAGCTTTGGCCAGTAGAGCCAGAAGAGCTTATGCCGTGGCGTGGTGTCCGTCGTCCATGCGTCCGACAATTGCTTGTGAACGCGATACAGTCTTCAGTTTTGATTGTATCTCAATCAAACTTATACAGTAGTTAGATATCCATGAGAGCTTGGTTCCTTTTGCGAACCAGCCAGATCCGCTCATGCAAGACTGGATTATGGCCCTTGAAATTGTCAAAATTGCTATAATACAGCTTGTGAACACAATAGAGCCTCTATTTACTATTCGATCTTCACCGAACTTAGACAGTAGTTAAATAATGATGAGAGCTTGGCTCCTTTCGAAAACCAGCCAGAAGTGCCCTTGCATGACTGGATTATGGCCCTTGAAATTGTCAAAATTTCTATAATAGAGCTTGTGAACACAATAGAGGCTCCATTTACTATCTTATCTTCACCAAATTTAGAAAGTAGTTAAATATTGATGAGAGCTCGGTTCCTTTCGAAAACCAGCCAGATGTGCCCATGCATGACTGGATTATGGCCCTTGAAATTGTCAAAATTGCTATAATACAGCTTGAACACAATAGAGCCTCCATTTACTATCTGATCTTCACCATACATACATGCTCTGGTTTGAAAATGACCAAAGAACCATCCCAGTAGAGCATAAGCCCTCATGGGCCTCTTGTTTCTGATTGTGATTTTATGTTAGAGTCAGGCATTCATTTCAAGAGTGTATGTCAATTGCAGTGGCAACTCTCTCTTGTTGAACTTATTATGACGTGTTTTTAGAGTTACTATAGTAGACCTATTTCCAAACAAAATGTATTTTAGCATTTAAAAACATAAAAAGAAGAATACATTAAACCTTCAAAAGTAATGGTTGATTCTTATCATTTATAATTATATTATGT
The DNA here is from genome assembly GCA_031761405.1 of Serripes groenlandicus. NCBI lineage: Eukaryota > Metazoa > Mollusca > Bivalvia > Cardiida > Cardiidae > Serripes > Serripes groenlandicus. The sequence goes on along the minus strand of JASEVX010000004.1, from coordinate 124,866,859 downwards.
GATTGTATTCTTCATCTAGTCTTTAAATATCAACTTCCAATAGGTTGGAGAGAAGTTCAGAAATAGATCTCTGAAATTTCCAGGACTGATTTCTGGGTGTACTATGGACTGGTTCAGCAGATGGCCAAAGGATGCGTTAATAGCTGTGTCTAACCACTTCTTATCCATGTTTGACATTGCTTGTTCTCATGATACAAAGGGACAGCTTGTCAATACAATGGGAGTGGTACATGATGATGTTGCAACTGTGTGTGTGGAATACTTTCAACGGTAAGGCTTCCTAATTTTCTAAGAGTTTTTGATTTCCTTTTAGATCTGTAAATGAAGTAAGTAAACAAATATTGTGATTTGTAAGCTGGTCAGTTTTAGCCCAGGTTAAATATGCATGTTTTATATTGACAGACTCGTAAATCCATAAAAAAAATATTCTGTGAGGTAAACAAAAGGAGGAAAAGTTTTCTGTCATCATGTATTCAACACTAATTGTTCATGCACCACAAACATAATAATTTTCCAATAAATTACTGGTTATTCGAAATGAATTGTCTTTCACACAAATGTGTATTAATTTTCTTTTGTAGATTGATGGTTTTGACATATATATATATATTATATTACATTTCAGGTTTCGAAGACAAACCCATGTGACACCCAAATCCTATTTATCTTTCCTTGATGGATATCTCAAATTATACAAACAGAAACTAGATGAAATTGGAGAACTATCAGGTCGTATGAATACAGGTCTTGAAAAGCTTATTGAAGCTAGTTCCTCAGTGGATGCCTTGTCTAAAGAACTTGTAGTGAAAGAAAAGGATTTGGCAGTTGCAAATGTCAAAGCAGACAAGGTATCCTTTTCCCTATCAACTTTTTGAACAACTTCTGATTAAGTGCAGCCAAGTTTATCGTGAGCTTATTTAGTAGACAATTTCATGCAAGAATAATTTTATTTGTTCTTAGTACCCTTCCAGTTTCACAATAAATTTTAGATTACCTTTCCACAGTCTGTCTAAATATATCTTGATTATGACATAATTTGAAAAGTGTAAGAGCTATGTTCACAAAACGTAAATGTGTGTAGATGGAAAAGAGTATATAATACGCGTCATTCTTTTAATTTTTTGTTTCCTTCAAGGTCAAAGGTCTAGTTCTGGATTATATGATAACCCAACAATATATATAGGATCTGACATGAGTTGTCATTTTATATAAAGTTTTATTAAACGAGTTCAAGATTTTTTTTATTAAGCGAGCCTTTGGCGAGCTTAATAATAAATTTCTTGAACGAGTTTAATAAAACTTTATTAAATGACAACGAATGTCAGATTCTTTTTATCACATGACGAAAACACACAAAGAAAAGCGGGGTTTTCCAAAGCTATTTTAATTTCGTCAGTAAATCGTATAACAATGCCACAAATAATTATTCCCGAGGTCATATTCAGCTTAGTTTATTATAAAGAATAATAAATAACACTCATGAGATATTATATCTATCACATAAAGTGACTTATGAGGCGTATTTCGATAAAAATGTACTTAACGTTTACAATATTTCTAGATGAAATTTACGGGTTTTGGCGCCAAAGTGACTAACGTATGACGTCAAAACGTTGACGTGACGTCATTTTTTCCTAGTATTAGGTCATGTTATATTACACACGTTGTATATAAAGAAATACGTAATGGGTATATTACATGGGATACAAGCAACGTCATGTGATAAAAACCCTTATTCAACTGTTCACAACTTCTTGTTATGTTAGGCACAACTTTAAACTACATTGGAGGCTGCCTATTCATAATTTGTTAATAAACAAGTAAGAATTCTGAAAAAATCAGGGGCGATTATCAGGGTTGGCAGAATTAAGCAGACTTAGGGTTAAAAACAGGTTTAGAGTAGTATAGATGGCACAAAGGGGATAATGCATATCATTAAATGTTTGTGCTTGCTCATAGGTCAAGGTCACACTTCAATTTAAAATATCAAAGCCTGCAGAGACTTTTATTTTACCTGCAATATTTCACTAACTTATTATACGGTAGACCTCCTTCGAAGAAGAGGGGGTATATAGTTTTAGTTTAAACATATTTTATTGCCATATAAAATTATTTAACATTATACATTGTACAGGTATATCATATACTATTATAGGCAAAAGGGTCTGGCCACAAGTTCTCACAACATTAGATATGGCCATTCCCTTAAGGGGGTATATAGGAGTCACTGTGTCGGTTTGTCTTTCTGTCTGTCTGTCTGTCGGTGGGAAGGCATATTTTGTCCGACCTATTTCTTACAAACCACTGGGTGGAATTCAATTATACCAAGAGGAGATGTGCATATTATAAAGGGGTTACAATTGCATGTTATTTTACAGAGTTATGGCCCTTTTACTTATTAAGTAAGCCATATTTTGTCCGGCCTATTTTTTACAAACCACTAGGTGGAATTCAATAAAATTTTACATGAAGCTTCTATACCAAGAGGAGATGTATATATCCTAAAGGGGTTACAATTGCATGTTATTTTACAGAGTTATGGCCCTTTTACTTATTAAGTTATGGTGTAGGTCAAGGTGCTGTTTAGGTGGTATTTATCATCTTCAGTGATAGTTTTAGTTTTAAAGTAATTGTAACTATGCAATTTTCTGCTAAAGAATGAATCGTTTCATGCTTTGTAGAATTAAGGATACTATCAATATTCTCAAAGAGATGAATATGACTTAATTTGTTATTTAAAATTCAATACAGGTGCTCCTTGAAGTAACAGCCAGTGCTACCTCTGCAGAAAAGGTAAAATCTGAAGTACAGAAAGTAAAAGACAAGGCGCAGGCCATTGTAGATGAAATTAATTCTGAAAAAGTGTATGCAGAAACAAAACTTAAAGCTGCAAAACCTGCCTTGATGGAGGCTGAAAGAGCACTGCAGGTCAGTAAATAAAGCTTCTTCAGCATTTACAATGATTGTGTTTTCTTGACAAGAAATATCCATTTTTCATGTGAAGTAATAAGATAAAAGATATTATTCCTGAATATGATATTCTTATTTATGGTATCTGTTTAGAATTATTTAGCTTGCTTGTTTGATTAGCATGTATTTAAGCTCACCTGAACATGAAATGCTCAGACAATGTGAGTTATTGTGATCACCCTCTTTCTCTCTGTTAATATCTTCTCCTCTGTAATCAGTGTGTAAATCGGGATGAAATTTCATAAGAAGCAATCCTCTCAATGCCATCTCAAAAATAAAAAAATAAATCCATGCCGAATGCTAGTTTCCATGACAAATGATTTCTCACAAACAGGTTGGCCAATTTTCAAAAGGTATTGAATGGCTGCCAGGGGATGAAGCTTGTTTTGTTTATATATATGTATATAAAGAAAAAAATTGAAATTCTTCTTGTGCTTAGAATGGATTTGTTAATGATATGACACAAATGTTTTTCAAGTCTAGGCTATCAACAAAGACTTCAAGTGTTTTTCTACATGAAGTATATAATCATTATAATTATGTTGAACCAAGGAAAATTTCTTTACAGACTATCAAAGCCACAGACATTTCCACAGTGAAAAAGTTGGGTAAACCACCTCATCTGATTATGAGAATTATGGACTGTGTATTACTACTTTTTCAAAAGAAGTTGGACCCTTTGCAACCAGATCCTGAAAAACCTTGTCCAAAACCGTCTTGGGGAGAATCACAGAGAGTAAGTGTGAAATAAATTTATATTGTCATCACATAAGGATGAAATAAATGTGATTTACTATTATGAAAGTTCCCTGAAGTATCCCTGGAATATTCATCTGCTACCTGCTATTTACATGTGAAAGAAAACATTGTTGGAAACAATGAGAAATTGTTTGATATGTGCAGTTTCTAACTTCTAAAGTTGTCTACAGTAGAAATGTCAAAAGTTTATTTTTTATCTGTGAAAAGGATAACCGTGTCTTATTTCATCATTATTTATATCAGTTTACCTAAAAAAGAATACCACATAAGTATCTCTTTCAAAAAAGAAAAAGATAAGGGAAACATTGAAAAAAATACAGAAAACATAGTGGAAACTACTCACTCATCATATTTCCTCATTTAGGATCACCTTTATACACATTGTAGACGACTATCAAGCTGCACAAATGCATATTTAATATTGCTCTTTCCCATTCCTTGTTATGTCCCAGAATCAAGTTTTGGGGTACAGAATGTCTGTGGCAAAAACTTGATAACGTTGACCATAACTATTTATCTGTTAGTGATGAAGCTTTCACAGTGTACATGGCATGTGTATTTCTTGATGCAAATCTTTTCTAACAATATGCTTTTGTTTCAATGCTAAATATTGACCTTTGACCTACTTTGGAGATCATTGTTTCCACCCGCAGGATTTTTGAGTGCACAAACACATCTTGTTATAATATTATTCCTAAGGAACTTTTCAATTTAAAGTAAATCCAAGTTCAAGGGTAAAACGTTGAAAATGTGCTTTTATCAGTAATTAAGAAAAGTAGCGGGATTTTGGAAATCGGTTAATAAGTTGCCCTTTAATACCCCGGGTAATGGGGCAATATAGGATCGCACGTCAATAGTCCCTCAGTCAATCCTTCCACCTTAACTTATGTGGGCCATAACTTTTTTTCTTAGAGTTACTTAACATAGTATACATATAGATCTTTGGAAAACAGTGTGTGACATACCAAAATTTGGTCACTGATATTCACCCTATTTAAAGAAAAATATTTCCAATATTTTGCACCTGTATTTACCAATTTAGAATGAAGATGCATCTTGGGAAGAAGGTGTGCAAAGTGTCAAAATTGGATCATTGACCTTGATTTCTGAACCCCCCCATTTAAAGAAAAGTCTTGTCTGGGCCATATTGCTTATGCTGTTGCTGATAAGAGTGTCCAAATTTGGTTTGAAGATGCATCTTTGAAAGAGGCTTTGTGTTATCACTGAACTCTAATTTCCATTAAAAGAAAAGGCTTCAGTGCCTTATATATATGCTACTGCACCTAGATTATAACATTTCTTTTGAACTTGACATTTCACGCCATCTATTGCTAAGGGCTATTCCAGTTAAACATATGTCCCACCCCAGGAAGGCAATATAAAGAAATTCTGTAGGGGGTTGGTCTTTTTCTTAATTTGCTACTGTAGGGGGTGGTGAAAAGTCCAATTTCGCTTAGAACTAAAGGGGGGGCATCATTTTCTTTTTTGCTTCTGACCGTATCTGCTCATTTATATTGACTGCCCGATGATGAAATACCGTTTGTTTTAACCTATAACATTTTTCCCGAACATCGTGTACAGAATTGGTTTGGAGACAAATTTTTGAGATATGATTGAGTCAGTATGGTACCGGAAATCGGAAAAAGTTACGTCCCGTGACAACAATATGGCGGACTTTGTTAAATCGGGGTCAAAGACCAACATACTAAATTGGCTTGAAACAATAATTGTGCTGCTTTTATGGATACGTTTCGTTATAAGAATACCAAATTGACGACATTTGTCTACAAATTTATTAGAAATGCTTCATAATTTGTACGCATCGCGTAAATGTTATCCGAATGTTTCGTCCCCTTAACATTTCGACCACAAGTTAATTTTAGGTTGTTGTTTATAATTACATGGGTGAAAGCTTCTTACTGTTATCCTAAATCGTACATTCTCGGTCAGTTCCTATCTTCTCTATCAACATCTTTTTTCCAACATAAGGACAAATTCTGTCAACATAATCTTTTTAGTTTTTCCGACATTTTTTAATGATTTTTCAAAGTTTCTGAAGTCGCTTATAACTATAGAATGACTGAATAACAGAGATTTACACTAGCAGAAAGTTAAAAAAAATACCAGAAACGGAGAATGGTGTATTGCAGACTGTCAATAATGTATATGTCTGGTGAATTTGTAGAGGCATATGCTTAGGAAAAATATAAACTTCTCAAGGGGGTCCGAATTTGCTCAGAAAATATTCTAAAGGGGGTTCTTTTCTCGTCAAATAAACTTCTCAAGGGAGTTGGTCCATTTTGAAAGTGCCCTCCTGGGGTGGGACATACGTTTTACTGGAATAGCCCTAAGTTGAAGGTCTGCTTAAATGAGATTGCATTTTGTCTGAAAAGACCTTTGACACCCCTCCCCTGGATGGGGACTATAATTTGTCTACTCTATTCATTTTCGTTTAGATTAAATTATTAAATGTCTCTTATTGTAGCTGATGAGTGGTTCAGGTTTCCTGCAGAGTTTGGTTACATTCCCTAAAGACACAATCAATGAAGAAACTGTGGAACTTTTAGAACCTTATCTTAGAATGGACGATTACAATTTGGAGACAGCAAAGAAAGTTTGCAGTAATGTTGCTGGTCTGTTATGTTGGTCAACTGCTATGGCATTCTTCTATGAGTGGAATAAAGAAGTATTGCCTCTGAAGGTCAGTACATAGAGATTCTCCAGTTGTGTTAGGCCTATTGTTTTATGTGTTGCCTTCCTTGTTAGGGTGACACATGAGGATAACTTCTCCTTTGTCTGTCTGTCAGTCTTTCACTTAGTGAATTGCAGACAGGTGACACATATGTTTGTCCATTCAATCTTGTCTCTCATATTTTTGAAGTTTGAGAGATTCTAGGTCATAGGCATTACTTTTGTATTGAATAAACCATTTACTCTTTTAATCAGGTTTATATGTATTAATAATGTTTAGAAATTCTTTTTTTTAATGTAATGTTGGGTCGTTTTCAGGCAAATCTGGCAGTGCAGGAAGCCAGATTGAATATTGCAAGTTCAGAATTATCCACAGCTCAAGGTCTGTTAGATGACAAACAGAGTGAACTTGATGCAGTACAAGCTATGTATGATGCAGCAATGAAAGAAAAACGGGTAATTCACTCTTCTTAATTCCCCCCCCCCCCCCCCCCCCCCCCCCCCCCCCCCCCCCCTTTCCTGTAAACTACTAGTGGAAAATCATTTGTATGTTCAAGAAATTGGTTTAGAAGATGGTGTGTTTAGTTATATAAACTATTTTTTTACAGATTGACTTAACTCAAAACTGAATATAAACTGAACTGTTTTTAATTCCAAGGATTTTACCTTGTTTGTAAAGATTAATATTATAAATTATGAAATGATAGGAACTGTTGGATGATGCAGAGTCGTGTAAGAGAAGGATGAATGCCGCATCTGCACTGATTGGAGGACTAGGTGGTGAAAAAAGTCAGATGGACAGAACAAAGTAAACAGTTTAAATCACAGATTGACAGGTAAGACTGTATAATTTCAGGTTAGATTCCATAGAATCTATACTTATAATAAAGTGATGTTACTGTGGCCTAGAAAGAAGAGCAATTTCTTCTTTTGCCTCAAGTTTTTTTTACTTTATTCAATTATTGCTCTTTTGTTTATATAGAAATTCCCTATTGTTTACTAAATGTTTTCAAAGTCATCTGCTGCATGTTTGTTGTATATGGGAAAGAATGAATTAACCTTTTCAAATTTGATATTTTGTCACTGTGTATTGCAACATGCACTATACAATATGCCATCAATGAAGATTTCTGCATATATGTGATAACAACCTGAACCTTCACATAATTATGATTCCCCCATATAATGGTGAGACATATTGTTTTTGCTCTGACTGTATGTCTGTCTGTCTGTCTGTCTGTCATAAATCGTGTATGCTACATTACTTTTGGACCTCTAGAAGGATCTTGAAATAACTCGCCACAAATGTTCACCAAACTGAGACGATGTGCAGAGTACATGTTACAACCACTTTGGGTCAAGGTCGCAATTAGAGGTCAAAGGTCATATGACTATATGTCTGCTCTATAACTTTTGAACCGCTTTCAAATTTTTGTTTTACTCTCCACAAATGTTCACCATAATGAGACAATGTGCAGAGTACATGTTACAACCACTTTAATTCAAGGATAGGTCATAAAACTATATTTCATGTCCACTAAATAACTTTTGAACCGCTTTAAGGTTTTTGAAATAACATTTACCATAGTGAGACGATGTGCAGAGCGCATATGACAACCACTTTGGTCCAAGGTCAAGGTCACAATTACAGGTCAATGGTCATATGACTATATTTCGTGTCATATCAATAAATGTTTAACCGTTGGAAGGATTTTAAAAAAATTGGCCACAAATGTTTACCATACTGAGACGATTTGCATAGTGCATGTTACAACCACTTTCACTTGACTTCTTTTATTATTTTAATATTCTTATTCAGTATTACAATCATTGACAAACTGCAATGGGGGAGACATATATGTTTTTGTGACAAAAACAATCATCTAGTTATAGAACAGTTTATGATAGATATAATAGTAAATGACTACGGGAACTGAGACATGTCCCGGAACAACTTTCCACTTATTAATTTGAGCAGTTTGCGTTCAGGGTCTGTCCACATCTTTAGATTTTTTTGTGGAGTGAATCAAATGAGTATGAATGTGTTTAATAAATTATCATTTACAAACAGGCTTGTTGGAGATGTCCTGCTGTGTACAGGATTCTTGTCTTACTCTGGGCCTTTCAACCAGGAATTCCGTAACAAACTGATAAGTAACTGGCAAAAACAGATGTTTAAGAGAAGCATTCCATTTACAAATGACTTGAATCTCATCAATATGTTGGTAGACAATGCAACTGTAAGTTGAAATTAGATAGATGATCATTCTAACTATTGTGCCAGGTTTGTTTAGCTGATATATTTAGTTATCTGCTTTGAAACAGTTTAATGGAATTCTTAAGTATGACTTTGATCTTAACACACAGTTGATAATTTTTTTAAAAAAGGTGAAATTTCACATTTTAAGCAATTTCTTCTGTTATTGCGCCCCAGCTAAGAATTTATGGAGCATGTTACTTTGTACACTTTTGATTGTTTGTCACATTTGCTTGTGCGGACCATATATCTGATTTTATTTCTCATGGAGTTACCAAATTTGGTATGAAGTTGGTAGGTCACTGTGACCTTGACCTCTGACACCATTTGAAGAAAAACCCTAGTCTGGGTCACGTCTCTTATACTCTTTTGTTAGAAACAATTTCATATGCCATTTTATGCACAAGTATATGATTGTAGGCACAGTGTTTTACAACACTTTTTTAGCTTCATAATGTTTTAAAAAGGTGTCAGTATATTTAAAATTGTTAAAGATGCAAGAGTTAATTGTTTCTTCACTACAAGCATAAAACACATTATTATACCCCCAGATACGTAGTATAGGAGTCATGTTGGTCTGGACATTTCTCGTGAACACTATTTCTCAGCAACCCTTGGTCAGAATTCAATATAACTTCACAATAATGATTGATACCAAGCCTAGTTGTGCATATTGTCGGCGTGTTGCACTGGAATTATTATGCCCCCTTCGAAGAAGAGGGGTATATTGCTTTGCACATG